>SKCR01038870.1:0-323503 GCA_019454045.1 Zanthoxylum bungeanum | reverse complement strand
ACATCTATACAATAAGATAGTAAAAATTTGAGAACAAAATTCAGTTAAATAGTGTGATATAGCTAGCGTTATAATGGGGTGAAACAACTTAATTAATTAAGTTGATCATAGTTATAGGTTAACCAAAATCGATTGGTTTACTTATTATATGATGAGGGCGGCTGATTATCAAAATGGGTATTTGGCAGATACAATGATGAAATTTGCATCTTTTGAGGCTATTGTAGAAATGATGTACAAGTATGCCATCCCAACACCAAAAGATCAGTGCAGTAAACGTCTGCAGCTCGGAGTGAGCTTTGCCGGTGGATATGTGGCTGGTGTCTTTTGTGCAGTTGTGTCACATCCTGCTGATAATCTGGTTTCTTTTCTCAACAATGCTAAGGGGGCAAGTGTTGGTGATGTGAGTGAAACTCTCTCCTTTATGCATCCCACAGATATGTATTTCTTTCCCTATGTTCACCCGCTTTGCCTTTGGTCTGCATATTGCAGGCAGTGAAGAAGATGGGGTTGTGGGGTCTTTTTACCCGTGGCCTTCCCCTTCGTATTGTCATGATTGGAACTCTCACTGGAGCACAGTGGGGTATCTATGATGCTTTCAAAGTTTTTGTCGGACTGTAAGTTCTTATTCCTGCATTTATGGAATTTATATCAAACATTTTTTCATTTTTTTTTCCCACTAACATGCTTGAACAATATTTGCTCAGAGAAGTTTCATTTTGGTGCGTTTGTTTCTTTTGGCCATCAAGTAATTTGGAGCTTTTTTTTTTTTGTTTTTAGGCCAACTACTGGTGGTGCAGCTCCTCCTGCTGCAAAAGCATAATTTAGAGCTGATGGGTCATTATTAGTATTGATGCTGCTGTGACAGCACGAGTTGCTAGTGGCAATATATTTTTTCAGGTGAGGTTTCAGTTTCTGATTGTTCTTATTTTTGCTCTGAGAGGTGATTTTTATTTTATAGTATAGTTTTGTTGGGTGGGTATTTGCTTCAAATAACGTTCACTATTGATGTCTGCAAAGTTTCCACCTGAAGAAATAACGAGAATGGTACAATAAATTTTGTTTCTTGCTCCACTTTATCTCACTATCTAATAGTGCAAAAACCTTATCATAAGATTAAAAACATAATTAATAAATGAATATTTTTTAACATATTATTTGGTTATATTATATCATACATAAAACTTTTCTTTTACTTGCAAACTACTTGTCAGCAAAAATTGGTCTAAGATTAGGTTAAATTAAGAGGGTATACAGTGTCGAAGACAATCCTGGCAAAAATATGCTGAGCTTCCTGCAGGTTTCCGAAAGCTAAAGACTGGTAATCTATCTTACTACCTTGCTTTGGTGAGAATCCTCTCCCTGCGTCCGCTCTCACGCAATCAAAAATCTTGAGTGCTTTCAAGTATAATGGCAGATGGATGAAAACCTGCACATTTGGAGAATTTGAAAAGATTCAGGGATGGCTGTGGGATAAAACCAACAGAAGTAGGAGGAACACATGGTGAATGCACTTAGAATTAGAAACTAACAAAATGCATCACAAATAAGCTGAGAAGGAAAGGGCAATAGACAAATGAAACAAACCAAAGTTGTTCTTCAGATCATTAGTTGTGACACCACCAAACATAAGAAAACTATTATACGAAAAGACAAAATTTTATTGTTAGTGAAGACAGAAGCAATCCTCCGTGTTATGATGCAACATGCAAAACTAATGGCATGCATATTACCCCCAATACGTTGAATTCCTACTTGGAGAGGATGATACTCTACTTACAGAGCCGTCAAGTTTTAAGAACATTTCCAGCATCAAAACCTTATTGATGGTTTGTGGGTAATTGTAAGGAGAAAGTGACTTAAATTTGTATATAATTCCAAAGAATCTCCAAGAACCAATAATATATTCATACAGAAAGCACTTACGGCATCCTTGTGAGTCTGTCTACTGGTTCTGTAGATTCCAGACGAAAAGGGAAAATGAAAGGATTTGCTCACCAGGTCTGAAAATGGGGCTTGAGGGTATCCCGCCATTGCTTGGGATACAAAATATCCATCGGTCATCTTGGAAAGGGCACCTTTAGATGATTCTGCAAGATCCATAACTTCATGTTTCAATGCCTGAAAGTCTAGATCCCGAGGTTCTAATAATTCATAAAAGCTGTCATCATGTGGCTTATTAATCCTCCTTGCAATCTTTACTGCTTCCAACAAATCTCCACCATTGTAAACCGCAAGGCTAAACACAGCTACCACCAAAGGATCCCTAGGTTGGTCTGACAATGCTTTGTGGAATGCCAAGATTGCAACCCTAAAAAATCAGACATTTATGGATAAGTGGTTTCAGGTATTTCACGGACGTGGCAATAAGGAAACATGCATTCTTAGTTCACATTTTCTGATAACAATTTATCAGCCTTTATTTGGTCATGTAATTGGTGAAAAAGCAGGAGCAAATATAGGCACTTCATTATTCCTAATCAAGTTCAAATGACAGGAGGAACCTCGTGCACTGATCAAAGAGATTAATAGAACTTGTGGTAAATATATAAAAGAATGAACCAGCACACGAGGCTTTCCACATTGTGGGTTGTGGTAAATAGATAATTAACAAAATTCAGTGCCATGGTTCTAAAAATCGGACTGAGGCGGCGCCTTGAGGCGTGCCTCAGCTGCCTCGCAATGGCTGGCTGTGGCGCCTCGATTCGATTTTGGTGGGGACCGCCTGGCAATGGCTGGCGCCTCGATTCGGGGCGTCGCGAGGCGGATCGACTCGGACACCCCGATCCGACCCGCAAAACAATAGCCAAATAAAAAAAAATTAATATATATATATCAGGATGTTGAAGTCAAGATTTTGACTCCCAACTTCAACTCCCAAACATCTGAAAAAACCAAAAGAAAAGGGGAAAAAAACCCTAACCCTAAAATTATAAAACCCTCTTTATTCTTCAATTTTAGTTTATGTTGAAACTTGATTTTAGTTTAGGTTAGTTTTAATTTTCGTTTCTCTTTCATCCTCGATATGTCAGCGTAAGGCAATAACCAAACCCAAATGAATTTATGATATTCATATTTTATAACATCTTACATCAATAAATTAAGCATCATAAATTGAATATATGTCCAAATTCAACAACATTTGGTACATTCTCTCAGTCAGCGTGGGTTTGACATTCGATGCCTATGAATGGAATGCATAGTATATGTATCTTTTAATGTCTAGTATATGTGATCTGTGATCATGTGTTTTATGACATTTTTTTTTTTTTTTTGCTGTTGTGTTATAATTTTTTTACTCTGTTTGGATTGAGCCTCGATTGCCTCGAGGCTGTCTGCCTCGCCTCAAACTGGAAATTACGTTGCACCCTTACCGAGTTTCCGAACCTTGTTCAGTACCCACAAAAACAAAACATATCTTCATATTAAGTTTTTATTTTTATTATATTATCCTACATTGACAATTTATCCTACCGAGCTGGTAACTTGACTTTACCAATATGCTGGGATGTTCACTACTAAATCTATAACCTTCTCTAAAATTGCTATATCTCTGGAAGAAAAGTAAGTTGCTTCGAGATTTCCTTGTACATTTGGTGAACCGAAATTCAAGGGTTGGAAGCATTGCAGAGATTTCTTCTACTAAATGCATCTACAAAAATTATCATCTCAAAGGTACATGTTTAGTACATAACAGTCAATTCAGTATGTATATATAAAATTGGAACATGGACTCTAGTCAAAGCTGATCCGTGAAGCTTCATTGTAAGAAAATCTATTAAGTGGAGTTTGTCCTTTGTCTGGTTATATGGTATATGAAAAACTTACACAACTTAAAATAACAATTAGGCACTCGGTAGTTAAATATCTTACCATAAGCTACTGTGGCATGGCCTGTCAGGTGCCAGAAGTTTATCCAGGTTAGAGAACAGTGACTGCAGATGAAAGACCAGGATACTATATCAAATACTTCTCAACAACTGTGCCTTTTGAAATCATACACAAATAAAACATAATACAGAACACGACAAGAAAAATCTAATATAATGGACCAAATAGCATCATATTAAAAGGATACCATAATGTTTTAACCTCGGACACTATCTGCTGAACACAGAGAAAACTTTGAGCTTGTTTTTGTTTGTTTATCAGATCAAAATGCAGGGGTGGGCACAGTTCGATACGGACGTCAAATTGTAGATGTTGGATTGAAAATGGTCAATCCAACGGCCACTTAATGCAGCTATTATTAAAAAAAATAAGGTGGGGCCCAAAAACTTATATAATAACAATAAAATAACATCACTTTCTCGATTTTCTTAAATTGAATTTTAGACATCACCCACTTTTTTCTTCTTGGTTCTTCCAAATTGAATTCAACATCCTCATATTTTCCTTTGAAATCAAAGTATTGAATTCAACAAATGCAGAGCTACAAATTTTCCCAAATTGAACAAACACAGAGGTGGAAATTCGATTTCATCTTCGCCGAGTTCGCCTTCTCTATCAACATCGCAACTTCTCTTTTGGAGGCGGACAGGCGGAGGGAACTGCAAGGAGATGAAAGGGATGGTGACCTTAGGGTCAGGTTCAATGGAAGAGTTGGAGAAGCAATTAGAAGCTGAGATGAAACCAGAAGTGGAATGGAAAATTTAAGAGGGAACTGCAATGAGAGGAAAAGGAACCGATCCAAATTCAACCCAAACAGCCGAAACTCAACACCCAAATACCCGTTAACATATTTGTAGATTTTCACTCAAACATCCCACATACATATGAAATTTGAGGTATTTGAGTAAAAAAATTCACTCGTGATTTGGATTTTTAGTGTTGGCTGGGTAACGTTGGAGCAAGACTTTGCGAATTTTGATTTTTAGGATGTGATTCATGTTGGTGAGGAAATTGATTGGGCAACTTGAGTGGAATTGAGAATTGAAGAAGTTATTTGGTTTGCTTCTGAATTAAATAATTTCTATGGGCCCCACAGATATTTTAATTTTTTTTATATGTTGAAAGTGTTTGGCCGTTGGATCCAACGGCTATTTGAGGACGCCCGCGACTTAAACAATTTGCGGGCGTTCTCAATAGATCCTCCTCTCTCTATATATATATATATTACAATTATTCAGTTTTTTAAAAAAATAAATGTTCGGTCTTTCTCTTTTTAAAAAAAATTGTAATTATTTTTAATTGTTGGTTCAGTTATGTTAATACGGTTAATTCAGTTTTGAAAAAATAATAATAATAAATTAAAATTAAAAAATTAGTAGCATTCATTTAATCTAACATTTATTCAAAAAAAAAATTACATTATAACTCTTCTAATCATCAATAACTACACAAATAAAAGTTTTTATCATAAGATACAATTATCATTTGAATTATTTAAAATGTAAAAGAAATATAATATATAAAATCATAACCGAAACAAAAAAATTACACACACTTCATGCAATTAATCATAACCAAACACTAAATAAATTTAATAATGTAACAAATATAATATATAAAATAATAACATAACATGATTAGACTTAAAAAATTCAATAAATCAAATTATTCAATTAATTCGGTTCTGTTCGTTTTTTTGTTAAAATCAAAGAATTCTTTTTTAAATTAAAAAATTTGTAATTTCGGTTTAGTTTTTTTCCGTTTTAGTTATTTTTTTGTACACGGCTATCAAAATGTTTGCTATGAAGTAGGTCTCTAAGATGTATTTCTACATAAAAGCAGGTCCACGAAGCTTCAAAACTCAGGCAAATACCATAAGCTTCATCTTAAGCAGCCCTAACTGTAAATCACTATGGCTTGAGTTTTTCAAAACATTCTAAAAAAGCATAAACAAGGATAGAAAAGAAGATGTCCTAAAATTACCAAAAGCATGTTAGATCTCTTGTCACGTCTCCGGAAACCACGGTGGACAAGATATGCGGCCTGTAAGATGAAACTATATCAATCCTAAGCACTGTAACTAACAAATAAGCAAACAGATTTCGATTATCAAATCCACACCTGAATAGGTAGAAGTATTTCCAAGAGTCCAAATTTCCATAATAACCTGAGAGAAGCTTCAGCAGAACCATAAGCTAACATGTAGTTCATTTCCATTAGAAGCCTTCCCTGAGACATTTGTAATAGTATATGAGCAAATCAGAAAGATTTTAATGCTGGTCAAATACATGGATAATTGTAAATCATCAGGAAAGAGTTGTTTAAATACCCTATCAAGTCTCAATATTGATGAAGATAGATGTTTGACAAAATAAGAAGTTTCCCTCGAAAACCGGAATCCTAACCGAGCAGCGATTCTTATTGCACGTAGAATGCGAGCTGAAAAGAACATGGAGTCAGTTTTTTCTTGGTATTAGTGCGAAAAGATGAAATGTTAGATTAGATATGTGTGCCTGTGGTGTGAATCTTGCAAGGTATAAACTAATTTCAGTAACACTGCAAACAAAAACTCACCACAATCCTCCTGAAAAGAGGCACTCGGAGGAATCACAGTTCGCACCTATGACCGCATAAGATAAAGTG
Organism: Zanthoxylum bungeanum; assembly: GCA_019454045.1. Lineage (NCBI taxonomy): Eukaryota > Viridiplantae > Streptophyta > Magnoliopsida > Sapindales > Rutaceae > Zanthoxylum > Zanthoxylum bungeanum. Next base: position 316,969 of record SKCR01038870.1, on the reverse strand, counting down.
AGGACAACGTACGTCACTAAAAAATACTTAAAAAAAAACTCTTACGAAATACATTCACACTTTAGCTTTCCGAATATCTTCAATTCCTCCCATGTAGTCATACACAATTTTTGCATATGGATCAAACATCAAGCTGCAAAACAAAGAAGTATATCAAAGATTGCATACCCTACTAAAATTGCAATATATCAGTGAAATCAGAATAGATCCAGAGCCATCCTACTCTAAAAATTTGGAACAAATAACTTCAAGATCAAAGGGTCATATAAAGAACCCGTTAATTGTTAAGTCCCGCTGCAAACAATTCCTCCACCGAATAAAATCCTGCTCATCACAGCCAATAGGTCTTTCAAATTCATATCTCAAGTCCCTACCGAACCTCCGTCCACTTGTGCTAAAACTTGAAACCTAATTTGTAAAAACATTAAAATTATTTTTTAATAAAATGGAACAATCCAAACTCTTGACATATTTGACTTTCTCTATCAGCCTTCGAAGGGCAAAAATAAAAAAAGTAACTAATTAATTAAATTTCTCAAGTCTATATGAAAATTAAAGAACATATTTAAACATGAAAAGGCAACAAACCTCCACAATGGTATCTTCGAAGTGGACATGACAAATAGGAAAACGTTTGCCGACTATTTCACACCGCGAAAATGTCCTCAACACCTGCGAATCAGGAGGAGTTCATTATGGTATTTTGGAGGGAAAATGGAAAGTCCTTTTATGAAGGAGCACAGAAGAAAGATGTTGACAGTTATAGAAAAACTTCTTCAAATTAATACGCATGTAGAAATTATCACAATAGCAAATTGCGGGAGGATCTTCCCAGACACCATGATGTCAGGTAGAACTCTAATCATGATGGTTTATTACCAGGATCAAATTTATTTTCTTGACTAGTCATACAAAATCAACCGAACTGACGAACTGTGCATACAAACAAAAGCTTTTTTTGAGTAATCTAGAAAAAAAAAATAGTCTTAATAACAATTTTAAATTAAACTCCTAATGAACATCAATATTGCAAGGAAGGAGTTTTAAAATATGCCTTCAAGGGCGATAGATGAAGCAGGGTGTTTTGGTAGTTCAACCTACCCAAGCGCTACCTTTGAACAGTCAAAGAGCGGTTGACTAGTCAAACATGCAAAATTTTATAAAATATATAAAGAGTTATAATTTAAAATAACTATAGCAACTCCGGCCCAAGCACCGCTTAGACGGCGACTTTAACAGCATAGTAAAAAATATCCGGTTATCAAATTATATTTCTAATTAGTGGCCCAAAACTCATATTGCATATATTATACATGGATACCCCATAATAGAACATAATGTTGTAAGAATCATAATATTTTTATACAAACTGTAACATCATCATCTTCCTAGAATCGTAGTAAGTAGGAACTAAGAGTAACCTCTTTAAGTTCAGCTGAAGTTATTATGTCAAAATCTTTTGGTATTCGCTTCATCATAAGGTCCCGTACACAGCCTCCAACGAGGTAAACTTCAAATCCTACAAGGGGAAAGAAAATAGAAATAAACAAAAAGTCTTGATATCGGACACCACAATGCTAGAACAGAATATTCTATCAAAAAAAGAGTTGATAAATATATAATTGACCAAGCAATCTGTATTCCTATAGCATTGAATAACATATCAAATTCACAAAATTTAATGCTAAACACTGGTGGATGGCACCATGACAGGCTCAGAGGCCATTAGCTACTCATCAGCAACCTCTAATGAGAGTTCAGAGGTCACCTACTCACCTAAATCATATCAAGCAGATTGCATGATGACACAGCAGCAGGGTAAAACATTCTAGTTTTCAAAGGGCACAGGCATGGGAGTCTTCTTGATAAAGTCATAAAACTACAAACTCCAACATAGCTAATCCATTGCAGGTTTACGCTACAGGATCATTTTCTTAGTATATATCCATCCCATCAACAACCAATCAGCACCCAGATCATTTTTGAAAAACTTTGACTAGAACAGATGAAAAAAAAATTCACCTTTTAAAAAAATTCAATATAAATTACATTCATTTAGAAGTATGAAAGAGCAATACACACCAATATAAATTACATTCATTTAAAAGTATGAAAGCACAATACACACCTTTCTTCTTGAGCCCATTAAGAACCTTTATAGTTGGTTTATCGATCATGGAAGTACTAATTCCAAGGTCTTTGGCATTCAATTTTTTCCACTCCGGTTTCTTTGTATCCATCTCGCCCACTTCAACCCCATAAAATAAATAATTAAATAATTAAACATTTAAAAGCCATAAAATACAAGTTAATAAATAAAGTAAAAAAACTTTACTTGCCTTTTCCATGAGAAGTATCAGAATAATTAGTGTTGTATTTAATTAGATCCTCTGGCTCATCAAGCCTCTCAATTGCCGCCGCAGAGCCGAACCGAACCTGTAAATAAATTAATCCGATGAATCAAACAGGGAACAGTGTTTGAATACAGACACGTGTTAAATACCTTCCGAATGCAGTGAAAGAGAGAAGCTCGAAGTGATAATTGGGGTTTACAGGAGAAAGCGAAGCCCGAAATCGCCATGTGAAGATAAGCTTAAACCCCGTTGAGTGACAATTAGGGTTTAAGGAAAAGTCTTCAAAATAGCCAAAAAGGTTTTCGGCCGCCAAAAAAGCAATGGTCCACGTGGCTCTATATCTGGAGTAAACAGCAAGGCCCCACGGGGTTTGGGTCGTTTCGTGCTGGTGTCAGGCACATTATTGGGGCTTCGGCCCAAAACGGCTTAAGGCCCAATATAGAAAAGGCCCTCTTGCAGAGCCCATATTGTGCTGCTACAAACAATAAGTAACGAGTCAATTCCAAAGTTTTTTTGTTTTTTTGTTTTTATTTATTAATTTTTGACATTGTTATATAATTATATAAGATCTGAAATCTACTTATATAAAAAGATATAAATACAGATATAACACACTTTTACACATACTAAAATTTGTCAATTTGTATTGCAATCCTACATAAGGTTATTTATATATATAGCACATGATGCCGAGTGCCGACGGCCTTTTGACCGACATTGATGTTGAAGTCCCACCAAATATTAATATAAATAAATTGCAAGCTTCTAAGTCAAGATTTGAACTTTCATTGTACGATAATTAAAACCCTAACACATCTATCCAAATTAGTGAACCATAAACCCTTCAGTGGGGTCCAAAGCCGACTATTTGGAGATATGATCAATGCATGCAAAAAGATTTCAAAATCTTTTTGTTATTTCACATCAGTTACAAATCAATACAAAATTTCTATTTGTTGGTGTTATATAGAAAGTGAGGTTGACACTTTTTCTGGGTTTTGGCACTTAGCCCCCTTTGGTTTTTAATTTTCATAATATTTACTTTATTTATTTTACATCAAACTTTTAATAAAACAAGTGGTGTCTTGTGACAGGGATCGATTATTATTATTATTATTATTATTTAAATTTTTAAAATTTATGTGTCTTATTAATAAAGACTCTTTGTTTTTGTTGGTGTTCGCTCGACTCGGCCCTACCAGCATTGTTCCATAACTTCAATGTGGGATATCTCCCCATAACATGCCGCTTATATTATAAAATCTACAAGACTCCGAGGAAGTGATCTGTCTCGTAATCGTAACAATTCGTGGTCTTCACTTCCTCTTACAGTTGGTGAAATTGATTGTTGTAATTTTTCTGGATGATCGATATCTATTTGGTAATTTGGGATAATATATATATATATATATATATATGTATATAGGAGTCTTTATCAACTTGTATAAAAATATGTCCGATTCATTTAAAGTTATTATATTGTTTTTTTTTCAGGGATTATCTAGAAACGTGTTTTGATATTTGTAGCAGCATTCTTGCTATTTTTTTAAAGCAAATTTATTAAGTCATGCAAGATTTTTGAAGCAAATATTGTGGGTGCGGAGGCAGTCTTATACACAGTCTACACATGTAGTATGCTTAGGTCTTGGATTTGGAGAAAATCTACACTACAATAGCGCTATCATGTCATTCGTGTAACAATCCAATAATTCATTATTACGGGTTGTTGACGGCTGATTTTGGTCTCAGGGGCAATATGAGTTTTTTACTCCCGAGACAATCACCCTTCAACCGTGAATTGTTTTGTTTATGGGAAACCAAAAGCAAATTTGGCAAAAGCTAGATAAATATACCAATCAACAAAGAGATTTAACGTGGTTCGGCGGATCAGATCCAACCTACATCCACGGGCACATAACGGATGATGTTTTATTACCGAAATATGTTTCTCTGATCTGTTTTGTGTTTACAAGTCTAATTTTCTCTTGTTCTCTTCTCAACTCTCAATGCTCTCAATCATCTACCTACAAGCACGCTTTCCCCTCCTATTTATAATAGCAAAGAAACAATTTTCCTTTTCCCATAAGAATTCCTAGTCGAAACTACATTCACTTCCCATATCCTATTAGGATACTGACTTATCAACCTTTCCCCATGAAAGTATGATAACTTATCTTCTTATCCGTAAGAATATGGAACATATCTCGCCATGTCTTCGGTTTTCATGAGGTCGGTCACAATGATCTTTTGAACTGAGAATGCTGCTATCGATCTGATAATGCCCGACCATCCGGTTTGGAGTGGTCGGTTACCGATCATAAAGTGCTCGGCCCCTTACTGTTGGCTTTTAGTGGTCGGGTCGGCATTAATGATATTGACCGAGAAGGGAATAACCTTTTTACCCCTGCTGTACTGCTTAAATATCATAGGGCCTGAAAATACCATCAACATCTGTCCCCTAGTTCTCGGTTCCAACGAGTATACAAGTTGGTGCCGGGAACTACATAAAAAGAATAGTACTCTTGATGGAGTGACGACTAGCCTTTGTGAGGAGAAGTTTATTGGCATGTCACCATCATGTCCTCGGCAAGATTTGAGATGCTCGGTCTGACTTCTTTTTCCGCCAGAAGCAAAATCCTTTCATTGCCCTTCTGTAAACCGTCCCTCGAGACACGCAACCGTCACATCCTCTTAAATGCCCATCGGATCACTTCTAGGGTTTAACGGGAGCCTGCCATTTGTCAACTATCTGTCGTCCTCCCGCCAAAAAGCAAGCAATCTGACCGCCATCGTCAACTCACAGGACGCCCAATCCCATCCGTCCATCCAACTCTGAAAGATCATTTTAAAAGACGACATGTGGCGTACATTTGACGCCCTCGTTCGATCCAACAACCACAAATACACCGAACATATTATAAGAAAACAGAGTAATACATTGTTGCCTTCTTTTACGAACGCTTCAAATTTTCCCAACCGTGAGAACTCCTCTCTCCCAACCGTGCTCAGTGAACTCAGAGAACGACTAGACCGCACCGAGCAATCTGCAACCCTTCTAAAAGAAACAAGTAAGTCTCATGAACGACCTCACTGCTTTGCTTTTCATGAGTTGCGAATCCTGTTTTTTTCTTGTGTGTTTGGCTTTATGTTGTTAGGGAGAGATTTATGGCTTGATTGATGTTGTTAGGGCATTTAGAACCCACATGATTAGTTTTCCCGGAATCCCATGGTAACTGTGAAATCCCTGGCCGTTTTAGAAATTAGCTATAGACTGACCTCCCCTCATTTTTTATTTCTCGGATGTCATGGATGTCTGACAACAGGTCTTCCTCTGCAAACTCTGCTAGACCTCCGTCCCCCATGTTGAAGAGCTCTCCTCGAGCTCGGGGGCACCAAGCATAGAGGACCTCGACACTACCCTCACCCCTTCTGAAACTGAACAAGATACTTACCATCAGAGAATACCTCAGAATGACCCAAAGCCCGGTGATTTTGACTGCTCGGCTTTGGACATGGATCAACCATCCAAAATAACTGAAGACGATCTAGCACTGCTCCGGCAGCGATATGATATTCCGATAGATATCACTCTTGAAGTCTCCGGTCCATTGGATCGTGCTAGTCAACCCGATGAGGGTTCGGTGGCTCTTCTCCCGGCTTTCTTTGAGTGTGGACTCTGGCTGCCAATTCAACGTTATTTCACCTAGATGCTGGCCGAGATGGAGATCGCCCCTTGCCAATTAAGCCTGAATAGTTAGAGGATTTTGGCCGGGCTACAAGTGATTTGGAGTCGGGCGGGACTCGGTGAACCCTCTCTTGAAGAAGCGAAGAGGTTGTATAGGTTGAAAGCCAACCCAAGAACACACCATGGTTGGTACTACCTTTCTGCTTACGCCGATTCGTCAAACATCATCGGCAAACTCCCCGATTCCAATAAAAACTTCAAAGATTTATGGTTCTGGGCCACAGGAGATTGAGTACGGGTCTTGAGATCATACGAAGATGAGGTTTTCGTCCCGGATATCTTTAGAGCGGGAGGTTAGGAATCTAACCCTTAGTGTTCCTGCTCTTGATTTTATGATAGGATTTTAACTTCTTTGACTCTTCCCATCTTGTTGGAGGGACGCTCCCAATGTCTCCCATCAGGTCCGGGCGCGGGTGCGATGGGCTCGGCGATATGCCGACCATTGGAAGCAATTGGTTAACGATGCGGCATTTGTCGAGTCGGGCCTGATTCAGACTGCTCCTCCGAAGGTCCCGGGGCGGATAGATAGATTCTTACTAACCTTCTGACCGATCCCTTTGTTTGCTTAGCATGATAATGATTTGAAATTATTCAGATTCTGGACTGACCACTTCTCTGCCCTTTGCCCTTTGCAGGAATGTCGAATAGGCCGAAATACCTTAACCAGCTGGCTGGCGCAACAAAGAAAATCGACCAGGTTGGGGCCGGACCCTCTCAGAAATGGCCAGCGACTTCTGAGGCCAGAAAAGTGACTGAAAATGCAGCCCCGTCAGCTACCCAAAGCTTATCTCCCCCTTCCAGGGCATCGCCAACAGTCTCCGCCCAACCCGCCAGCCCATCAAAACCTACCAGAAAAAAGAGGTGTCTGTTCGGGGCGGAGGAAGCCGAGCTGACTCGGGAGGTGGAGGAGGAAGCCGAGCAAGAGGCAGCCCGTTCGGAAAGAGAAGAAAGTGCCGGAGGGTTCCTCCAAAAAACAAAAAGGCGCCGTGATTCTTGGCGTAGAAGACCTTGGTCAAGACATCAGGGAGACCACTTCTCACCTGGTGCCGGCAATCAACGAAGCGGTCCCCTCGGAAAAGATTTCGAGATACGAAGATCTCTCTCCCGAGGATGTAGTTACATTGTTATGCTCCCAGATGGCCAAGGTAGCCACACTTCCCCTATTCCCGCTGTGAGTTCATGACTTATTTTGATTTTCTGATTTTCTGATTTTATGTTTCTTCTCGGCATGCGACCTATCTGGCGGCTAAGAACAAGGATCTCCTCCTGAGTCTTTTATCCGAGGGTGGCCAAGCTCAGAGGCTCCAGAACCGACTTACTGAAATAGAGGCCGAGCTGGCCCGTAAAGAAGAAAACATAAAAAATCTAGAGCTGGCTGCCGTTGAGGCCCATACCACAAATAAAGCTCTCATGGCCGCCGCCTCCCTAGAGAGGAAAAATGTTGATGCTGCCAAGAAGGACTTGGAGGCTGCCCAGGCCGATAACATGATCCTACAGGTGGAATTGCGCAGCGTTGAGTCCAAGCTGAGGGCCAAAGATGAAGAGCTGGTACGGGCCCGGGACGAGCTGGTACGCAATCAGACTTGAGGGAGTCGGGGACTACACCGAGATCATCCCAATGATACTGCCCAACCTGGATATGGGGCCTATCCATGCGGTCATCCACTTCTGTAAATTGGAAATTTCACATGAGGAGTTTCAAAGATGACTACCCCTTTCTCCCGAAGAGGTGATGGATCCCGACCCCATTTCGGTTGCCCCGGCACCCCCAGCTCCTGAAGAGGACCGACTTGGGGCTCCTGCTCCCGAAGAGAATCGACCTGAGGCTTCTGCTCTGGCCCCCGATGCCATAATTATCGGGACCTCTCAGGCCGTCAATGTGGAAGCCACCGTCATTCCTCTTGAGGTCGAGCCAATCCATCTGCTACCCGAGCCTATCGAGGAAGAACCAACTGCCCATGCTCGGGCTGATCTGTGAGGGGTAACCCGAACGGGGCCTCGTGTAATTCTGAACAAACTTTATTCTCCATGTAATAACTTTTCACAAGTATATTTATATATGTGTTTATTCCATTTCTTGTATTTCATACTTGCTCCGGATGCTTCCCTGCAAACAATCACTCGCGGCTCGGCTGGGCGAGCCGAGAATATGATCTTGTGGTGAGACGAAACCCGCCTCCGAGCTGAGGGAAACACTTGGCACTGTGGGGAAATGTTACGTCCCCAGTCCAACAAGACAGACTCAGTGGGACGTAACCCGACCCCGAGCTGATGAGAGAAACACTTGGCACTAAGGGAAATGTTATGTCCCCAGTCCAAAAGACAAACTCAGTGGGAAGTAACCCGACCCCGAGCTGAGAGAAACACTTAGCACTGAGGGAAATGTTACGTCCCCAGTCCAAAAGACAGACTCAGTGGGACGTAACCAGACCCCGAGCTGAGAGAAACATTTGGCACTGGGGGAAATGTTACATCCCCAGTCCAAAAAATGGCTTCGGCGGAACGAATCCAGCCCCGAGCCGAATAACCAAGTGGCCTTGGCGGAACGAATCCAGCCCCGAGCCGATTGAGCAAGTCCTCGGCGGAACGAATCCAACCCCGAGCCGAATAACCAAGTTGTCTCGGCGGAACGAATCCAGCCCTGAGCTGACTAATCCTTGGGACTTATTCAGAAGGGAAGTGAATCAATCCTTTAAAGCCCTATCGGATTTTTCATGAGCGTCCCCTTACCGGACCAGCGAAAAACAAAAACAAAACTTTTAGAAAATAAAATCAAAAAACGGGGGGTGACTTAACACTTATCCCAAAGCAACAGCACGGATGCCTCAAGACATCGTTCCGTCCGAGGTCTCCAAAACACAATTTTGAATCTTTCAATTCAGAGTCCCGGCGAACCATGATTCGGATCAAAGAACGTTTAGGATGGTAATGGCACATTCCTCTATACGTTAGGTCGCTATGGAGTCTGCGTTTTGTTCGAGGGCTCCTCCTTACAACGCTGGAGCAAGTATACGCCACGAGGGTGTAATCCTTCCTCGTGCTATACTTCTCACGGATCCGAATGACCAAATAGGTAGGGATAAAAAAGAGTGTCCGAAACATTAAGGGCATGCTCCTTCTTATGCTCAGTAACACTGGAGCAAGCAAACGCCACGAGGGCATAATCCATCCTCGTGCTATGCTTCTCACAGATCCGAATGGCCGAATAGGTAGGGATCAAAGAGTGTTCGAAACATTAAGGGTATGCTCCTCCTTATATTCGGTAACACTGGAGCAAGCAAACGCCACAAAGGGTATAATCCATCCTCGTGCTATGCTTCTTACGGATCCAAATGGCTGAATAGGTAGGGATCAAAGAGTGTCCGAAACATTAAGGGTATGCTCCTCCTTATGTTCGGTAACACTGGAGCAATCAAACGCCACGAGGGTATAATCATTCCCCGTGCTATGCTTCTCACGGATCCAAATGGCCGAATAGGTAGGGATCAAAGAGTGTCTGAAACATTAAAGGTATGCTTCTCCTTATGTTCGGTAACACTGGAGCAAGCAAACGCCACATTGGTATAATCCTTCCTCGTACAATGCTTCTCACGGATCCAAATGGCCGAATAGGTAGGGATCAAAGAGTGTCCGAAACATTAAGGGTATGCTCCTCCTTATGTTCGGTAACACTGGAGCAAGCAAACGCCACGAGGGTATAATCCCTCCTCGTGCTATGCTTCTCACGGATCCGCTGGTCAGACAAAACGTGTGGGAACACACTCACTGCAGCCGTATTTCCCCAGCTGGCCAGACCGGTCATCTTACGGGGGCACTCCCTCCCCGCGATTACCATCTCGAAATATCCCTTATGAATGCAAGTCATAGGGTAGTTCTGCTCCAGCTTCGGGGGTTTGACTTTACTACGAAAGGCTTCGCGTGCTTCCTTTGCGCTTCATCCATTGATGTAGTCCTGATCCTAAAAAATGACATGAGTTAGGTCGGAGTACTTCTGCCCGGGGTTTTTATGGTAGCACTTGTGATTGGTATGTTACGGGTTTGGTGCTTTTCCTGATCCCGGATCATCCATTCGCGTCGAGTATGTCCCCGAAATACTGAATATGACTTTCAAGTTTAATTTGAAAAAGCGATTGAAGATTTTCTTGACTGAAAAAAGAAAATTTTATTCATATTCAGAGACCTAATGCCCTTCCTACAACTCTCCGCGGGACATTGGGGAGAGGGTTTATTTGATCTCCTAACCCCTGTCGGTTTTTTTTTTAGAAAAAGAAATAAAGAAAAAACCTATTGGAAGTACTTTCTCAACATCTCGGTGTTCCAAGGTTTTTTTAGCCGTGTGCCGTCCAGCTGTTCCAAAGTATAGACACACGGCCTTACCACTTCCACAATTCTATAGGGCCCTTCCCACTTGGCACCTAGCGAACCTTCCTCTGGCCTTCGAGTGTTCAAGGTGACCCTTCGCAATACCAAGTCACCTGGAAGAAAAACACGGGTCCGAACTTTTTTGTTGTAGAAACGGGTCATTCTTTGTTGATAGATTGTTGTCTTCATAGCCGACTTCTCCCTCTTTTCTTCGATCAGGTCGAGATGACTTTTGATGAGTTCTTCATTTTGTTCGTCCTTATAATGCCGGACCCGGTGGGTACTCATTCCGATCTCTGCTGGAATAACCGTTCGCATCCGTATGATGATGAAAACGGAGTTTCCCATGTGGAATCCTTACAGGTCGTCTGGTGTGCCCACAACACCTCTGGTAACTCCTCGACCCATAAGCTCTTGCAGGCTCCGAGCCGAGCTTTAAGATTGGATTTGGTGGTTTTTTGTCGCCTCTACCTGCCCGTTAGACTTGGGATGGGCAGGTGAGGTGAATCTTAAGGCGATCTGGAGGTCTTCACAGAGCTTCCTGAAACCTTTACTATCGAACTGTTTTTCGTTATCGGTGATGACAGCCTGAGGAATTCCGAACATGCAGATAATATTCTTTCTCAAGAACTCCGTAGCTTTCTTCTCTGTGATTGTGGATAGGGGTTCGGCTTCCACCCATTTGGTGAAATAATCTATGGCAACAATGGCGTATTTCGCTTGCCCTCGCCCCTTCGGCATCGGTCCGATGATATCCAGCCCCCACTGGGCGAACGGCCAATGGCTGGACAGGGTGGTCAACTGTTCTGCGGGCTGGTGGTGAATATTGGCATTCTTCTGGCATCCCTCACATTTCCGGGCTACCCTCACACCGTCCTGATGCATGGTCGGCCAGTAGAACCCTTGTCTTAAAGCTTTAAAGGCAATTGATTGTCCTCCGGCGTGACTCCCACAGATTCCCGCATGAATTTCCCTGAGCACATAGTCAGCCTCTTCTTCTGCTAAACATCTCAGAATGGGTACCGTATAGCCTCATCGGTATAGCACCCCTTCGATCAGGGAGAACTTGGTGCTTTTGAATTTCAGTTTTCTGGCTTCCTTTTTATCTTCAGGTGTCTCCCTGGTCTCCAGATATCTCCTGATTGGTTGCATCCATGAAGATTTGCTTTCCATATCCAATACCTCTACCTCGAGCTCTCATAGGTTTTTTTCTCGGAGGCAGATTAGAGGGACTATTCTAGGATTTTCCGACCTGATTGAATATGCGAGCCGTGCTAAAGAGTCTGCCTCACAGTTATTTTCCCGGCTGATTTGCTCAAAGCGCACATTCCTCATTTTCCCCACCAACCTTTTTACCTCAGCTAAATAGGCTATCATACTCGGCTCCCTGGCTTGGAATTCTCCCTTCAGCTGCTAAACAGCCAACTGGGAGTCGCTTCTTACAACTACGTCGTGGACGCCCATCACCGTGCATAACTTTAAACCGGGTAAAATTGCCTCATACTCTACCTCATTATTTGTGGCCTCGAAGGCGAATCTCAAGGCGAACATCACTTCTTCACATTTACCGTTTTTCAACACGATTCTGGCCCCATTACCTTGTGAGCTGGCAGATCCGTCTATTGACATCTCCCATTTGTCTTCCCCCACGGTCAGAATTTGGGGTTCTTTGAATTCAGCAACAAAGTCTGCTAGAGTCTGCCCTTTTACCACTGCCCTCGGGAGGTAAGAAATGTCGTGTTCACTCAACTCTTCCGACCACTTCATTAACCTGCCTGAGACCTCTGGTTTTTGCAAAATCTACCTCAAAGGATAATCGGTATAAACCCCAATAGGATGGGCCTGGAAGTAAGGTCGTAACTTCCGGGCCGCAGTGATTAACAACAAGGCGACCAGCTCATGTGCTGGATATCTGGTCTCAGCATCTAGTAAAGCTTTGCTAACATAATACACTGGCCTTTGAACCTTATCGGCCTCTTGCACTAATACCGAACTTACTGCATGCTCCGAAACAGCTAAATATAAGTATAAGGTCTCACATGGGGATGGCTTTGCTAGAAGTGGGGCTGCGTCAGGTATTGTTTTAACTGTAGGAAGGCCTCCTCGCATTCTGGCGTCCAGTTGACTTCCTTTTTTTGCCTTTTTGACGAATTTGAAGAAGGGGTGGCACTTGTCGGTTGCTCGGGAATAAATCGATTGAGCGCGGCCACCCTACCGGTCAGGCTTTGCACTTCTTTTATCGTCCTGGGAGATTTTAAGTCCAGGACGGCTGGATTTTCTGTGGATTTGCTTCTATGCCTCGGGAGCTTACCATATAGCCCAAAAACTTTCCCGAGGCCACTCCGAAAGCACACTTCTCCGGGTTGAGTTTTAAATTATGCTTCCTCAGCAATTCAAAGGTTTTCTTCAGATCGGCCACGTGACACCCTGGCTTCTTAGACATTGTTATCATATCATCAACATATACCAGCATCGATGTGCCGATGAGTGGCTTGAAAATCTTGTTCACCAGCCTCTGAAAGGTTGCCCCCACATTTTTCAATCCGAAGGGCATTACTTTATAACAGTAAAGCCCCTGATCGGTAACAAAGGTCGTCTTCTCCTCGTCCTCATGATGCATCTTGACCTGGTTATATCCCGAGAAGGCATCCATGAAGCTTAGCAGTCCCTGGCAGGCGTTGAATCCACCAACTGATCTACGTTTGGTAGTGGGAAGCTGTCTTTCGGGCACGCTTGTTGAGGTCGGTGAAATCCACACACATCCTCCACTTTCCATTGGATTTCTTTACTAATACCACATTTGATACCCACTCCGGTATTTTCACTTCTCTGATGAAACCAGCTTTCAACAGTTTCTACCTCGGCAGCCATTGCCCTGCACCGTTCCTGGTTAAAGGTTCTTCTTTTTTGCTTGACCGGTTTATGTGATGGGCTTACTGCCAAACGATGATTGATGAACATCGGATCAATCCCGGGCATGTCGTCGTGCCCCCATGCAAAGATGTCCGGGTACTCCTTCAGACACTTCAGCAGATCCTGCTTCAGGACCTCGTCTAAGTCTCCCCCTATTTTTACATTCTTTCCAGGTCCGAAAAGTTCCATCTCCTCTAATTCTTCGACTGCCCCTAGCCGGGCAGCTTTCTTTGGCCGAGGACCCGGATCTTTACTTGCTTCTTCCTCGTCTTCGTTCCCTTGTCTTTTCCGGGTACCTGCTTCAATGCAAAGGGTTTCCCTTGAGAGGGTGGCGAAACAGCTCCGAGCCACCTTCTGGCTTCCGCACACAATTCCAATCCCTTCCCGGGTTGGGAATTTCAACTTTAAGTAATAGCAAGACATTGCAGCCTTTGTCTTCATCATGAAAGGCCGACCAACAATGACTTGGTAACTGCTCATGCAATCCACCACCGTGAAATTTATCATAATCGTCCGAGTCTGGGGACGGGTTCCGATCGTCATTGCCAATTGTATCATTCCCAATGGGACGACCGTTGAGCCCCCGAAGCCGTATAGGGGAGTCTCATCGTCGGTTAGAGTCGCATACTCCACACCAAGGCCGTCCAAAGCCTCCTTGGTGATTATATCCACCGCACTCCCAAGATCCACTAAGATTTTGTCTACCTCAGAACCGCTAATTGTCGCCTTGATTATTAATGCATCATCGTGGGGGAAACTCACCCCTCGAGCATCCTCATCCGTGAACATTATTGGCATTGACCGACCACCTTGTATTTCCGAGGTCCGTTCTGTTTCTAACACTTCCAACCTTGAGCCCGACTATAGTTTTTTCTTGACCGGTTAGAGTCCCCGGCCAGTACTTCCCCCCTGCGATGATATTCACCTGTCGGCAATGTGCTCTCTGCCTGGCCGTCATAACTTCATGGTCAAATAATTATTCAAGTACCCATTCCACGCCAGGTATCCATTTGCTCCCGTAAGTCTTTGCATCCATTCGTCGTATGTCCCTCAGATTATGATGCATGCAATAGGATTTATTTTCCTCATGTCTGGCGGGAATCTCCTGAGGTCAGGTTCTATCAAGAGACCTTTTCCTGGATTTCCATGACGATTTCCCCAGTGGTTTATCCAGAGGAATGTATGCCTCTTCCCCGGCCACATGGTTCACCTGGGTTGAGATTCTCTTTTCCTGGTCATCCCGAGAGATACCGGCTTGAATTCCCTTCGTCTCGGGGGTAGTTTTTTGAACTCTCTCCTGGCATGCGATAGCTTCTGCCCTTATCATCCTCTCTCTGATAGCTGTCCCCCTCCGGGTAATTCTCTCATCATCTTCCAACAAAACAAACTTCCGGGCTGTTTCCAGAGCGGTGGCATAATCCGGTGTACCCTGGATCCTCAGGTGAGTCCATAGCTTTCTAATCTTTAAGGATCCCTTCAAACTCTCCAAGGCCTTGAGCGACTCATATCCTCCGACCTCGAGCACCATACTATGGTACCGCTCAATGAAAGCCTTCAAGGTTCATCGTCCCCCTGTTTCATGAGCCTCAATTCCCCAATTGTCTTCTTTGGGACCGCAGGCCCCCTTGAAGTGTCGAACAAATGACTTCCTGAGTTGCGCGAAGCTTCCGATGCTCCATGGGGCTAGTGTGGGAACACAGGAAATCTGGGGTGACGCATGCTGTTCCTAGGCTCGCGGCCTAGTTGGGAGTACGGAGTAGCCACGGGGGACTAAACCGGAGAGTAATGGAGTCGCCACCCGGTGTGAACCGGGAAAATGAGATTTAAGGCCGCACTCACCCCTCGCAAGGGAAGACCTCAAACCGTTGGGTTCGGAATGGTCCCTTACTTATGTCACTTGTAATAAAATGATTTATGTAATAATTTAACCAGGCTTAATAACATTTATTTCCAAAAATATCATGCTTCTAAATTCATATGCATACATCAACAAGTTCATCACAACATGCAACATCACATGGCAATCTTATGAACATATTTCAATCCTATGGTATGGAAAATTAAGAACAACCTAATCATGCTTGAGTACTATCTCATGAACCTATTAACCAAATAACATGCTAACAGCCTAATCATGCTTGAATACAATCCCAAGAACACATAGAATGGATAAATGCAGGAATACAAATAATACGGTTGGCTATATAACACAAGAAAGATCAACCAAGAGGCAATTATGCATGAATATGATAAGACAGACTCAGTTCAGTGTGTGCGCGTTCGTGTAGCGTTCGTAAACGCGTTCGAACGGAAATGAAACAGAATGCTCACGTTCGAGTAGCGTTCGTAAACGCGTTCGAACGGAAATGAAACAGAATGCTCGCATTCGTATGGCGTTTGATAACGAGTTCGAACGGAAATGAAACAGAATGCTCGCGTTCGTATGGCGTTTGATAATGCGTTCGAACGGAAATGAAACAGAATGCTCACGTTCGTATGGCGTTCGTGAACGCGTTCGAACGGAAATGAGACCTGATGCATGATAAGGCAAAAATGCATGTGCGTTCGAGTTGCGTTCGTAAACGCGTTCGAACGGGAACAGACCTGATGCATGAAATGGGACGCAATACATAAACAACAAAATAAAGGGGCGCGGCGAAGTACTGCCGTAAAGGTGGCCTTTTGGGGCTCTTGATCTCTCAAAGAGAGGACCTTTAGACCAACATACTAAGCTCATGCGCGTCACATCACATCATGCATACAAACATAAAGACAATCATATTATTCTAAGTATGTCCAATTGAACGTGTCTTGCATCCAACCGAACACACATCAATCGGCGCGGCAAAGCATCGTGGTAAAAGGCTTTAACCCCTCCACATAGGGGATCTTTCATTCCACTTACTAAGCCCATGCGCTCGATTGAGTCATGCATAAATAAGCAACATGCAGAATTTAAGTGACGAAAAATAAATAAACAAAAGCAACACAAAACAAGAGAAGGTGCCGTTTACTCAAGTGGTACGTGGAGTTGTATCCCAAGTACAGACCGCACTACCGTCCATTCGGATTCGGCTACGGAATTTACGTCTGAGTTTCCATCCTATATACCACAAGAGACGACACTCTTCCATTTCATTCAAGCCACAACATGCATCCATAAACGACTCTCATGCGAATAGAATTCAATAATAATAAAAAAAACGAATATAAACTAATGAAAAGGTACCCTCAGGTCTAACCTTTTAAATCACCTCTCGGACGTACGGTACACGATCGTCGGAAGGGTGGATGCTCCGCAACTCTCCCGGTTCACTGGTTCACTGTTCTCGTTCGTTGCCTTTACTGCTTTGAGTCGTCGTTCTCCGTCTTTTGCTATTGTTTCCTTGTGGTTTCGCTGCCGTTTCCTCTTTATCTTTTGCTTACTGTTTTTGGGTGTGTTCTTCCTGTAATTTTTATGTGTGTTGTGTATGAGCTAGGGACTAGCTAGGGTTGAGAAGGTTGGTGAAGGGTTCTTTTTATAGGCAAAAGGGTTGGGCTTGACAAGGAAAGGGATTTGGCTAATTAAAGAGGGATTTGATTTGGTTTGGTTAAGGGAAGTCAAAGATTGAGGGGGGGACAAATCTTGGCTAGATAGGGAAGGTTGAATATTTGATTGGCTTGGTTTAGGAATACAATATTTAAGTTAGGAATAATATATTGGTTGATTGATTTTAACTTGGTATGATTATATTTTGATTTAGTATGTGATTTGTTTAATTTATGCATGATTTTAGTTTAAGTTGGTAATTGCTTATTTTATGTTGGTATATGTTTTATTTAATTATTTAATTAATTTAATTATTATCTTATTTAGTTACTGTTTTAATTAATATTTATTTATTTAATTTGGGATGTGTTTTATGGGCTTTGGGGGGCTAATTGGGCTGGATGTGAGGCTAGCAGCAAAACCAGAATTACCGACACCGTTCGAACGCTTCCTCGAACGCGGCATGAACGCCCGCAATCTGTTTGACGTTCGAACGTAAACACGAACGCAACACTAACGAAAACAGTGAACCTTGTTTATTCTGAATTTCCCCTTCCGATGTCCGTTTCCCGTGACCTCCGTGACTTAAAAGGTAGTGTCTCCAAAATGAGACTCATCATAGGGACTTATGTGTAAAAATGCAGTGCCTACAGTCGCCCCCACTTTGATGGGACTTGTGTAATGTGCAACAGTGACAATCCTATCAAAGTTTATGCAATGCATTTTCACTTACCTGGCTCGCCAGCTGCCACTTGACTTACCACGTGTTGAGTTGATTTAGGTGGTGAGGTGCTGCGACCCCTGGTTCATTCCCGAACCGTGTTGTGATGTGGTCCATTCCCGAACTGTTGCCGTAAGGTGGTCCATTCCCGAACCGTTACTGTGGGTTGGTCCATTCCCAGATCGTCATTGTGAGGTGTTCATTCCCGAACTGTTACTGTAAGGTGGTTCATTCCCGAACCGTGCTTCTATTTTTGGAGTGCCATTCCCGGATTGTTCATTATTGAACTGTCCATTCCCGGACCATATCTCCGTTCTCGGAGTGTCATTTCCGACTTGTTCATTCTTGAACTCTGCTCCATTCTTGGATTGTATCTCCATTCTCGGAGTGTCATTTCCGACTTTTCATTCTTGAACTGCCCATTCCCGGACTATATCTCCATTCTCGGAGTGTCATTTCCGACTTGTTCATTCTTGAACTGCCCATTCCCGGACTATATCTCCATTCTCGGAGTGCCATTCTCGGCAGAAATGATCTGATGTAATATGGGCCTCGCCCCCAGAATGCCATACCCGGCAATGCTGATACTGATGTAATGTGGGCCTCGACCCTGGGACTCATTCCCAAACTGTGTTTGATGTGGGCCTCGACCCTGGGAGTCATCCCCAAAACTGATGTTGAAGTGGGCCTCGGCCCCAACTGCTACTGACATGGCCTCGCCCCCAGATTGATGCTGATGTGGGCCTCGACCCTCGGGATTCATCCCAAACTGTGTTTGATGTGGGCCTCGACCCTGGGACTCATCCCCAAAACTGATTGCTGATGTGGGCCTCGGCCCTGGGACTCATCCCCAAAACTGATTGCTGATGTGGGCCTCGGCCCTGGGACTCATCCCCAAAACTGATTGCTGATGTGGGCCTCGGCCCTGGGACTCATCCCCAAAACTGATAGTGATGTGGGCCTTGACCCTGGGACTTATCCCCAAAACTGATAGTGATGTGGGCCTTGACCCTGGGACTTATCCCCAAAACTGATACTGATTCGGGCCTCGACCCTCTGCGATTCATTCTCGAAAACTGCTGATATTGTACTGTTACTGCTTCTGGTTGGCTTGTATTTGACGCTTTCTCTTTTTCTCCTTTGAAACCTGTTATTACAAAACAGAACAAACACAAAAAGGATGCGAATATGTTACATGTATGCATGCATGCATGTTCCTATCCCGTCGGGTTAGGTCTTCCATCAATCCTCTTGGTGACTGCTTAGTCTTCTTTTCCTCAGGCAAACCATTGCTTTAATCTGTCTATGTTGATCGGCTCGGTGAACTAATTCCCTTCCAAGTCTGATAGTTTCACTGCCTCTATTTCCCAATTTTTGAATGTCTATCTTATCTTTTATGTTTGCTTATTGCGAAGGTTCCCCGTGTTCATCACTGGATTCCATAGTACCAAGGTTGAATACTTTTCTCAAATATACTCATATTGCAGAAGAGTTTCAGCGAAATGAACGTCTTTATTATTGTTGAGGAAAAGATTTCGAACAAGTAACAAAATCAATGTCATTAAAAAAAACTGGATCAAATAGACTAGGAGGAACATCTCCATCATCCGCAGCACTGCCTTCTTCCTCGGCCTATGGTTCTTCACTGTCATCCATGTAAGAAGCTTGGTGGTTGAGGGCTTCTTTTCATGGGTTGGGTATTTTATGGGAATCTATGAGATCTTGAATTTCATGCCTGAGGCGGGTGCAGTTGTCGGTGTCATGGCCATGTAGCTGGTGGAAGTGACAATAAAGGTTCACATTTATGTGTGGTGGTGGGGGTGCGGAAGTGGCTTGCCTTCTAAGGGTTTCAAGATTCCCTGTCCCTGTAACTTTTCAAATACCTTCGACAAAGGTCTACCAAGGTCGGTGAATTGCCGGTTCCTGATGGCAGCAACCTCGACAGTAGCGGGCTTAGTCTCAGAATACCCCCCAAGAGTCCGCCTATTCTGGCCATAAGACTTTCTGTTTTCAGCCTCTTCTTCCTCAATATCCATGACAGTTTCCCTCAACTGTCGAAAATCAGAAATCATTGAAGTCATCCTCCTCAGCTTACTATAAATAGAGGACTTGGTGCCCTTGATGATCATTTTGATTTGGTCCTTCTCAGAGGGCCGAGTCTGCATTTTCAGGAGCTGGCTTCTCCAGCGGTCTACATACTCCTTGAAGCTTTCTTCCGGCTTCTGCTTAGTGTTCTCCAAATCACGGAGTGACAAGTCAATTTCCAAGTCTGTAACATACTGCTTCAGAAAAGCATCAGCTAGTTCACATCTCATGGCCAGAAGTCCAACCGTATCCAAATGATAATGTTCCTAAACACAAACATATAATGGTCCATTGGCGTTTTAGAAGCTTTTGGCCCAATCATCATAAGATACGTTCTTGTCCCAGTTTAAATGGCCCAACAAGCCCATACCTCATGACAAAAGGTCCGAATGGATCCAAACGATAATGTTCCCAAACACAAGCATACAGAAATAATTTCTACAGAGTGGCCCATCAACATTTCAGAAGCTTTTGGCCCAATTTTCATAGGATACGAACTCGTCCCAGTTTAAATGGCCCAACAAGTTCGCATTTCTGACAAGAAGTCCAACTGCATCAAAATGAGGATGGTCCACAAGCACAAGGAAATAGTTGCTATAGGCCATACAACCCCGGTCTACGTGTGGGTTTGCGGGAGTGTAGACAAAGACTCTCGCTGGCGAATGATTGCCCACAACTGGGTCTCCTCACTCAAAGGCTCGAGTGACCAAGTGAGCGCACCTTTTTTATACACTAAGGTACGTGCCAACGAGCTATGGTGTGTGACTGACTGTCAAATGGATTTCCCGTTGTAGATTCCCCAGAGGGAGGGTGGAGCGAGGCTCACTTAAGTACCCTAGCCTCTTAGGCTCTTATCGCTTGGTGACAGGAATAAACAACGAGTCATCCAAATTAGTCCATCACAATAGGCTACAAGTAAATGATTATCTAGGTGCCTTCATAGCTTTTCCTTCTAGAAAGGTAGTGAATGAATGAAGACACCAAACCATTACCTAGCCTTAAAAGTGCCTTTGATTAAACCCCTTTTAACCTACAGTAGACACGGTTAATTAAAGCACAAATCATAATATTACAAGACATTATTTCGGGGCCGATTCTCTATCCCCAGTGGAGTCGCCAGACTGTGGGAACACAGAAACTGGGCGACGCATGTTGTTCCGGGCTCGTGGCCCGGTTGGGAGTACGGAGTAGCCCGCGGAGGACTAAATCGGAGAATGATGGAGTCACCACCCGGTGTGAACCGGGACAAAGATTTAAGGCCGCACTCACCCCTCGCAAGGGAAGACCTCAAACCATTGGGTTCGGAATGGTCCCTTACTTATGCCACTTGTAATAAAATGATTTGTGCAATAATACAACCAAGCCTAAGCAACATTTATTTCCAAGGATAATTTACTCCTAATTTCGCATGCATAAATACAAGGCTCATATCTAAGTTTGCATATATCCTATGTCCGGATTTGCATACAACCTATTTGCATTTAATCTATGTCCCAATTTGCATACAACCTATTTGCATATAATTTATGTCCAAATTTGCATACAACCTATTTGCATTTAATCTATGTCCCAATTTGTATACAACCTATTTGCATTTAATCTATGTCCAAATTTGCATGCATAAAGGTAAATTAACATACGGCAAACATACAACTTACTAAGCACATTGTACTCATATATGTGGGGAATGCAGATAAATGGAAATTGCACAATCATGCGTAGTAAAGAGAAGCAATCAGGTTAGTAATACAAAGGGATAACTAATAGGGGCAATTATGCATAAAATATGATGAAAATGACTCAGTTCAGTGTGTGTACGTTCGTGTAGCGTTCGTAAACGCGTTCGAATGGTAAACAGAAGGTTCATGTTCGTGTAGCGTTTGAGAACGTGTTCGAACGGGACCAGACCTGATACATGATAAAACAAAGAAAATAAGTGTGCATTCGTGCAGCGTTTGTAAAACGCGTTCGAACGGTAAACAGAAGGTTCGCGTTCGTGTGGCGTTTGAGGACGCGTTCGAACGGGACCAGACCTGATGCATGATAAAACTAAGAAAATGCATGCGCGTTCGAGTAGCATCCGAAAACGCGTTCGAACGGTAAACAGAAGGTTCGCATTCGTATAGCGTTCGAGAACGCGTTCGAACGGAACCAGACCTGATGCATGCAACACATACATAGACAAACAAATCCACAATGTAGGACCTCACGTGTCCGATTGAACTCATTCCCATCCAATCATGTGTACCTCGCCCGGCGCGGTAAAACATCGTGGTAAAGGATTTTAACCCCTCGAAATAGAGGACCTTTAATCCGACTTACTAAGCCCATGCGCTAATAACACAATGCATATAAGAAATAAAGACAGCAATATCGGATTTCGTATACCCGATTGAACGCATCTCACATTCAACCGAATATACATCATCCGGCACGGCAAAGCATCGTGGTAAAGGATTTTAACCCCTCGAAATAGAGGACCTTTAATCGCACTTACTAAGCCCATGCGCTAATAACACAATGCATATAAGAAATAAAGACAACAATATCGGACTTCGTATACCCGATTGAACACATCTCACATTCAACCGAATATACATCATCCGGCGCGGCAAAGCATCGTGGTAAAGGATTTTAACCCCTCAAAATAGAGGACCTTTAATCGCACTTACTAAGCTCATGCGCTTTACCTCATCATTACTCAAGCAAATAACATGCAGAATTTAAATAGCGGATAATAAACGAATCAAACAACATAAAACAAAATATGCGCTGTTTGCTCAAGTGGTACTTGGAGTTGTATCCCAAGTACAGACCGCACTACCGTCCATTCGGATTCGGCTACGGAATTTATGTCTGGGTTTCCATCCTATATACCACAAGAGGCGACATATTTTTCATTTTATTCAAAACCACAACATGCATCCATAAACGACTCTCATACGAAATAAATAACTAAAACAATTAAAAAATGAATAAAAGACGAATACAAAAAGTGCCCTCATGTCTAACCTTTTATGTCGACTCTCGGAAGTACCGTACGCGGTCGTCGGAAGGGTGAATGCTCTGCAACTCCTCCAGTTCACTGGTTCACCGTTTCCCTTCGCTGCTTCGCTGTTTGGGCTGTTGTTTTCCCTCCGTTTCGCTGCTATTTTGCTGCTGTATTGCTGATGTATCGCTGTTGTATCTCGAACATTGTTTTTGATGTTTTAGGCTATTGTTTTGCGGTTTTTTGGACTGGTTTAAGGTGTAGCTTTAGTTACTGTTTTAGGGATTAAAAGTGCAGTTTTTTTAGTTACTGTTTTAGGTGATTTAGGGGCTGTAGAGGGCTATGATTTTCGGTGGTAGAGGGAGGAGGAGAGAAAATTCTTTGTTGCTTTTTACTTGTGGTTGGCGTGAATTGAGAGCTCTTTTTTGCTGTGTATGCGTGAAAAGTGAGGAGGAGAAGAGAGATTTCTTGTGTGAATTATGTGTGAATGAGCTAGGAGAGGTGAAGGGTTGAGATTGTGTTTCTTTTATAGGCAAAAGGGCTAGGGCTTCTCCTTGCTTGACAAGGAAGGGATTTGGTGCATTAAAGGGGGATATGATTTGGTGTCAAACAAGGAAAATCAAAGATTGATTGGGGGATACAATTTGGTTAATTATGGAGTTAAATATTTAATTTATTTTGATTAGGCATACAATTTGTTTAGTTAGGAATATAATATTCTTGATTGATTTTAATTAGGCATGATTTTATTTGATATTTATTTTAATTTGGTATATGATTTTTAGATTTTATTTAATTCTCCATGTGTTAAATATGTGTTTTATTAATATGGATGTGTTTTATGGGCTTTGGTGTGCTAATTGGGCTTGGGTGTGAGGCTAGCAGCAAAACCAGAAATACCGACACCGTTCGAACGCCTATTCGAACGCTACACGAACACCCGCAATCTGCTTGACGTTCGAACGTGGTCACGAACGCAGCACGAACGAAAATAGTGAACTTGTGAAATGAATCTGATGACATGCTTATTCTGAATTTCCCTTTCCGACGTCCGTTTCCCGCGACTTCCATGACTTAAAAGGTAGTGTCTCCAAATGAGACTCATCACATGGACTTATATGCAAAAATGCAGTGCCTACAGTTATTATCAGTTATCACATAAAAAAAAATAATATTGTCTGCTTTTGGTGGGTTGTTTTTACTAAATCTATTAGTTTTATATTTCAATACATATTTTTATGAAGAATATGTAAATAGATTACGGTAAATTATATTATTGAAATATGTTAGAAATAAATGAATATTCATTTATTAAACGATTTAAATATAAATTAAGATATTAGAATTCGTTTAATAAATAAATCGAATAAAATTCCATCAAATTTTAATTCATTTCATTTAAAATTCGACGTAAATACATTTTATCAATATATTTTACCACCTCTATATTTTACACATGCATGCATGCATGCATTGTCAAACTAAGTAATTTAAGCATTAAAAGTTTAAAACTAGTATATGAAATGAATTTAGACTCCTTTTTTTTTTTGTTGGAAGAAAACAGCTACGCCGACTGATTCATTATAAGGTAGTAAGGTACGGCGGAGATGGCTGTGACAGTGACTGACAATATAATATAAATAAATAAATAAAGTAGTAATAATAATAATAATAATAATAATAATAATAATAATAATAATAATAATAATAATAATAATAATAATAATAATAATAATAATAATAATATGTCACGCGTGGCTGACATGTCACACTCAATGCATACGCAATTAATGGTAACGAAACGATTTGACCAAAATATAAGGGTTCTGTTCTTTGCATCTTAGCATACATAATATTAGCTCTAGAGAGATTTAAGAACACGTGACTAAATGCCAGCAATGTTTAATATATAGAGATACGGTCGGTGTGACTTTAATTTGGTAGATTTCATTGAAGTGTCGCTACAATTTTTTCCGGCAAATATTGAAAATTTCATCTCCAAACTATCCGATATAGGTTTAAACGGATGAGGTAAAATTTTCAACTATCTCATGTTCTTACCAGAAATATGTTTATTAGATTCGAATTCAAAACTTGCCAATCAAATCATAAGCCGTTAATCATTAAGCCACACCATTTGAGACAATGTTATTGCATTTTCCTTTTATTCAAATTGTATTTTTCATTTACAAGTTTTAATGAAAAATTTATTTTTCTTACCTATGCATTTTTTTTTTTTTTTTTTGTTGGAAGAAAACAGCTACGCCGACTGATTCATTATAAGGTAGTAAGGTACGGCGGAGATGGCTGTGACAGTGACTGACAATATAATATAAATAAATAAATAAAGTAGTAATAATAATAATAATAATAATAATAATAATAATAATAATAATAATAATATAATAATAATAATAAATAATAATAATAATAATAATAATAATAATAATATAATAATAATAATAATAATAATAATATGTCACGCGTGGCTGACATGTCACACTCAATGCATACGCAATTAATGGTAACGAAACGATTTGACCAAAATATAAGGGTTCTGTTCTTTGCATCTTAGCATACATAATATTAGCTCTAGAGAGATTTAAGAACACGTGACTAAATGCCAGCAATGTTTAATATATAGAGATACGGTCGGTGTGACTTTAATTTGGTAGATTTCATTGAAGTGTCGCTACAATTTTTTCCGGCAAATATTGAAAATTTCATCTCCAAACTATCCGATATAGGTTTAAACGGATGAGGTAAAATTTTCAACTATCTCATGTTCTTACCAGAAATATGTTTATTAGATTCGAATTCAAAACTTGCCAATCAAATCATAAGCCGTTAATCATTAAGCCACACCATTTGAGACAATGTTATTGCATTTTCCTTTTATTCAAATTGTATTTTTCATTTACAAGTTTTAATGAAAAATTTATTTTTCTTACCTATGCATTTTTTTTTTTTTTTTTTTATGTTTATAGAATTTCAATTAGTCAATAATCAAACTAAAAGAAAATTTTAACTTAATATATTTTAATACGATGCTGTTTATCGTTTAATACATTGATATGTGTGTGTGTTTTTTAATTGTTGGCTCTTTTAACTTAATAAAAATATGGAATATGCATAATTTTTTTGACCATATGTAAGAATTTTTTTTAATAGTTGGAAATCCCGCCGTCAAACCATTTCTTCCGGACTTAAGCGGATCTGGTAAAATTCTCGACTGTCATATACTCTTAAAAGAAATACATTATTTGGATTCGAACTCAGAACCTCAAGATGAGATCCTGAATCATATATCACAAAGTCACCCCCCTTAGGAACTATATGTAAGAAATTGTGCATGTATGTCTGCTCTCTTCTTCTATCATCAACAAGAATATTATTGAAAAGGCAATAACACCTTTTTGTGTAGAAACTACCATTTTTGTATACCTTAATTAGCTGGCAAAAAAAATATATTAAAGCAATAATTAGGCTCCGTTTGGGATTCCTATTAGGGAGGGATTTGTAGTTTTTAAATCCACAAATCTCTCTCTTTGTTTAAAAAAAAAAAAAATTAGTGATCAATATATACACAATAAAAATTTATGTCATACTTGAATTTTTGTGAATAAGATATACACTACAAGAAATTATAATTTTAGCGACGGAATTTAGCGACAGAGTATTCCGTTTTAAAATTTAACGACGGAATTGAGACGGAAATAAAATTCCGTCGCTAATTTGAAACAAATTATTATTATGTCGTTAATTTCATCTAGAAACGGAATTTTGGATATGAAAACACCGGACAGAGAGTGTTACCTTAACATAAAATCCTAAAACCTGATAATCAACAGTCAAATGAAATCAGAGGTGAACACTATAATGTTGACCCAGTTTTTGGATATGAAAACACCAGGCTTTCACTAGGAGCTTAATTATGTGCATTCACTGTATACAACAATTATTACAATTATTACACGGTAATTGGGAAATCCGAATATGACAAAATTACAATTATAATTATTATCCTCAAACAGACCCTAACGGCGGACCCTGAGAGTAGACCCTGACGGTAGAGGCTGAGAGCTGAGGCTGAGGGCAGAGGCAGACCCTGAGAGCGGAGGCAGAGGCTGAAGGGCAGAGGCAGACCCTGAGAGCGGAGGCAGAGGCTGAAGGGCAGAGGCTGACAGCAGAGGCTGATGGCAGAGGCTGACAGCAGAGGCTGACAGCAGAGGCTGATGGCAGAGGCAGAGGCTGACGGCAGAGGCAGAGGCTGACAGTAGAGGCTGATGGCAGAGGCTGACAGCAGAGGCTGATGGCAGAGGCAGAGGCTGACAGCAGAGGCTGATGGCAGAGGCTGACAGCAGAGGCTGATGGCAGAGGCTGAGGCTGAAGGCAGAGGCTGACAGCAGAGGCTGATGGCAGAGGCAGAGGCTGAAGGCAGAGGCTGACAGCAGAGGTAGAGGCTGTTGTGCTGAGGTAGAGGCTGATCAGTAGAGGTAGAGGCTGTAAGTTAGACCCTGAAATTGATGATCCTTCTTCACTTTCCCGAGGCTTGTTGATTACAACAATATCCTTAAAACAAATTCGCCCCCTACCGTAGGTGCAGTAGAACTTGGGACGTTTGTTTCCCAGGATACAACGGAAAACCCGAACGAGTATAGGCACCACCAAATCCCGTTCCCAACGAACCACAAAAGTGCTTGAACCCTTCCAAAAACAAAGAAAAAGATCTTTCGTGTATGTGCTATGTCTTTCTCTATTTTCTATTTTTTTTTTTTCTGAAAACAAGATCTGATGTTGTTTATATAGGAAAAGAAAAACACATCTCAATTAATAGAAATTAACTTGCCAATTAAATTTCATAATGGGAGATGTTACACATTGTTGTAACCACTAAGCTAATTAAATTAGCACTAATGGAAATTAAACTATGTAACCACCAAGCTAATTAAATTAGCACTTATGGAGATTAAACTTTGTAACCACCAAGCTAATTAAATTAGCTGTTATGGAATTACAAAAGGCTTGAAAATTGTGAACTTTGAGCAACAATTCTTATTCACCCAAGCACCATTTTAAGCATATGAATATACCATTTCGAAGTACTCACGGAGGAGTATCCGAATCATTCAATAACAACCACTAACACGAAGTGGACCATGCTTAAAATTGAGCCTCAAAATGCTTATAAATAAGCATTTTTCCAACAATCCCCCACATGAATGAAATTGGCGAAAAACGTCGAAAATAAATTATTTTTATAAAACATTTTATTTTGACCTAGAAGAGTTCAACGGTTCAACACCTGCATATGATAGGTAGGCCACAGCCTTTGAACCTTCCCTTGTGAAAATATATCTCATTACTGGCTGACAGTTGACGCGATGTCGTTGAACTGTACTGCCATTCATGTAAATGGAGAATATATATCACACAGATATTTTACCTACACATGAGTTCTCATTATTATGTTCATTTTGGCCATGAACATCTACCTGGTTCTGCAAGAGTTTCTAAGAATTGTGCCCCGTACAATTCCCTTTGAAGCGGCCCCACTTCTCTCTCACATAGGTGATTTCTTATTTAAGAGTATCTCGTAATACTCTGCTCAGATTCCCGACGCATAAGAATCATTAAAAGCTTTTGCTTAACCTCTATCCATACGAGCATCACTGTTTCATTTCATCATAGGAATGGACTAGAGGGTAACCCCCACAGTGATCCAATTATGTCTTTTACGAGTAGGTTGTCCCATTGAACCTAGTTCTTGGGATCTCTAGTCAACAAGGTTGGGTTTTCCTTCGTAATAAACATTTATCTAATGGGCTTCAATCCCATTCCCCTCGATGATTTCACAACTAACTCTCTATTTAACCCTTTGGTTAGCGGATCCGCAATGTTATCCTTTGACTTTACATAGTCAATCGAAATAACTCCAGTAGAGAGTAATTGTCTAACGGTATTGTGTCTACGACGAATATGTCTAGACTTACCATTATACATATTGTTATGTGCCCTTCCAATTGCAGATTGACTATCACAATGAATGCAAATTGCTGGCACTGGCTTAGGCCAACTTGGAATATCCTCTAGAAAATTTCGAAGCCATTCTGCTTCTTCAGCACACTTGTCTAATGCAATGAATTCTGATTCCATTGTAGATCTGGCTATCACAGTCTGTTTGGAGGATTTCAATGATATAGCTGCACCTGCTAGTGTAAACACATAACCACTAGTAGACTTTGAGTCTTTCATGTCAGATATCCAATTAGCATCACTGTATCATCCTCCTTCGATTGCAGCTGGATATTTATGATAGTGCAACCCATAATTACGAGTAAAACGTAAGTACCTAAGTACTCTCACTATTGCTTTCCAGTGATCAACCCCTGGATTACTCGTATATCTGCTGAGCTTGTTTACTGTACAGGCTATATCAGGCCTTGTACAACTCGATAGATACATCAAACTCCCGATCACTCTAGAGTATTATACTTGAGATATACCCTCTCCCCTATTCTTCGATAGATGTAGACTCACATCTAAAGGAGTTCTAGCCACAGCAGAATCATTATTGTTGAATTTACCAAGAACCTTGTCCACATAGTGCGACTGATCAAGAATAAGTCCATCTGGACTTCTCGAGATCTTTATTCCCAGAATGACATCTGCAAGACCCATGTCTTTCATGTCAAACTTGGATTTCAGCATATTCTTGGTAGATTTCACCATTTTGACATTACTCCCGACAATCAGTATGCCATCAACGTAGAGACATAAAATGACATAGCCAACTTCTGTCTCTCTGACATAAATGCATTTATCACATTCATTGATTTTGAAACCATTTGCCAACATGGTGTCATCAAACTTTTTATGCACTGTTTCGGGGCTTGTTTCAATCCATACAAGGATTTAACTAACTTACATACTTTCTTTTCTTGTCCTGGAGCTATAAAACCTTCAGGTTGTTCCATGTAAATTTCTTCATCTAAATCTCCATTCAGAAAGGCTGTTTTCACATCCATCTGATGTACCTCAAGATTGCGCAAAGCTGCAATCGCTAGTACATCCTTATGGAATTTATTCTCGTTACATGAGAATAAGTATCAAAGTAATCAAGACCTTCACGTTGTCTATAACCTTTAATTACAAGTCTTGCTTTGTACTTATCAATTGATCCATCTGCCTTTATTTTCCTTTTGAAAATCCACTTGGACCCTAAAGGTTTACATCCTGGAGGAAGATTCACTAACTCCCAGGTGTGATTTTGTAAGATGGATTCAATTTCACTATTGATGGCATCTTTCCACAAGGCACCATCAGCTGACCTTACAGCTTCGTTATAGCTTTGAGGATCATTCTCTAGCAAAAATGTCAGAAAATCTGGACCAAATGATTTTTCCGTTCTAGCTCTTTTGCTACGTCTTAGTTCAGGTTCAACAACTTGTTGATCCTCTGGAACATTAATTTGTTCTCGGTCCTGACTATCTTCAATGATAGTCTCATGTGCCCGTTTGTGCACATCTGAATTCAAATTAGTTTTACAAGGAAAAACGTATTCGAAAAAGGATGCATTCCTCGATTCCATTATCGTATTCTTGTGAATATCTGGTACATTAGACTCATGCACAAGAAATCGATAAGCATTACTGTTATGAGCATATCCTATGAAAATGCAATCAACAGTTTTGGTCATATCTTCACCTTTTTAGGTGGAGGAATGACTACCTTGGCAAGACACCCCCACACTCGAAGGAATTTATAGGAAGGTACTCTTCCTTTCCACATTTCATAAGGAGTTTTCCCTGCTTCTTTCCGTGGTACCTTATTTAAAAGGTAATTAGCTGATAAGACAGCTTCTCCCCACATAGTCTGAGGTAAGCCAGAGCTGATTAACATAGCGTTCATCATCTCTTTCAAGGTACGATTCTTACGTTCCGCAATCCCATTGGATTGAGGCGAATAAGGAGCTGTGGTTTGATGTATGATTCCATTTTGTTCACAAAGTGATTCAAAAGGGAAAACATACTCACCACCACGATCACTTCTTAACTCCTTAATTCTTTTTCAGTTGGTTCTCAACTTCATTCTTATAGAGAACAAATTTCTCTATAGCTTCGTCCTTGCTTTTCATTAAATACACATAGTAAAATTTTGTGCAATCATCAATAAAGGTAATAAAATATTTATTACCGCCTCTCGATTGTATTGAATTAAAATCACATACATCGGTATGAATTAGATCAAGTGGTTCAGAGTTTCTTTCAATACTATGAAAAGATGATCTTGTTAGTTTTGCCTCAACACAAGTATCACACTTATGTTTGTTATCAATTTTAAAATTGGGAATATGATTCATGTTAATTAACTTTCGCAATGAATTAAAATTAACATGTCCTAATCTACCATGCCAAAGATTAGAATACTCAACAATATAAGCAAAGAACTAGCTTTTTATATTTTTGGGTTTAACAACCATTACATTGAGCTTAAAAAGCCCATCAGTACATACCCCTTTCCCACATACATCCCATTTTTAGTCAAAACTACTTTATCAGACTCGAACACCATCCGGAATCCATGCTTGTTCAGAAGCGATCCAGACACAAGATTCTTCCGTATTTCAGGTACATACAGAACATTGTTCAGAGTCAACTCTTTCCCAGAGGTCATCTTCAGAATCACCTTTCCTTGACCTTCTATCTCAGATGTTGCTGAATTTCCCATGTATATCTTTCCCCATTTTCAGCAGGCTCAAATGAAGAAAACATGCTCTTGTCTGAGCATACATGTCGAGTGGCACCAGTATCAATCCACCACTCTCTTGGGTTAGAACCCACCAGATTCACCTCAGAAACCACAGCAGAAAGGTTAATGTCTGAAACATCTTGAGTCATGTTTTCTAGCACATTAGCTTCTTGTTTCTTTTTCTTATTCGGCAGTCTGCATTCAGAAGACTTGTGACCCATTTTGTCACAGTTGAAGCATTTTCCTTGAAATTTTGATTTCTTGGAAACTCCTCCTTTAGGGCCCATCTTTGACCCTTTGTTCTTGAGGTTCTTGTTCTTATGGCCATGTTCGACAACATTTGCTTTGGCCTCATGAGTCATTCCTCTCTTTTCATAAACTCGGTTATCTTCCTCAATTCTTAGCTTAAGAATCAAGTCTTCAATGCTCATTTCTTTTCGCTTATGCTTTAAATAATTCTTGAAATCTTTCAACCAGGTGGTAGTTTCTCAATTATCGAGGCTACTTGGAAGGTTTCACTTAAACTCATCCCCTCAGCATGAATTTCTGCTAGAATAATCTGCAGTTCTTGTACTTGGCTTATCACAGTTTTGGAATCAATCATTTTAAACTCTAGGAAACGGCCTACGACAAATTTCTTAGTACCGACATCCTCAGTTTTATATTTTTGATCTAAAGATTCCCAAAGCCCTTTAGCTGTTTTCATTCCAGCGTACACACTGTACAAGGAATCACTTAGCCCATTCAGCACATAATTCCGACATAGGAATTCAGAATGTTTCCAAGCTTCAATGGCACTGATGACTTGGATATCAATCTCACCCTCTTTTACAAGAGCATCTTCCTTTAGAAACCTCGCAAGGTTCAACGTGGTCAGGTAGAAGAACATTTTCTGTTGCCACCTTTTGAAATTCTGACCACTGAATTTTTCAGGTTTTTCTGCAGCAGGATTGACATGGCTCACATGTCCAACAGGTTGTCTAGCCATTGAGGCAGAAATACCTTGGCCAGCCACAACGGCTGCCATATTAAGCCCAGAGGCTGATGCAAGTTGGCCAACCGAAGGGGCTGCCACTGCACTTTGGTCAGCCACGGGGGCTGCCACAACATTCTGGCCAGCCGAAGAGGCTGTCATATTCGGATCTACTGTGTTTGGACTGATTTCCATATCCACAGAGTCGATTTGTTTTAAGACTGTATACAACAATTATTACAATTATTACACCGGTAATTGGGAAATCCGAATATGAAAAAATTACAATTATAATTATTATCCTCAAACACGACCCTAACGGCGGACCCTGAGAGTAGACCCTGACGGTAGAGGCTGAGAGCGGAGGCTGAAGGCAGAGGCAGACCCTGAGAGCGGAGGCAGAGGCTGAAGGGCAGAGGCAGACCCTGAGAGCGGAGGCAGAGGCTGAAGGGCAGAGGCTGACAGCAGAGGCTGATGGCAGAGGCTGACAGCAGAGGCTGATGGCAGAGGCTGACAGCAGAGGCTGACAGCAGAGGATGATGGCAGAGGCAGAGGCTGACAGCAGAGGCTGATGGCAGAGGCTGACAGCAGAGGCTGATGGCAGAGGCAGAGGCTGACAGCAGAGGCTGATGGCAGAGGCTGACAGCAGAGGCTGATGGCAGAGGCTGGGGCTGAAGGCAGAGGCTGATGGCAGAGGCAGAGGCTGAAGGCAGAGGCTGACAGCAGAGGTAGAGGCTGTTGTGATGAGGTAGAGGCTGATCAGTAGAGGTAGAGGCTGTAAGTTAGACCATGAAATTGATGATCCTTCTTCACTTTCCCGAGGCTTGTTGATTACAACAATATCCTTTAAACAAATTCGCCCCCTACCGTAGGTGCAGTAGAACTTGGGATGTTTGTTTCCCAGGATACAACGGAAAACCCGAACGAGTATGGGCACCACCAAATCCCGTTCCCAACGAACCACAAAAGTGCTTGAACCCTTCCAAAAACAAAGAAAAAGATCTTTCGTGTATGTGCTATGTCTTTCTCTATTTTCTATTTTTTTTTTTTCTGAAAACAAGATCTGATGTTGTTTATATAGGAAAAGAAAAACACATCTCAATTAATAGAAATTAACTTGCCAATTAAATTTCATAATGGGAGATGTTACACATTGTTGTAACCACTAAGCTAATTAAATTAGCACTAATGGAAATTAAACTATGTAACCACCAAGCTAATTAAATTAGCACTTATGGAGATTAAACTTTGTAACCACCAAGCTAATTAAATTAGCTGTTATGGAATTACAAAAGGCTTGAAAATTGTGAACTTTGAGCAACAATTTCTCATTCACCCAAGCACCATTTTAAGCATATTAATATACCATTTCGAAGTACTCACGGAGGAGTATCTGAATTATTCAATAACAACCACTAACACGAAGTGGACCATGCTTAAAATTGAGCCTCAAAATGCTTATAAATAAGCATTTTTCCAACATTCACAACCATCCAAAGACTTAACTTTAGTGGATATGATGTTTCTACATACTTCCAAAATTTCCATCCATATCATCTAAGCTTCAATGATTTCAAACTTTCCTGTATGAAACAAAAAGCATCCAACCACAAATATGAAGAGCAATATGAACGCAACCAGAAAAGACGCAAAATCATTTTCATTACTAATTTCCAAACTTACAAACAGAATTAAAATTCATTCTCTAATTAGAAACGAAATTAAAATTCCGTCTCTAATTAGAAACGAATAATTATTCCGTCACTAATTTCATTTAAAAATGGAATTTGTCAGTCTCTAATCCGTCGCTAATTAGAAACAGAATTAATATTTCGTCGCTAATTTTTTAAAATTTTCAATCCCTCCAAAAATTTATTCATTTCGGTGCCACTTTTTTTAAAAAAATAGAGACGGATTTTCCGTTGCTAATTAGAAACAGAATCTCTATTCCGTCGCTAATTTTTTAAAATTTTCAATCCCTCCAATATTTTCAAAAATTTCCTTCCTTACAAAAATTTCAAATGACTACAAAATTTACAAATCTTCCCGCTTCTCTTATTTTTTCCTCTATATATGCACCACAATCTTTTTAACTCTCAACTCTAATACATCATCCAAAATTTTCCTACTAAATTCCATATACCATCAAATTTTTTCATACCTTAACTCTCATTATCAATCTCTCATTTTTCTTATCTCCACTTTTAAAATTTCCTAAGAAACAAACACTAATATTTTTTTTTTTGGTTTAAAGTGGCGTAAATGGATGGTGGTGTGTCGAAGCTTGCGGTGGATGTAGCAATGTCTTGTGGAATTGAAGATTTATATATAACTTTAAAAAATCAATTTTTTAAAATTTTCCACCATTCAAAATTTTAAAATTTTTCCTTATCTAAAATTTTAAAATAAAATTTCCTCTTTCTACAATTTATAAATTTCTCACATCTATATAATTATAAATTTCACACCTCTCTAAAATTTTAAAATTTTTATTTTTAATTTTTTTAATATATAGCTATGGAAATTCCGTCTCTAATTAGCGACGGAAATTGTTCCGTCGCTAAATAGTGACGAAAAATTCTGTTTCTATTTTGAGACGGAAATATTTTCGTTGCTAAATAGAAACAAATTTACGTCTCTAATTAGCGACTGAAATTATTCTGTCTCTATATAGCGACAAAAATTCCGTCACTATTTAGCGACAGAATAATTTCCGTCGCTATATAGAGACAATAAAATTTCGTCGCTAATTTTAGCGACGGATGCAATATTTCCGTCGCTATTTTTTTGCGACAAACAAAATAGAGACGAAATTTTTCCGTCGCTAGTGTTCAGTTAGCGACGGATTAGCTACGAATTTTTCCGTCGCTATTTGACATTTTTCTTGTAGTGATATAACAAAGTAGTTATACTAAGAAGAAAGTAAGATGGATGCAACTGTCAACTCATAAACTAATTTTTTAATATAAGTTAAGTCGACGAACTTATATTCTTAGTATAATATGTAATCAATCGCAGCCTGTGGTATAGGCGGACAAGGCGCTCACCTATGATCCTATTTTTTTATTATAATTTCTGTTGACGGCTGATTTTCATTCCAGAGGCAAATCAGTATACTTACTCATCGAACAATCTTCCATCAACTGTGAATTTGTTTGGTTTGGGGACTAAAGGCAACATTAGCAAAAGATGAGAAAAACACATAGACAAAACAAATGTTTAACGTGATTCGGCGGAATGGATCCAACCTACGTCCACGGGTACAAGGGAAAATGAAACTTTTATAACGTGGTCGGGTATGACCGACCTGCCTATCTCTCGAGCTCGGCTGGCCGACCTCTTACAAACTTACTCTTACACTTAAGCTTTTTGCTCTCTATTTTTCAAGTTAAGAGATAAATTAGCCAACCATTTACATTGAATTCTGAATTCCTTTATATATTAGGGCAAATTCTACTGTTACACCAATCTCGTGACGTCAGCCACATGAATCTACCATCAATGCGATGACTCTCTTCCCCAACCGCTCTGTCGAAAGTAGCTCTGCAACTTGACATCTAATTAAACCACACCACTTTTGGCCACTGCCACACGTTACCTCACAAAGCCAGCATGTAACCTATCAACTCTCATGTGATAGTGTGTACTAGAAGATAAGTCGGTGATATGCTCCTTTCACATCAGATCTTTTAGGAAGTTCAAGTCTTCATATAGGGTTTACGTCACTTGAATTTGATCACACCGATTCGACCAACTGGGTCGGGCAACTGAAATGACTGTCAGCCTGCCCTGCTGTGCTTTCTAGGTTGGGTCAGCTCTGAGACCTTCGCTCTGCTTTACTCTTCCGAACATCTTTCCAACTCGGGTCACGACCTTCTCTAGGTACCACCTCGGGTCGGATATTAAGTGCAATCCATTACTGACCTCCACGTTGGGTCGGACGCCTTCTGCCTCATGGGCCTGGGCCCCCGAATCCGGGAAGTGGATATCCCCTATATACCCTTACTCGAGATTTTGACTTTTTGGAAAATAAAAACCACCATAAACAGTTTCTAAATAAGTAATGACTAAGAATTCTATTCTATTTTTTATTTTTATTTTAATACATCAAAATATAAAAAATACATTGAATCCTAAAGACACGAGGACCCTGCAGCTAATTAATTAGCTAGTCTTGGTTCATACCACGTATTCAATTACAAAATGAATGAAACACGTGGTTAAATTTTAGGGCAGCAACATGTGAAGTAGTTCAATAAGTAGTGATCAACTTTCAAATTCAACATGTATATTCTACTGCAGCGGCGTCTACTTACATGGTCGTTAACGGTACTGGATTTACACTAAACATACACATCACGTGACAGTACAGGACTATGCGTAGCAACCGCCTGGACCGGATCCGGCTTTTAAAAATATTATTTTTTAATAAAATAATTATTTCTTTAATACTTATAAGTGAAAAAAAAAATAAGAATGTCAATGTTCTTAGAGTTTTTTTGGATTGTAATTTAAAATTTTAATTATAAATGTATATATTTAGAATTACAAATTAATTTATATATTTAAAAATATATGTTTATTACTAAAAATCAGGTTCGGATTTTTATGCCACCCTGAGACTCTATAAATCTAAAAAAATAAATTTATTGCCCTATTATATAATGTCGTAGGTGGCTCGACCCTTAACAAATTTAGGCGATCACCTATAACCCCAGTCGAAAATATAAGGTCTCATAAAAATTTATATCCATACATAAGAAAATTAAAAATAATTTTATATAAAAAGAAAATTAACACACACACATATATATATATTATAATTGATGACTTTTACTATTATTTCTTTAATGTAAAATTAATAATCTTATCATTATATTATTTATTTTTAATTAACTTTTATTATCACTTCTTTAAAATAATAATAATTTTATATTTTCAAAGTTGATAAATTTTTTAATAATTTTTTTTTTGTAGTTTAATTAACTAAAATAAAATGTGGAATTACCGACGGAAAATATTCGAATTTATCAACCGAATACCGATCGAAAAAGATATAAAATAATTTCTGACCGAATTATTATCGATTGGATATTCGGTCGGTAAATAGGGCGTTAAAAATTAATTTGGCGCCATAAACAACTACTGATTGATTATTCGGTTGTAATTGCTTATAAATAGCGTCTGAATATAATTCGGTTGTTAAAATAATATTAATTATAAAAAAAAAATAAAAAATAGATATTTTACCGACCGAATTAAGTTTCGATTGGTAAAATCTATTTTTTTAATGAACTTACAGACCGAATTACGTTTTGGTAGGTAATTTTGTAAGTAATTTTACCGACCGATCCTATTTTGATCGGTAATTTATTACTTATGAATCAAATACCGACAGAAAAAATTTGATCGATTTTGGTTGGTAATTTCGAATTTTCTTATAGTAATTACTAAAAATATGTAGAAAAAAATACATATAATTATAATTAATTAGAAAAAATAAAGTTAATAAGGAGGCTAAAATTTATCGCATATGGCCCTGAAAAAAGCTTGAGCGAACACTATGTAAGCTTCATAGTAGGGCTGGTCTAGTAGTATTGAGTTTTGGAGCTAGTGTAAAGTATATATAGCCCCTGAGGATAAAAAATAATACATACTTTTTTAAAAAATTTAACTCTCTTTATATTTATAATTAATTAGAAATGTGTCATGCTTCTTATAATTAGTGATTAATAATATAAATTAAAGCCACAGGCACAGCTACGAGAAGATGTATAGTATATATAGTGGTTAGTGGGGGACCTCACTTCACTTGATGAGAGACTCTGTGTATATATAAAACTGAGTCGTGCTTATCAAAACAAAAGCTGATCAAAATCTGAAAAGATACCCTCTACTGTTGTTATACGATTAAAACTCTAATGACAATGATGCTTTAATTAATGAAACAGAAACCCTGAATCGACGTACTTTATTACAATATCAGGCTAGCCTAGCTAGGGTATTGTCCAATAATATACTTACACTTGTGCCCTAATTTAAATTTTAATCGACAACATTGCCTGAATTTCGCTTTCAGGGATGAAGTGAGTGATTGACGTTTTCTAGCTACCTACATGCAAGGTTTTATTTTAAAAATTGCTGCTGCTGCTGCTGCTTTTTTAACCAGACTTGAACATGAACAGTCTATTTCTGAACGCCGCCTCTTGCATGCACGTTTAACTCGCTTTTATTGAATATGTGTACGTATGTTGTTTCGTATAATGTGAAACCACGTTCATTTCTGGTGTGTATTATGCATTTAATTAATTATTTTTGTCATTTACTTCGTCTACCTTCCGTGTAATTCATTCAAAGCCAATAAGATGATGAGATTCTTGAAATTTTTGTATTGTTATACTTAAGATATACTATTGTTTTTTTTTTTTTTAGCTAACCATAAGTTATTCAAGACAATTTGTTATCTATTCACGCTTCTGCGTTTAAATTTACATTTTTTTTCATGAAATGACCTCAATAAAAGTTGACCCGAAGAAACCCCAACAAAAGTGAAATATATTAATTAAAAAATAGAGTATTATAAGTATAAATGAAAAAAAGGCCCAACATAGCAATATATATATATAAAGTATCAGTTTTGTTAAAATCTCTATGGGTAAATTCAATAGAAAAACCTGATAAAAAAAGTACCGGCCTCTTATCATAGACAAGATAAGAAACGAAACAAGAAGAGTGGAATAAACATAAAATGCAAGTCCAATTAATACTTTTTTTTGGAAACTTTGGAAATTCTGCCGCCAAATCACCAAATCCAGACTTAAACGGAGTATGTAAAATCTTCGGCTGCCCCAAACTCTTACAAGATATACATCTCCTGGATTCAAATCTAAGACTTGAATAACAAAATCTAAAACATAAACCACCAAACGACATATGTTGAGGACGAAAAGTCCAATTAATACACCAACAAAAAATGAGTGGAATCTCTCAAGGTATAAATTTGATCAGGAAATTTTGGCACATGCTAAAAAAAAAAAAACAGAAAAGACAGATGTGCCGACGCATAACGAATCCAAAAGATGAGTCGACTGTGACCTTCATTGAATTGGTTAATTTGATTCTACTCTTACAACAAATTAACCCTACACCGTTCAATCTAATCTAACTAGCTCCTTTTCAGAAATTTTAAAATAGATCGGAGTTATTACGTCAATCTTATAACAATCCAATCCATTAATAATATGTCAATCGTGTTAATGTGTTATAAACCCATCAAATAAGTATAATTCTGAATTTAAATCCACATGGTACCAAATTCTGTAATTCTGAATTTTGTAGTTTTGAATTTTTAACAGTATAATTCAGAAATGGAAAATGAGCGACGAAGTTTTTTGGTTTTTCGAAAGTAAGCAAAACCCCACTTGAGTTTTAAAACTCATTGAAACCGCTGACGTTAAATTTATTTCATTGCAGTCCTTAATCTTCTTTTTATTTATAATTTCTGTATTCATTGTAGGATACTTTCTGCGTACATCCACAGTAGTTTTAACTTTGTAGCAAGATTTTTGTTCCTGCTAAATTAATCACCATTATCACCCTAATAAATTGATACTTACTCCTAACAAAAGAGAGGTGTATGCTCCCATAAGGGGAAAATAAACTTGGGGGTAAATAGTAAAAATTGCCATGTTTTAAAAGAGAATATAAATTAATACGCTATTCTAATATTAGCTCTGTTGATATTTTCATATCGGCTATGCCCAAGATTAATTTTGTTGTTGTTATTATTATTTTTAATCATTAATCATATCTATGTATCTATTAAAATAAAAATAAAAATGAGATGAGTGTCTAGTTCCAATGATATAGGCATAATATTGAAAACAAATTATCTTATTAATAAATTATAATAATAATAATTATTATTAATATATAATATATGTTTTAAAAAAAGTTCAAATGTTTTGATGGTATTTTAATTAATTAATAACTCAGTCACTCACTGTCCGATTGTGGCGTGATTGGTGTGAAATGAAGTGGGTCTCTCTCCATTCTCCCCCTTTTGGCACTGAAATCAAATGTTATAGTTGGTATCAATCAATGCAACCACTTCACTCGTTTTCTTTTTTCTTTTTTTTTTTTTGGTTATTTTGTTTTTATTCAACAATATTATTATTTTTCAATATTTAGGTACTTTCACGGCACGAATAAACTAGAAATTACTAATTACCAAGGTGAATTTATTATTTTTTGTTTAAAAAAAATAAAAGTAGACAACGGTTAAATTGATTGTTTAAAAATTCAGTTCCGAGTACTCAATAAATATAACTAATATTGTTCAAACTTCAAAGAGTATACTCCAAATAAACTGTAAAAATCTTTAGTCTATTTTTTCCACCACCATAGGATGAATATCTTATTTAATTTCACAAATTGAGTACAAAAGCACTTAATAATATTTGTACCCAAAAGAAAAAGAAAAAAAAGGATGCCAAATCACCGTCATGTATGGAGTATCATTACATGTATAGCTGGAGCATACTCTTTAATCTGAAATTCTGAATCAATGACACTTTTTATCTTAAAAGAGAAAATGACAGTAAAATTTAATATATTGCTTAAACTACTTCTTATTTTCTTCTTCAGAATAATGAAGGACAAAAGTCTCAGATATTTATCATTATATATGTCTTCAAATTAATTATTACTATCATCTTTTCATTTCAAGAGATGTAGATAATAGATGAAGACCAGTCAAATGAACTTCAATTCATACAGTCAAATATATATATATATATACATGTAAAAGGAAGTTAAATTCATACACTTGCAAGATATCATAGAAGACCATTAAATATAACTCGAAAATTTGCTTACCACAGGAAGGCTCCAACTTATGCCCATCACTATAACAATTCAATGATATCTTACCCCATAAAGTAAAAAGTAATTAAATAAATGGTAGCTAGTTATATATATTTGTCTATAATGGGCGTGAATTTGTGGTGCGTGGCTCAGGATTTCATCTTGAGGTCTTGTGTTCAAATACAGAGAGTGTGTTTCTTCTCAGAGCCTGAGACAACCAGAGGTTTTACCTACTCCGTTTAAGCCCAAAAGGGGTGGTTTGTCGGTGGGGTTTCCAACGATTTAAAAAAAAAATTATTATATATATTTAATATAATTCCACATGTTATATACTTATTGATTTGTATTAGAACGCGACTCATATACAATGATATTACCAAAGATTAATTACTCATAAACTGAGCTTTTAGTGGAAAGAATTATATTATATAATGGTGGTCACTGGTACCACGTCACCCGCACAACAATCCAATAATATTTTGCTATGCGTATTAATTAATAATAATAATAAATAAATAAATGGTACTTTTATTTAATGCAATTTTATTTATTAAATACTTATTGATTGGTATTATCATATCACCCATATATTAATAATAGTAATACCAATTAATTACTCCCTTAATGGATGCATGGGCATTAGTTACCAAATTTA
Source organism: Zanthoxylum bungeanum (assembly GCA_019454045.1). Classification (NCBI taxonomy): domain Eukaryota; kingdom Viridiplantae; phylum Streptophyta; class Magnoliopsida; order Sapindales; family Rutaceae; genus Zanthoxylum; species Zanthoxylum bungeanum. The sequence continues at coordinate 275,027 of SKCR01038870.1, read as the reverse complement.
TTTTTGCATTCATCATTTAATTTCTCTCTCTCCTAATATTTATATAAACCATTTGGCCTCAGTTTTGTGACAAACCCACTTTTCTTGACAAGCCAAAGGTATCAATGATCTCAGCTCTCTCTTGCAACTAGCCATATAAATTTCCAATTCTCCAAAACTTTCAAAAAAATAAAAATGGCAGCCTTTTCATACCAACACCCCCATCCCTTTCATCTTGACTCTTCATCAGTTTTGTTGCCAATGGAAGAAGGAAATTTTTTCATTTACCCACCAAAATTTCCTACTCAGAATCAACAAATTATTATTAATAACCCTCTTGATGGTGGATTTTTTGAAAGTAGCCGTGTTGATCATCACAGTGATAATGAGCCTTCTTATAATAATTCAGCTGTGACCAAAAACCAAAGCACTACTGTGTCTTCAACTGAGCAGGTCACCCAGAGTACTGTGACTCATATGAACAAGAAAAGGAAGAGCAGAACTAATGGTTCTTCTTTAAATTCTGCTCAATCAAAGGTAAAAATTGAAATTTCTTTAAATATGTGCCCTAATTTTGGACACCAACCGGCCGCCTGTTCCTACGACCATCTATGAGTTTTTATTAGTTCTAATTTTTTATTTATCCATTTTTACTAGCAACCAAGAGAAGTGAAAGTCAAGAAACAAAAGAAAAGCAATGATGCCAAAGAGAAGAAAAATCCTAAAGCTGATGAGAAGAAAGTTTCTGAAGAACCTCCAAAAGATTACATTCATGTTAGAGCAAGGAGAGGTCAAGCAACTGACAGCCACAGCTTAGCTGAAAGGGTATGCTGTACAAATTCAAATATATGACTATCATGCCCACCTAACCTTACACTACATTATCTTAATTTGGTCAACTTTTATCAAAGTCTAATGGGCAGTTATGTCATTATTGGTTTCAGGTAAGGAGAGAGAAAATTAGTGAGAGGATGAAAATTTTGGAAAAACTTGTTCCTGGTTGTGACAAGGTAAGAAATAATTGAATTATGTTTCTTGGAACAAATATTTATGCATTTTAATGTTGTTTATAATAATTCTAACAAATTTCATGTGTCTCAGGTAACTGGAAAGGCCCTCGTGTTGGATGAAATTATCAATTATGTACAGTACTTACAAAATCAAGTGGAGGTAAATATAATAATGCTACTAAAAAAACTTTTGTATATATATAGGATAATAAAAACTCATACTCAATGTACAAGGTTTCTGTTGATTTTATTCTTATTCTTTCAGAAAAAAAGATTTGTTTTCATAGCAAGTTAACACTTAGTCATCGTATTAGTCGTATCATAGAGAAACGATTTAATAATATTTGTGTTTTTTTTCTTTCAGTTCCTCTCAATGGAGCTTGCTTCTATGAATCCCATGTTCTATGATTCTGGAATAGACTTAGATAATATATTCATGGTGGGACCAGATCAGCAGGTAATTAAAGAAAAGATAAAGAAACTTGAGCGCATATATATAATTAATGAATCAAAGCTAATGAATCTTCTCTAACATGAAACTTTCAGAGGTTGAATAGCATAGCTGCTTCAGCACCAATGTTGCAATGTAGCCCCACTACCCAGCTCACAGCTTTTGCTGAAGCAACCACCGCTGCTGCTTTTAATCCCCCAGCTGATCATAATAACAATCCTATTCTTGATACTGCACTTTTACTTCAACAAGAGCAGATGCCAAATGCCTTCATCTCTCAGGTATATTAATTAATGCATGGATATGCAAGCTATTTTAGACCACCAATATCAAATAATAATATTAATTATTATTATTATTATTATTATGGTACTTCTAAATATAAAGTATTGTGTCAAATGTCTAATTTTCAGGATAATGGGAGTAGTCTATTGTGGGATGTGGAAGACCAAAAACAAAAGTTTCTTAACCCATCTGTGTTCATCAACAACTTGTGTTCTTTCCATTAATATGTGACATTGAGCTGCCCTACAAAACATTCGGTAAGCCCTCATGTCATGTCTCAAGTCTCATATCCTCAAATAAACTATGTGTATCATACATAAATCCAATATAAAAGGTTTGGGCAACACTAAATTTTTCTTTTTATTATTACTCGAACTCATGTGACTGCAGAGCACAAAATATATTCACGAATATTAACCTACTTCGAGTGTAAATTGTTAAAGTATATATCCTAAAACTGTTATGAATGTTATGATTTAAGGTGTAATATTTTGTAATATACTTTATTATTTATTAATAAAAGACATTTGATTTCTACACATCGTTACCTCCATATTTTATGTGTATGTCCCGAGATATTATGTTAAATGAATATCGTTAATCCAAGAAATATTTGTGATTATGAGAGTCAACACTACAAGAAAATGGACCTTTAGCGTCGAAACTCTTTTTCGACACTAATAAATCCTTTAGCGTCGAAAAAATATTTTCTACACTGAAAGTTAACCCTTTAGCGTCGAATTTTATTTTCGACGTCAAAAGGTATAACTGTAGTGCCGAATAATATTTTTGACGCTAAAAGTTAACCCTTTAGCATCGAATTTGATTTTCAACGTTACAAGGTAAAATTTTAGCGTCGAACAACTCTTTTGACGCTAAAGGTTCAACCCTTTAGCGACAAATTTGAATTTCGATGTTAAATAGTAGATCTTTAGCCTCAAACAATTCTTTCGACGCTAAAAGTGCAACCATTTAGCGTCGAATTTTAATTTCAATGCCAAAGGGTAAACGTTTAACGCTAAATGTCAAAAATTTAAATATAATTTTAAAAGCGGGAGTTTTTTTTTTTAAATATTAAAACTTTTTAGCGACGAATTAGTTTTTCATTACAAGAAGCCATTAAAAAAAATAATATCATTTAGCGTCGAATAATTTAATTCGACGCTAAATCATAGACATTTTAGCGTCGAGTTTGAATTTCGATGCTAAATGATAAATTAAAATTTTTGAATTTCCCACATTCTAAAATTTGAATTTATCGCCTTTTAAAATTAGATTTAAATTTTTGATATTTAGCGACGAATTTTCGACGCTAAAGTCTAAAATTTCGACGCTAAATATCAAATTTTTGGCAGAAATAATTCTCACTATTTGAGGATCTTCAGCGACGAAATAGACTTTCATCGCTAAATTATTTTTTCTAATAAATATTTATTTGCTCTTTCATTTATCATATTCTCACTTTCTTCCTCTCATACTATTCTTTCCTCTCTTATTCTTTTTTCCTTAAGGATTGTTTAATTTTTTTCCCTTATATTTTATGTTAATATCCAATATTTTTATTTTGTTTGTAGGAGAATATATGAAGATGAAGAAATGGTGGAAATGAAGATGGGGAAGAAAATGAAAAAAACAAATGAAAGTGATAATGAAGAATATGGAAGTGAAGATGAAGAAAACATAGAAAATTGTAGTTTACCATTTTGTTTACTATTTTATGTTTGTTTGTTGTGATAAATTTTATAACTGTATTTTTATATCAATAAAGATATCATTATTATAATTTTTTATAACAAATTTATAATGATGTTCTTATGTTTTCTATAAATTTAATTACTTTTGTAATAAAATTCAGTTTGAAATTAATTTGAAATGTGAATTTTGTTATAATTAGTTTTTAAAACTAATTATAACGAATTATTTTATTTTATTTTTATTTTCTCCTTTAGCATCGAAACATTTCGTCGCTAAAGATCTTATGCGTTGAAGTAAAATTTTGACGCGAAAGCTTGGTCGAGGAAGATATTTAGCGTCGAAAATGATTTTCGATGCTAAAGATAAGTACTTTTAGTGACAAAATATTTCTTCACTTAATATATATTTTTTTAGCGTCGACATCAGTTATTGACGCTAAATACTTTTATCGACCAAGCTTTCGCGTAAAAATTTTACTTCGACATAAAAGACCTTTAGCGACGAAATTTTTAGACACTAAAAATTAATAATGTTGTAATGCAATGATGTTTATACGAATAAGTCTCAAATTAAGTTATTGATAAAATATGATTATTATACATGACAATAATATATCACTCGACCAATATTATTGTATTTCGCTTATATTGATATTTGATATTAAGAGAATTGATGACGAGTCTCATATCATAAGGACATAAATAATAGATGTCTTCATTAATAGAATGAAATATCGAATTCGGCCACATAAGAGTAACATCACATGGTACTATTATCTAAGGTCATTGATCTTCGTATTAATATATTAGTATCGTTATATCATCTGACCTGAGATCACATGTTGACTTATACAATAGTATTTATGATTCAATAGTATATCATCATTCGACTAACCACGTCCTATGAATAAATGTTAGATAGTCTTAAGCTAATAATGTAAGAAGTCAAGTGTGCTTCAAGAAAATGATCTGATAGCTTTGATAATCAAAGTTAGAGATGTTCTAATGAAACTCAAAAATATGGATACAAGTCTTTGACCAAAACAGTCAATATATTAGAGATGTCAAATACACAAAATCGAGTTTTGACATATATCGAGTAGTAAGGATTTGACTTAACCATGATCCCATACTCGATAAGGAATATAAATATCATAAAGGAATGAGATGACATATCGAAGTGTATTCTAACAGATTCATATATTTTCTCACTCCATTCATCGACTAGGGGCCATGACATGTTGTTAGGCGTTTACCCATTGTCTGTGAAATATCATATAAATGAAATATTAAAGAGTTAATATCATCCCACTGCTACTGGATAATGAACTTAGAACAATTGCACAAATACATTTCTCGTTTATGATACAAATTCAAAGATTTTTTTATTAAAAGTTGATAAATGATTATTTTGATAATTAATATGAAAATTAGATTTTCATTTAAAATAAGATTTCCTATTAAGATTAGGAAATTTGAAATATTTCGGAAATATTAATTTGATTAATAAATTCAAAATATAAAATAAAATTTAGATTTAATTACTTAAATAAATATTTAATATTTATATTAAATAAGTTAAATTTAATTAAATGTAAATTATTAATTAAAATTAATTAATTAATAGTTATTTTATTATTAGGCCAAACTAATATTTAATTTATTGGGCCTTAATTTAGTGTGCTAGCACCCTAATTAGTTAAATTCTAATTTAGATAAAATAAGAAAGTCTCATTTAGCTAAGTTTCCTAATTCAATTTGGGAAAAAATCTTAAAGAGACCAAATTTGATTTGAAAAGATCTTGAATTGTCCTTATTTTATTGAGATAAATAATAAGACAAACTCAATAATTTTTAAATAGCATGATTTTCGGCTGGGGTAAGTTTTTCCCCTTGGGCGAATTCTCTCTCTCTCTCTCTATTATTCTGTTTCAAATTTGTTTTAAGATTATTTCAAGGAAATGTTATTTTTTTAATCTTTGATCTATACTTCAACCATTAAAAAAAGAAAATAGTTTTATTTGTTCTCAAAGTGGGAGCAATTTGTTCATAGAAGGGATCTAATATGCCAATTATAATTGTAACGCTTGGTGCACTATTACGAGGGAAAATCAAAGAAGGAAAAAAATCAAGAAATGCTCAATAAAAGAAAAACATATTTAGATATGTTTTATTATTAATTGAATTTATTTATATTGAAAAATAAATATTGATTACATGTTTGTTTAAAATAATTTTGATTAATTTTATCAGTATAATTTTTTTGCATTAAGAAGATATAACCACGATCCTTAAAGTGGTTTTGGAAGAAAATTTTAAATTACAATCACATGAATACTTCCGTACTAACCTCAAATCCTTATAAAAATTACTTATATATACACATCGTTTGTAAAGAGTAAATGGGCATCTAGGTAGAGGTGGCCGGCGGTTCGGTTTGGTTCCAAATCGGAACCGAACCGAATGATTCCGGTTCCACTTTGTGTGGAAGTAGAATCGAACCGGTTAATTCCGGTTCGGTTCCGGTTCCACACTAAATGTGGAACCGGAACCGAAATCGGAATCGGAACCGGAACGTTTGGTTCCGGTTCATTCGGTTTTTTTTTTTTTGAAAATAAAAAATTGAGATTAATAAAATAAAATAATTTAAAATTATGAATTTGAATTTATATAATAAACTTACATTACATAATTACATTAAATTACAAATAAAATTCTTATCTAAAAAAATTAATGTGCTTGAACTTAAATTTTTAAAAACTTAAGTTGCCTACGTATCCTCCAGGAGTGAGAGGAATCAAAACTCACATACTTCCATTACATTTGAAAGATATTTCCCAAAAATATCTTTGTAAATGAGAGAATTGAGAATAAGTGAATTGTAAGAATTGAGAGAATTGAGAATTGAGAAATTGATGTGTTGAAATAATGAAATATCACCCATATTTATACATTTTTAGAATATTTTTGTGATACTTAAAATGCCCCTAAAATTAACCGTTTTATTACCGTTATTAGGGATAATTTGGAAAATCCCAATTTTTTTTTTTTTGGAAATAACTCCTTGCCCCCTAGTCCAACAGCTAGCCGTTGGGCTGGATCTTGTTACCCAACGGCTAGTAACCGTTGGGTAACCATTGGAACCCTAGGATTCCAACAGGGTTCTAACGATTCCAACCGGTTCGGTTCCGGAATCGGAACCGGAACCGGTTGGAACCAAAATCGTCCGATTCCAACCGGTTCAGTTCCGGTTCTGAATCATAACCTTGGCCGGGTCTACATCTAGGGCATCAGCAAATCAATGGCTATCAAGAATACAAAGGACAGAAATAATTGACCAAATTAACAAACACCAGAGATCTTTCAGCAGATCCCTTGTTGCGATCTTCCATTATTTTGACTCTAAAAGTCGCCTGTGCATGTAGCTGTTAAACACAGACACGGGTTATTACTTCAATGTAAAATATTATTTTATAAAAATAATAGAAAAAATAGCTCATTAAAGTAATTGAATTCTTGTGGTTACAGTTACTTCAGTTATTTTTGCTCTAGGGAAAAAAATCATAATATACTGTAGTAGCCGTAGTTTTTTTTTTGTTTTTGTTTTTTTAAATACATTATATTATATATATATAATTTAAACGATGAACATATACATTAATAGTACAATATAAATATTTATATCTATTAGAAACAAATTCTATCGTCATATTAGATGCATTCTTGTAAACGTAATTAGGACTCGAACCCTTGCTCTCTCATTCGCGTAGTTTCTCTGTAGTTGACATGACTAGTGATGCAATTGTTACTAGTTTGGTTGGACTACATGAATGGTGGAATCTTTGTGTGTTTTGGCCGCAAGGGAAGTGAGATGATCAATTCCCCTACATCAAATTTTGTAACGATTCTGAAGTGACACCAGAGTGAGAGCATCAATATGTGGAATCATCCTTTAATAATCTTGATTTAATTTCTAGCCACTCCTTGGGTTTTTTCTCTTACAAGTTGGAATAGTTGCGATCACATGTAGGAATCATGCCATGCTAGTTGCTCTTTCTTGTAACCCAGCAAATACCACTGTCACTTGGACACACAATGGTGGAATTTAGAATTCTAGTTTACTAATATCTAACTAATGGTACACGTACCTGAAAGGAGCCCTTCTTCGTCTTCCACTTAAGTTGTACATGAAAAGCAGTGTTCTAAAACGCGCTAGTCGGGCGGCGATCTAGTGCCTAGCGCCTAGGGCGCCTACGCGGGGCCTAGGAAACTAATCGGAAATAGAGAATTTTCATAATTAGGTTAAAGATTTGGTGTGATTTTGAAAAATTAATCATAGGGAAATGTTGTTTGAGCAATGGGTAAGATTTATAGAGGGTTTTGATGAGAAACTAACAAAATTGAAGAAATTAGAGTTTTTTAAAATTAGGGTTTATGCATCAAATTGAGGATTTTTAAAATTGATAAGTTAGAGAGTTAGTTTTATAAAATTAAGGTTAGGGTTAGGATTATGGTGTAAAATCCAACCGGAAAATATCTTCAATTTCGAATTTTGAGTCGGTCAACGATGGTTAACCGCCGTCAATGGCGGTCAACGAACGCATGGCCCCAACGATTTGGGGCCAGACGCGGCGGTCATAGGCCGCCGAGCCTAAACGCGCTGACAAGGTGCGCTCGTTTTAGAACAGTGATGAAAAGCCCAAAGACAATCCGAAGAAAATTAAAAAATTTCTAAGCAAGAAATTTTTTATTTTATTATTATATCAGATTGAATTAAATGGAAGTACTCAATTTTCTCTTGAACGTTAAATATGCATGCCAATCAAATGCATATCCTGTGTCACTCATGTAAGAATAAATAGCTAATTACTTGCACAATTGTGATGAAATTAGAGATGTTAGAATTTAAAGCAGTAATCATTCAAACAAATTAAAGGCCTCAAACACAGAAGTATTCTCTTAACAATTAAATATATGTACTAGTAAACAAGTAATAATTATGTTTTGCAAAATAAATCACTCTTAAATCCACTAACAAGTCAACTTTTTGATTGATTGCAACATGATTTGTGAGTTAAAAGGGTAATTAGGTGAGTGATTACATTCCAATATTAGCTTTTAAATTTAAATGATTGCTTATGATTTGATTAACAATGAGCAATTTACACATTACATTTCAGCTTACATCTGTCTGTTCATTCAACCAACCAATCAAAGGAAACAAACAATCACATTGTATAAACAGACAATCCCATGTGAGATTTATGCTACATCTTCTCTTTAATACTGACCCACATGTTGATATTTCTTTGCCCAACTGGAAAAATCATGTATGTGAATGATCCAATAAGAAAATTCAATCTTCTTTTTTTAGCAAAAAGGGCTAAAGGGAGATTACATATTACATGTGAGATTAAGACTTGTAAGCTCTAGAAACAACTGGTTTCAACTTGGTGTCTTTTGTAATTTGCTTTCTGATGTGCTAGTGCAGCAAATGTGTTAAAAGTGATCACATAAATCATAAATGTTTTGCCATTTGGCTTCAAAATTGTCTTCTGAACTATATCCTATTAGCTTAATTACAACTTATTAAATGTTGCAAGACATTTGTAGCTCACCAACTGATCAATGATCCGTTCTTTTAGGGTCCCCTTTGTTCTTTGTTTTATCATATTTTTGAAAATTATTTTTTGGGTCCCCATGTTGATTGATCGTGAAACACACATTTATTTAAACTAGTTTGGATATGCAAGTCCAATTAATTGATTTATAATCAATAATAATGAGTACTTTATCTTTGGTTAAAGGCTAACAATATATATTTTTTAGTATATACAAATTCTTAGCTCCTTTCTAATTATGAAAGTAATTCTCATCTGAAGTTTATTTTCAGAACAGACTGCAGACTGCAGAGTGAGGGAGGATTAATTAAAAAATGGTTATTGGATCTATAAAATAGAAAATTATACATCGGAATTATCAAAGTTGTGTTTTTTTTTTTTTTTTTTTTTTTTATAAATAAAATGGTTAGTACTTGTTTTTAATCCTAATGTCGTGTGGACTTACCTAAGTATTTTAAGTTTCTGGGTTAGTGATTTTCCTCAAGTCCCATTTAGTCATTCAGATCCACACGACTTTAAAATGTATAGTATAAAATAATGAAAAATCTGTTTTGTTAGTATGATAATTTTGATTTACTATCGTTAAAATAAAAAATGTCTACTACTTTTTGTGAAAAATAAATTATACTCACATTGAATTTATGTTCTGACCACTACAAGAAAAATGACATTTAGCGTCCAATCTTTTAGCGTCGCAACAAATGGCATCACAATATGTACTTTTCGCGTCGTCAAATTTTACGACGCTGAATGTCATGACTTATAGCGTCACCAAAATATGATGACGCATAAAGTATGATTTAGCGTCGTCAATTTAGTGGCGAAGCTAAAAAATCAATAAAAATCGTAAATTTTTTTATTCGACTTTTAGCGTCACCAAAATTTTGGCTTTGATTTTTAGCGTCACCAATAAAAATCATAATTTTTTTATTTTGACTTTTAGCGTCGTCAAAATTTTGACGATGTTGAAAGACAAACTTTTTAAAAAAATTTGGTCAAATATTTCCCACATTTAAGAATTAAATTTAAAATATTGACGTTTAACATCAACAATGGCAATGCTAAAAATAAAAAATATCGACGCTAAAAGTTAAAATTTTGGTGTAAATATTTCCGCTTAGTGAAGAACTTTAACGACGCCAAATTTTGGTGACACTAAATGTTACAATTTTCTATAAATATTTGTTTTTCTTTCATTTGCATTCATTCTCTCTATTTTTATCGCTTATTCATTTTTTTTTAGTTTTATTATTTCATTTTTGTGTTTTATGTTAATATCTTATATTTTTATTTATTTTTGTTTGTAGAAAAATAAAATGAAGAGAATGAAAATGAACATGAAGATAAAGATGAGGAAAGTTAAGATGAAGAAATTGAAGATGAAGATGAAGATGAAGATGATGAACATTAATTTACATGAAGATGAAGAAGATGAAGATGAACATTAATTTACATGAAGATGAAGAAGATGAATATGAAGATGAAGAGCATTAATTTTGTATTTAAATATTTCAAATATGTAATTTATCATTTTATTTTTGTTTAAATTAATAAATTTTATTATTTTATGTTTAATATCAATATTTTTTAATTCATTTTTTTTTATTAATTTTTAATAAATATATTATTATTTGTAATAATTTATAAATAAATATATTAGAATTTAAGAAAATAAGTTACTATAAATTAAAAATAAATTTTTGCAAATTATAATTAATATTAATTATAAATTTTTTAATTTTAAATTTTAACGTCACCAAACTGACATCGCTAAAAATCAATATTTATTGTGATTGACGACACTAGTAGCCTTGAGCGTTGGATTTTCGCGTCGTCCGCTGAATATGACTATTAGCAACGCCATTCGGCGACGCTAAAGAGTGATAATCTTATAGTGGACTATACTGCTGGATGATTATGCATGTTCAAATTTGTGTGATGAGTAACTGTATGCAATTCAAAGTACAGATTTTTCTTTGTATTCTTCACTTGAATAGCATGAGAGAAGGTCCAATGTTCTCAAAACACAAACGTTTTCTAGCTTTCCAAATAGAATAATACAGAAAATGATAACAAGAGCCAATCCAGAATTCCTCCACTGAGGGTGAAACGCTTTGAAGATGATTCAAACTAAATAGAATATATAATTCGCCATTTCAATTGTACTGATTTAATATTATAACCTACTCTACTAAGGGCGAAATGCCTTGGAGATGATATTAATTTGTATTATGATCTCGTCGAATTAAAATTATGATTTCGTCACTTGTGACATCTCACATCATTAACACGATGACATCTCGTATTATTAACAAAAATGAACCTGAAATATGTTATGAGACTTGAATTCTCGATTCTCCTATCCGTTTTGTTAGTTCTAGCTGCATGGAAGCTGCCAGGCTGCCATCCTCCATTTTCTTCATCAAGCCAAACCACTTTAGGTGGTGATTAATGTACTATAAATTCAGAGCACGGTTTTGAGCTTAAGGTACCCCAAATGAGTGTAAGCTCCATGGAGAGAGCTTGAGAGTGTGTGAGGTTTTTGTATAATTGTAAAGTTTAAACACTTGTATCTATTCTTGTAGTAATAGAAGAAATTCGGTTTTTCCTCAAATACACTCTAAAGTGATCAGAGAATCACAACAAGTGGTATCAGTAGCTTTGGTTCTTCATTAGGGTCGAAAAACCGAAGAACGGAGCTTGGTTCGGGAAAAATTTGGGTTCCGGTAAAGTTGTCAAAAATCAACTTTGAGCATACCATCAGCTAGTTCACGTCGAGACGAGCACGGTGGTATTTTTCGGCGATCAAACGGAGGTCCAGAGGCTCCACACGCGCCGACCAGTGCACTTTCCACGCGCCCCCACGTGCCACACACGCCGCACGCACTAACCAAGGTTGAAGACGACACACGTGGTGCCACGTCAGCAGTCCAGTCAGCGCCACGTCAGCGCACAGTCAGCGCCTTGTCAGCGTACAGTCAACCGCCACATAAGCTGCCACGTCAGCGCCACGTGTCTGCCACATCAGCAGCCTGATAAATTTCATTTATCCCCCTGAAGTTTTGAAATTTACAGTTTTTCCCCAGAACTTTTCGGAATTTACAAATCAGCCCATGTGTCGGATTTAGACCAACGAAGTATCTATTCCACCATTTTCGACCATTCCGGACCCAACGGTGACCTCCGATTTGTGAAATTCAGCCCCAATTTTATTGTATTTTCATTTTAAACTTGAAAACTTAAAATGGAAATGGAAGATTCCCATTCTGGTGCAATGATTAAACTGGCTGCAACTAATTACTCCCTCTCGAGACTTCAGATGATAGATTTCTTCCATTGCAAAGATTTGTTTGATATCATCGAGTTGAAGGAAGTGAAACCAGAGTCTGTCAAGGAGTATGACTGGAATAAACTCAACAACAGAACTTTGGGTCAGATTAGGCAGTGGATCGGTCACAGTGTCTTCCACCACGTAGCACATGATTCAGATGCTTACGGGATGTGGATAAAGCTGGAAGACATGTTCCAGGCCAAGACAGCTCGGAATAAAGCCCTGTTAATGAGGCGTTTGGTGAACCTGAAGCTACGAAGTGGAACTTTCGTTGCGGAACACACCAACGAGTTCCAGAGCCTGGTGAACCAGTTGTCTGCAGTAGACATGCAGCTGAGAGATGAAGTACAAACCCTCTTACTACTCAGTTCCCTTCCTGATAGCTGTGAGACATTGGTGGTTACTCTCAGCAATTCCGCTCCAGGAGGTAAAGTTACCATGCCTATGGTAAAAAATGCCCTGTCGAATGAGGAGTCCAGGAGAAAAGATGTTGGCTCAGAACAGACAGAAGCCTTCATCACAGAGACTCGAGGAAGACATCAAGGAAGAGATGGAGAGAGAGGCAGAAGCACAACCAGGGGTAGATCCTCAGATGGAAGGAAGCCTACCTATAAGTGCTACCATTGTGGCATTGTAGGCCACCTAAAGAAGAATTGGCGAAAACTGCAACGAGAGCAGAGAGAAGGCAATCACCAGCCGAAGAATGACGAAGGATAGACACTGGTCGTTGTTCAAGCAGATGTAGCAATATGCTCCATACAGGAAGAGACATGCCTTCACAACGCAACCCAAGATGTTGAGTGGGTGGTAGATACTGCAGCATCCTACCACGTCACTCCTCACATGGATTTCTTCACAACATACAAAGCAAGAGACTTTGGAGCAGTGAAGATGGGAAATATCAGTTCCTCTGGGATAATAGGAATTGGTGATATTCAGTTGCGGACAAATATCGGGTGTACATTGACATTGAAGGATGTCCTGCATGTTCCAGAACTTCGGCTGAATGTACTATCGGGGATAGCTCTTGACAAACAGGGCTATGACAATCACTTCAGAAATGACATATGGAGAATGACAAAAGGTGTCATGGTTGTCGCCCGAGGACATGCTTGCGGCACACTATACAAGACTCATGTGAAGATTTGTGCAGACAGCCTCAATGTAGCTGAAAAAGAGGCTTCTCAAAATCTGTGGAACCGGAGACTCGGACACATGAGTGGGAGATGGTTGTCTACCCTGAACAAGAAGGAGCTTACCAAAGATGCTGCACAAGGTCCTTGCAACCACTACTCGATTGGTAAGCAACGCAGAGTCTCATTTGATTTCTCTTCAGAGAGAAGATCAGAGTTGCTCAGTCTGGTGCACTTTGATGTTTGTGGTCCATTGGAGGTTGATTCATTGGGCGGTAACAAGTATTTTCTGACTTTCATTGATGATGCTTCTCGGAAAATCTGGGTGTATTTCCTCAAGACGAAGGATCAGGTCCTAGATCAATTCAAGCTGTTCCACGCCATGGTAGAGCATGAAACAAGGAAGAAGCTGAAGTGCCTTCGCACAGACGATGGAGGCAAGTACAGTTCCAGAGAGTTTGAAGCCTACTGCTGGAGACACATGATTCGACATGAGAGAACTGTTCCATACACACCACAACATAATGGTGTCGCTGCGAGAATGAACCGCACCATTATGGAGAAAGTCAGAGGAATGATCAGTATGGCTAAGCTGCCAAAGCCATTCTGGGGAGAAGCTATTCATACTGCCTATTACTTGATCAACATATCACCATCTCTACTGTTGAACTTGGAGATTCCGGAGAAATTATGGTCTGGTAAGAATCCCCCCTACACTCACCCTAGAGTATTCGGTTGTTTAGCCGTTGCACATATATCCAAGGAGCTCGGGAAGAAGCTCAATGCAAGGATAACTCAATGTATATTCCTAGGCCATGGAGATAAAGAATTTGGATACAGACTATGGGATCCGAAGGTGAAGATGGTCATCAGAAGCCATGAAATAGAGTTTCTTGAAGACCGGACAATTGAAATGCCCAGGATGTCTTCCAATTCCAGTGCCAACAGAAATCCAGACCCAGCACCAGCACAATTGGCCACAGATATGGTGCACGAGGAAATTCCAGAAGCAGAACCAGAGGAGGCAGATATAGATGTTGAGCAGGGGGAGCCGCAACCCATTCCACTAGAAGCTGCAAGATCATTCACAAAGATGGATGATGACAGATCTCCAGAAACCAGTAGACCTCAGACAAGAAGATCCGAGCGAGGCATGATTCCATCAACCAGATATCCGGGATCCGAATATATTCTGTTTACTGATGAGGGGGAGCAAGAGAGTTTCCCACAAGACAAGAAGGCACTGAGGAATAAATGGGTGAAGAAACATGGCAGCAGAATTGTGCAGAGACACAACAGAAGATTACTGTGCAGAGACACAGTGTATTGTACTATGCAGAGACATGAAGAAGAATATTGTACAGAGATGCAGTGAAGTGAGCTGTGCAGAGACACAGCCGACATGTCAACAAATGAGCAGTGATCGGGACAAGCTAGAGCTGTGCAGAGACATAGCCAGGATAGCTGTCAGGTGAAGATCGTTTCAGATGCAGCTGGAGGGGGAGAATTGTTAGTTCCAACTGCATGGAAGCTTCCCATGCATGAGTCCAGCAAGATCCAACTGCCATAGGAAGCTGCCAGGCTGCCATCCTCCATTTTCTGCATCAAGCCAAACCACTTTAGGTAGTGATTGAAGAAAATGTTGAGCTTGCCATAAAACTAGAAGTGATTGAAGGAAATCACTGTAGGTTTGTTGACATTTTAAGGCAGGAAATGTACTATAAATTCAGAGCTCGATTTTGAGCTTAAGGTACCCCAAATGAGTGTAAGCTCCATGGAGAGAGCTTGAGAGTGTGTGAGGTTTTTGTATAATTGTAAAGTTTAAATACTTGTATATATGCTTGTAGTAATAGAAGAAATTCGGTTTTTCCTCAAATACATTTTAAAGTGATCAGAGAATCACAACACGTTTTGGGTTAAAAAGTCCTCAAACAAACAACCCAGAGCCTAGAATATTTACTTTGAATGATGGACATCCGCCAAAGTGTTGCATAAAATATCATGATCAGTCGAGTAAAGCAAAAAGTTCAAAAAAAAAAAAAAATAAACATGTCCATCCAAAAAGCTTATAATATAAATAAAAAGTAACGTGACACTTGTTAAAGTTCAATTCCATTTAACAATCATGCACATGAAAGAAACTTCTAAATATGCTATACCGTGTCACTTTGAGAAGGGGGATTGCCATGTGAGCATACCCTAGAGACTTCCTTAATTAAAATTTAACTTTTATTTATATCATGATATGTCATATCATATAAGCCATGCATGACCCATCAAAATCTTGAATGGGACATTCACATTTTGTATAAATATAAGGGGAAATATCTTTCGGGTGACTAACTTTTTTCATAATAAGCTATTAGATCCTTGATGTTTTCCCAAATACTCATCAAGTTTTTTATGTTTGGGGTTGACATAAAATCTCAAATCCTTATCGAGATTTCGTCCCGCTTGGTCTGAGATTCAAGATATTTTTTGTCCCGAATCTCGAATTTTAATCTAAAAGGTCTCCAATCCCGATCGAAATTCTGGATTCCTCACTATTCATTTCGGGATTCGGGATAATTTTTCATTTTGATTCAAAATATCAATTGAGATTCAAGATAATTTCTTGATTTCAAATACTAATCGGACTCAAATGAAAAAAATAGAGACCTAATAGATATTTATAAAAAAATTACGGATTCAAATGACATTTATCCTATATATAATAAATGTCATGCTAATGTGTCAAGGCATTGTATTTGTAACCATCAATGTAAAGGGATGAATAGTATAGCCTCTTGATGAACCCACCATCTGTGGTATGTCTCCATCTTAACAAATGACTCTCTTTACTCGATCGGGATGATGCCTGACATCGGGCTATATTTTTCTTTAGTCTCTAGAGTTGAATTAATTATTAATTATTCAGTTAAATCATCCATAACATCAATGTTGCTATTTCTATAATTATTTGACTTTGATAATTTAATTGGAAATCAACAATAAATCACTCCTGAAATATTGAGAGATTAATCAAAAATTAATTGAAATAGTAAATTTGAAATTTCACTCGATTGGGAATAAAACTATTAAAATCATCACTACAAAAAAAAGGGTTTTTAGCGTCGAAATTTTTCGACGCTAAAGTACAAATTTTTGACGCAAAAGGTTATTAGCGTCGAAAATTTTCGACGCTAATTTTCGACGTTAAAACTTGGACGAGAAAGACAATTAGCGTCGAAATAAAAAATTTCGACGCTAAAGTACAATATTTTGCGTCAAAAATATTTCGACGTTAAAACATGTATTTGGCGACGAATAATTTCGACGCCAAAAAGTTGACCTTTAGCGTCGAATATTCGACGCTAAATGTGATATAATATTAAAAAATATATATCATTTTATTACCTTTAGCGTCGAATATTTCGAGGCTAAAAGGTATAAGAATATTATTATTACAAATTAATCTCAAACTAATTTCATTATAAAAGTAATTAAATTTGTTATAAAAATATTAAAAATTTGTTACTAAAAATTTATAATAATGACATTTTTATTATATAAAAATAAATTACAAAATTTATCACAATAAAAAAAATATAAATTGATATTTTTATTGATATAAAACTAAAATTACAAAATTTATCACAAAAAAAAAATATAAAATGATAAAATACAATGATAAAATACAATTTTCCATCTTCACTTTCATTTTCTTCATTATCATCATTTTCACCATTTCTTCATCTTCATATTCCCCTACAAAGAAAAATAAATAAATATTAGATGTGAATATAAAATACAAAACAAAACAAACAAACAAAACATTTAAGGAAAAATAAATTTAGAGAGGAAATAAGAGTATGAGAGAAAGAAAGTGATAATAGAAGAAATGAAAGAGCAAATAAATTTATAGGCAAAAAAAAACCTTTAGCGACGAAATCCTTTTCGTCGCTAAAAATCCTCAAATAGCGGGAATTTTTCCGCCAAAATTTTGATCTTTAGCGTCGAAATATTTGACTTTTAGCGTCGAATATTCGTCGCTAAATGTCAAAATTTAAATTTAAATTTATTAGGCGGTAAATTCAAATTTTTTAAAGGGGAATTCGAAAATTCTGCCTGAGACCCAATCACTCTGCCTGTTGCATATTCTGCCATGTCATCATCAAAAGTGGGGACATCATCCCCTAACCCATTCGGAGGCTCTTCACGCCTTACATTCTCAGAATTTCCCCCAGCACGGGGCACAGCTATACCAGCCATAGCAGTAGTCAAAGCTTGCAACTGTTCAGTAATCTTGGCGAAACCATTTTCCAACTGATCTATCCGGGATACCTCAGTATCTGATTCACTCATGTCTGTTCTCAGTATTTTGGTGAGTCTTCCCTTTTCCCTAACCCAACGGGAGTCTATGATGGCTTTTAGAACACAAGGGTTAGCATGATGTATGTATGCATGGGGTGCATGAGATGCATGTAACATATATAATATACTAAATCAATTAAAATTTTCACACAAATCGGCCCGTTACCATTTTAAAATTTTTCGGGCTAATTGTCACAGGAGTGAACCCATCCCAGTTTAAATGGCCCAACGAGTTCACATCTTATGACAAGGAGCCCAACTAAAGCCAAATGGTAATGTTCCGAACATAAGTACAAAGTGGCCCATCAACACTTAGACGCCTTTGGCCCAATAGTCATGAGATACGTTCTTGTCACAGTTTAAATGGCCCAACAAGCCCATATCCTATGGCAAATGGTCCAAACGGATCCAAACGACGATGTTCCCAAACACAAGCATAGAAGAAAGATAATGCAAACGTAATAATTTCTACAGTATGACCCATCAACACTTCAGAAGCTTTGGGCCTAATAGTCATAAGGAACGAACTTGCCCCAGTTTAAATGGCCCAACAAGCCCGCATTTCTGACAATAGTCCAACTGCATCCAAATGAGGATGGTCCACAAGCACATACTCAAGGAACTAATTGCTACTTTAGCCAACCCGGTCTATGGGTGGGTTAGTAAGAGTATAGACAAAGGCTCTCACTGGCGAAGGATGGCCCACAACTAGGTCTCCCCACTCAAGGGTTCGAGCAACCAAGTGAGCGCACCCTTTTTTTATACACTAAGGTACGTGCCAATGAGCTATGGTGTGTGACGGACTGTCAAATGGATTTCTCGTTGTAGATCCCCCAGAGGGAAGGTGCAGCGAGGCTCACTTAAATACCCAAGCCTCTTAGGCTCTTATCGCTTGTTGTCAGGAATAAACAACGAGTCCTCCAAATTAGTCCATCACAATAGGCTACGAGTAGATGGCTATCTAGGTGCCTTCACAGCTTTTCCTTCTAGAAAGGTAGTGAATGAAGGAAGACACCAAACCATTAACTAGCCTCAAAATGCCTTTGATTAAACCCTCACTTTATCCACTATAGACACGGTCAATTAAAACATAAATCCAAACATCACAAGTCAATATTTCGGGGCCAATTCTCTATCCCCAGTGGAGTCGCCAGACTGTGGGAACACAGAAACTGGGCGACGCTGTTCTGTCCTAGGCTCGCGGCCTAGTTGGGAGTACGGAGTAGCCACGGGGGACTAAACCGGAGAGTAATGGAGTCGCCGCCCGGTGTGAACCGGGAAAATGAGATTTAAGGCCGCACTCACCCCTCGCAAGGGAAGACCTCAAACCGTTGGGTTCGGAATGGTCCCTTACTTATGTCACTTGTAATAAAAGGATTTATGTAATAATTTAACCAGGCTTAAATAACATTTATTTCCAAAAATATCATGCTTCTAAATTCATATGCATACATCAACAAGTTCATCACAAAATGCAACATCACATGGCAATCTCATGAACATGTTTCAATCCTATATATGGAAAACTAAGAACAACCTAATCATGCTTGAGTACTATCTTATGAACTTATTAACCAAATAACATGCTAACAGCCTAATCATGCTTGAATACAATCCCGAGAACACATAGAATGGATAAATGCAGGGATACAAATAATATGGTTGGCTATATAACACAAGAAAGATCAACCAAGAGGCAATTATGCATGAATATGATAAGACAGACTCAGTCCAGTGTGCGCGCGTTCGTGTAGCGTTCGTAAACGCGTTCGAACGGTAAACTGAAGGTTCGCGTTCGTGTGGCGTTTGATAATGCGTTCGAACGGAAATGAAACAGAATGCTCGCGTTCGTATGGCGTTTGATAACGCGTTCGAACGGAAATGAAACAGAATGTTCACGTTCGTATGGCGTTCGTGAACGCGTTCGAACGGAAATGAGACCTGATGCATGATAAGGCAAAAATGCATGCGCGTTCGAGTTGCGTTCGTAATCGCGTTCGAACGGGAACAGACCTGATGCATGAAATGGGACGCAATACATAAACAACAAAATAAAGGGGGCGCGGCGAAGTACTGCCGTGAAGGTGGCCTTTTGGGGGCTCTTGATCTCTCAAAGAGAGGACCTTTAGACCAACATACTAAGCCCATGCGCGTCACATCACATCATGCATACAAACATAAAGACAATTATATTCAACTAAGTATGTCCGATTGAACGTGTCTTGCATCCAACCGAACACACATCAACCGGCGCGGCAAAGCATCATGGTAAAGGGCTTTAACCCCTCCCCATAGGGGATCTTTCATTCCACTTACTAAGCCCATGCGCTCGATTGAACCATGCATAAATAAGCAACATGCAGAATTTAGGTGACGAAAAATAAATAAATGAAAGCAACACAAAACAAGAGAAGGTGCCGTTTACTCAAGTGGTACGTGGAGTTGTATCCCAAGTACAGACCGCACTACCGTCCATTCGGATTCGGCTACGGAATTTACGTCTGGGTTTCCATCCTATATACCACAAGAGACGACACTCTTCCATTTCATTCAAGCCACAACATGCATCCATAAACGACTCTCATGCGAATAGAATTCAATGATAAAAAAAACGAATATAAACCAATGAAAAAGTGCCCTCAGGTCTAACCTTTTAAATCACCTCTCGGATGTACGGTACACGATCGTCGGAATGGTGGATGCTCCGCAACTCTCCCGGTTCACTGGTTCACTGTTCTCGTTCGTTGTCTTACTGTTTTGAGTCGTCGTTCTCCATCTTTTGCTACTGTTTCCTTGTGGTTTCGCTGCCGTTTCCTCTTTATCTTTTGCTTACTGTTTTTTGGTGTGTTCTTCCTGTAATTTTTCTGTGTGTTGTGTATGAGCTAGGGACTAGGGTTTAGAAGGTTGGTGAAGGGTTCTTTTTATAGGCAAAGGGTTAGGCTTGACAAGGAAAGAGATTTGGCTAATTAAAAAGGGATTTGATTTGGTGTTGGACAAGGAAAGCAAGGGATTTGATTTGGTTTGGTTTAGGAATACAATATTTTAGATTGGTAATTATCTTATTAGATTAGGAAGTCAAATATATGATTGGCTTTAATTGGTTAGGATAGATTTTAATTAGGTATATCTTCTTTTTAGTTTTAGTATATAATATATTCAAATTATTTAAATTAGGCATGATTTTAGTTTAAGTTTGGTAAATGCTTTATTTAATTGGTAAATGGTTTAAATATTTTATTTAATGTTTAATGTTTAAATTAATATTTTTTTATTTAATTTGGGATGTGTTTTATGGGCTTTGGGGGGGCTAATTGGGCTGGATGTGAGGCTAGCAGCAAAACCAGAATTACCGACACCGTTCAAACGCTTCCTCGAACGCGGCACGAACGCCCGCAATCCGTTTGATGTTCGAACGTAAACACGAACGCAGCACTAACGAAAACAGTGGACCTTGTTTATTCTGAATTTCCCCTTCCAATGTCCGTTTCCCGTGACCTCCGTGACTTAAAAGGTAGTGTCTCCAAAATGAGACTCATCATATGGACTTATGTGTAAAAATGCAGTGCCTACACCTGGCTACCATCCGTGGAGGCGAAGTTGCTGAAGATGTCGCTCCACCTGAGAAGACAACTGGCGGGGCTGGTGCCGGTAGGGGAGTCTGTTGGGAGGGCGGTTATGATGTTGGACGCCTTGGAGCAGACCGCCTCTTCCCTCTGTATAATGTCCTTTCAGAGTCTCGGGAGGAGGGAGATTGATTCAGGATTTAGGAATTCTATTCTACGGACGAGCTCTGACTGACTGATAATGTGGGATGAGATTAAGCAGGCTGAGGCGATCATGGAGCTGGATTGGTCAAAATTTGATGGGGAGCTGCATGTGGATAACCGCAGGGAGGGAGTGCCCCCACGAGATGGCCGGCCAGGCCAGATTGGGAAATACGACTGCGGGAAATGCGTTCCCGTATGTTTTTTCTGACCAATGGATTCGTGAGAAGCATAACATGGGGATGGATGATACCCCCCGTAGCGTTTGGTTGCTCCAGTGTTACCGAACATAAAGAGGAATATGCCATTAATGTCTCGGTCACTCTTTGATCCCTATTTCTCTGATCATATGGATCCGCGAGAAGCATATCACGGGGATGGATGATACCCTCGTGGCGTTTGCTTACTCCAGTGTTACTGAACATAAAGAGGAATATGCCATTAATGTCTCGGACACTCTTTGATCCCTATCTCTTTGATCATTCGGATACGTGAGAGGTATAGCACGGGGATGGATTGTGCCCTCGTAGCGTATGCTTGCTCCAGCGTTGTAAGGAGGAGCCCTCAAGCAGTACTCACTCTCCATGGAGACCTGAAGTATAGAGGATGTGCCCTTACCATCCTAAACGCTCTTTGATCCGAATCCTGGTTCGCCAGGACTCTGAATTGAAAGATTCAAAATTATGTTTTGGATACCTCGGACAGAACACTGTTTTGAGGTATTCGTGCTGTTGTTTACACTTGCAAAATGTTTCGTTTCGAGTCACTCCCATTTTTTGATTTTATTTTCCAAAGTTTTGTTTTTGTCTTTCGCGGGTCTGGCAAGGGGACGCCCATGCCAAAGCCGATAGGGCTTTAAGGTTGATTCACATCCCTTCTGAATAAGTCCCAATGATTAGTCGGCTCGGGGCTGGATTCGTTCCGCCGAGGCCACTTGGTTGTTCGGCTCGGGGCCGGATCCGTTCCGCCGAGGCCTCTTAGTTAATCGGCTCGGGGCTGGATTCGTTCCGCCGAGGCCACTTGCTTAATCGGCTTGGGTCTGGATTCGTTCCCTCGAGGCCACTTAGTTATTCAGCTCGGGGCTGGATTCGTTCCACTAAGGCCATTATGTCTTCTCTCAGCTCGGGGTCAGGTTACGTCCCACCGAGTCTATCTTGTCGGACTGGGGACGTAACATTCCCCCAGAGCCACCAAGTGTTTCTCTCAGCTCAGGGTCGGGTTACGTCCCACCAAGTCTGTCTTTTGGACTGGGGACGTAACATTTCCCCCATAGTCAAGTGTTTCTCTCAGCTCGGGGTCGGGTTACGTCCCACCGAGTCTGTCTTATGGACTGGGGACGTAACATTTCCCCCAGAGCCAAGTGTTTCTCTCAGCTCTGGGTCGGGTTACGTCCCAACGAGTCTGTCTCTTTGGACTGGGGACGTAACATTTCCCCCAGTGCCAAGTGTTTTTCTCAGCTCGGGGTCGGGTTACGTCCCATCGAGTCTATCTTTTGGACTGGGGACGTAACATTTCCCCCAGTGCCAAGTGTTTCTCTCAGCTCGGAGTCGGGTTACGTCCCACCGAGTCTGTCTTTTGGACTGGGGACGTAACATTTCCCCCAGTGCCAAGTGTTTCTCTCAGCTCGGCGTCGGGTTACGTCCCACCGAGTCTGTCTTTTGGACTGGGGACGTAACATTTCCCCTAGTGCCAAGTGTTTTTCTTAGCTCGGGGTCGGGTTACGTCCCATCGAGTCTGTCTTTTGGACTGGGGACGTAACATTTCCCCCAGTGCCAAGTGTTTCTCTCAGCTCGGGGTCGGGTTACGTCCCACCGAGTCTGTCTTTTGGACTGGGGACGTAACATTCCTCCAGAGCCAAGTGTTTTTCCCAGCTCGGGATCGGGTTACGTCCCAACGCATGATCTAATTTCCGGCTCGGGTTGTCCCCTCATGGCCGGGCCTCTAGAGATCGTTTGCAGGAGATTATTCGGAGCAGATTATGAAAGATAAAAAGTGGAATAGAAACATGTAAAAAAAAAGGTCAGCCATCAGTCCGTCAGGAGTACTGTTCTTTTTATATAGTTCCCGACACCAACTTGTATAACTCGTTGGAACCGAGAACTAGGGGACATATGTTGATGGTATTTTCAGGTCCTATGATATTTAAGCAGTACGGCAGGGGTAAAAAGGTAATTCTCTTCTTGGTCAGGATCATTAATACCGACCCGACCACATGAGTGAGGGGCCGGGCACTTTACGATCGGTAAACCGACCACTTAAGATCGGATGACCGGGCATTATCAGATCGATAGCAGCATTCTCAGTTCAAAAGACCATCGTGACCGACCTCATGAAGACCGAGAATATGGCGAGATATGCTCCAGAAGATAAGACATCATATTCCTACGGATAAGAAGATAAGTTATCCTACTTTCATGGGGAAAAGTTGATAAGTCAGTGTCCTAATAGGAAAAATGAAATGAAGGTAGTTTCAACTAGGAATCCTTATGGGAAAAGGAAAACTGTTTCTTTGCTATTATAAATAGGAGGGGAAAGCGTGCTTGTAAGGAGAGAAAAAAAAAGGTTGAGAGTTGAGAGTTGAGAGTTGAGAATTGAGAGTGGAGAAGAGAACAAGAGAGAATGGTGATTAGGCTTGTAAACACAAGACAGACCAGAAAAAACATATTTCGGTAATAAAACATTGTCCGTTCTGTGCCCGTGGATGTAGGTTGGATCTGATCCGCCGAACCACGTTAAATCTCTTTGTCGATTGGTGTATTTATCTATTTTTTGCCAAATTTGCTTTTGGTTTCCCATAAACAAAACAAATTTACAGTTGGAGGAAGATTGTCTCGGGAGTAAAAAACACATATTACCCCTCAGACCGAAATCCGCCGTCAACAATTATATTGTTACTTTGATTGATGATTCCATTTAGTAAGATGGCGGCCTTTACTTGGTGGACTAAACCGGCTTTGATCAATGTTTCTTAAATATTATAGAGTGCTGGAAATGTTGTTTGTATATATATCTTTGTAGGTTTTGGGTAAATAATATCAACAAAATTCTAATGATAAATAAAATGTTACCCAAGGTTGAAATATTTCCAAACCTAAGCAAGCATTGTTTTTTAACACGTAAAAATCTCATAAAGTGGGCACAACATATTTTTAGGTAATTGCGGTGCAGTCGGTAACTTTTGAAGGTTCTAAAAGGAATTTTAAAGTATATGATATTTTCGAAAAAAATAAAGATTTTTATTTAAATTTTTTTTATTACAATAGGTATTGATATTTCTTAAATCTAATGACCTATAATTTTAGTTCAGATTTAAAGACCTTGGCCGATCGTCTGTATGAATTATTTGTAAAGTTTTGGGGTCAGCGCGGAAGCATTTATGTGACTGGAATTTAAAATTTTCTTCCAAAACCACATTCAGGATCATGGTTATATTATATTTGATGGAAACAAACTATGCTAATATTTTTTTCTTCTCTAGAGCCCTACTTGAAATTTTCTTCCCAGATTTCCCTGCACTTATAGGAATAAATTGCTCACACTTGAAAACAAAGAAAATAATTTTCTTCCTAGGATGTTGAAGTCTAGATTCAAAAATTCAAAGAAATAATTTTCTTTGAATTAACCTTAGAACAATTTCGTGACTAATCCAAGAGAGAGAAAAGATAGCAAAAATCGGCCAAGGGAAAATTCCACCCCTTGATAAAAAATATCATATATTTATAGTGTAGAGATTGTTTTGTTTGTATCTCAATAAAATAAGGATACTCCAAGATCTCTCCTAATCAAATCGGGTCTTTAAAATTCTTTCCCAAATAAATTAGGAAACTTAATTAAATAATATTTCCTTATTAAATAAAGATTTCCCTATTTAATCCATATTAGGACTCTAATTAATTAGTACGCTAGCCCACTAAATTAAAGTTCAATAGATTATTATTTTACCCAATAATTAATTATATTAATATTAATTAATAATTAATTAAAATTACACTTTAATAAAATTTAAAATAAAATCTAATTGTATTTTTCAAATATATTAATCAAATTAATATTTCCGACATATTCTGATTATCCTAATCTTATTAGGAAAATTTATTTTTGCCAAAATAATCATTCATTAATTTTTAATAAACATCCTCGAATTTATAATATAAGCGAGAACTATATTTGTACAACCGTCATAGGTTCATTATCAAGTAGCAGTTGGATGATATTAACTTTTTAATATTTCATCTCTATGATATCCTATATACCATGGGTAAACGCCTAACAACATGTCATGGCCTCCAGTCAATGAATGAAGTGGGAAAACATATGAGCCTGTTAAAATACACTTCGAGCATGTCATCTAATTCATTCATATATTTATGTTCCTTATCGAGTCTGGAACCACGGTGTAGACACTGTATTTTTGTATAATCCCAATGATGAGCCTCGTATGGAGGCACTACTTGAAAAGTTGCGGAAGTCGCGGGAAACGAATGCCGGAAGGAAAAACTCCAAAATTAGCACCTCACTGGATTCAGACTCACTAACCTGCCGCAGATTCACTTAGCCGTTGTTTTAAACCTTAGCCTCGGCCCAAAACCCCTGCAATCCATGCCATACACGCCCACACCACACAAAGGCCATATAACCCATCCACAAAGGCCACACGCCCAAGTCTTCCCAAATAAAAAATCCCATGCAAAACACATGTTAAAATCCCCTCAAATCACCTTCCAATTTAACAAGATTGTGAATCCCATCCTCACCAAATTTAGAGATTTTGTTCCCTAAATAAATTAAGAAAATATCTCCCATATTTACTTGATTTATTTCCTTGCTCAGGAGATCCCTTGTCACTATAAATTGGAGACCAAATCACCAAGAGAAACCCTAGACATTCACACGGCAAAACAAACAAACAAACCTAAGACTCTCTATCTCAACCACACACGGCTTCACACTTGAAACAACTAGACTTCCACTTCTTCTTTATTCGGCCACCAAGAAACAACTAAACAACAAAGACACACACACACACAAAAGACACACACACACGACAAAACACTCAAAAACACACACACGCCACTCACACACACCCACACGATAACAAGACACACACACACAAAAGACACACACACGACAAAATACTCACAAAAACACACACGCCACTCACGCACACCCACACAGCAATAAGACACACATACTTCTCAAACACACACATGGCACTCTTTGACGACACACACTTTTTGGAGACACACACACGACAATTGCAACCAAAAGACCCTAAAACACTTTTCTCACACCTAGACACTCACGTACAACATCAACAAAGAAACACTCACATACGGCATCAACAAAAAACCAAAGACTTTTTCTTACACCTTGAAAAGCTACATACGACAATTCACAAGACACCTTGCATGGCAAACACACTTCTCAAACCTCACCCACATCAGCCCTTCACTGTGACCTAAAGCCAACCAAACCAGCAAGCCGAGAACAACCAAACAACAAAAGACCCTGAAAACCAAAATAAATCCAACGTGAAAACAGACAGCCCTCAACCGACCAAGCCACAAACAAAATCCATCCCTCCACCGACTAGGAACAACAAAAACAAGACACAAGACAAAACCACAAACAAAAGGCAGTAAACCACTGAACCAAACACACACAAAAACCGTAAAAAAAAAAAAAAACTCAGAACCAGTCCATAAAAACCGCACAAACAGCCCCCAAAAATAGTCCAAAAAAAAATCCAAAAACAGTCCAAAAATAGCCCATGAACCAGTGAAACATTGACCGAAAATAACCCGAAAAACAACCCAAAACCAGTCTCCAAAAACAGCAAAACAGTGAGCAGAAACCGAATCAACAAACCAGAAAAACAGCAAGCTTTAATCCTTCAGGCAACGGCCTAACGCACTTCTGAGAAGCAACTTAAAAGGTAAGATCTGAGGGCACCCTTACCCTATTTATTTTTATAGTTTCGGACAGGGCACGCCTGGCTGGACGAGAAATACGTCCAGCCGGGTATGCGAAGTCCTACATTAAAAACGACCAAATTTCTGGTCACACTTTTCTTTATTTCGTTATTTATCTTTTTACTTATCATTATTTTTTTATTCCGCTTTTATTTCGTTATTTATCTTTTTATTTATCGTTATTTCTTTATTCCGCTTTTATTTTTTTATTTTATTTTATTTATTCACCGTTATTTATTATTTCGCATTTATTTTATGTTTTTATGTTTTTTTTTTATTTCGCATTTAGTTTATTATTTATCTTTTGGTTTATTTATTTCACCTTTATTCGTTCATGTTGGTGATTATCCGCATATGCATTATTATATTTCATGTCTATTTTTATTGCATTAATGTTTATGCGTGTTATCCCTTATGGTTTATCAGATGGAAACCCAGACGTAAATTCCGTAGCTGAATCCGAATGGACAGTAGTGCGATTTGTAATTGGGATACAACTCCACGTACCACTCGGGAAATATTCATACAACCGTGATTAACCCCCTTTTGTTTATTATTTATTTATTCACGTTTTTCCTGCCTTCTTTTATTATAATTTTGTTATTGTACCTTGTATTTCTTAATTCAATTTGCTTTTATTTATATTCATGTTATGGGTGTGCAAATTTGTGTGTTTATTTGAATTATCTTGCATGTACTGTATAAGACTTGGTTATACCATTGTGTGAACCCGTCCATTATGTTGGCATAAGTAAGGGACCATTCCGAACCCAACGGTTTGAGGTCTTCCCTTATGAGGGGTGAGTGCGGCCTTAAATCATTTCTCAGTTCACACTGGGTGGAGACTCATTTATTCTTCGGTTTAGTCCCCCGTGGGCTACTCCGTACTCTCTACGGGCTGCGAGCCCAACAGTGTCGTGGTTTCCAAACATCATAGGCATAGTGGTAAACCCCGCTTAGCTCCTACAGATGGCGACTCCACTGGGGAGAGAGAATCAGCCCCGAAATAATGCCTTGTAGTGTCCGTGGCTTTGGCTTTGGCTACCCAAGTCTTATATATTTTGCAAACCTTTATTACCCCGATGGTGTCATGTATCGTGAAGTCGCTTTCACTCAAGGCGACAGATCGTTATGTGCCATCATCACTCGTTGGCACGTACTTTAGGGTATAAAAAAGGGCGCGCTCACTTGGTCGCTCGAACCATTGAGTGATGAGACTTAGTTATGAGCAACCCTTCACCGACTAGAGCCTTAATCCGTACCCTTATAAGCCCACATATGAACCATTGTCATTTGGATCCATTTGGACTTCTCGTCATATGATACGAACTTGTTGGGCCATTTAAACTGGGACGAGTTTGTATCTTATGATGATTGGGCCAAAAGTCTTGAAAATGACGATGAGCCACCTTGTGTTTGGGCCCCATATCATTTGAAGTTATTTAGCCACCTTATCAAAAAAATGTAAACTTGTTGGGCCTTTTCAACTGGACAAGTTTGTACCTCGCGATAATCTGATTGAACACTTTAAAATGATAACAGGCCAACTTGTATGAAAACCTTGATGGGCTTAGAAGGTCCAAACATGATCCGAATATGCCAAATTCATGAGTCCGATATCCGCACTGGCTTTCATCCAGGAAGGGTACGCCTTGTTATGGCATATCTCCAAGTCCATCCCCACAATCATGATTATCGAGGGCTCAATTCATCGTTTCTAGACAATGGCACGATCCCCATAATAGGCTTAGTCAATATTGTAAATGGGCGGTCTTTGTCTTTTACCGATGGAAAAGACTGAGGTAGCCAAGGTTCACCCTTGTAGCATTGGAGAGAACGATTTTGTGTACCCCACATTGGTGCATAAAATAAGCCATACATAGGACAAAAATGGACTTACCACGAGTGTGGGAGGAATAAGGTCGGAAGGATATATGCTATTTTGATAACCACATGCATCTCATCTCATGCATCACATGCATACATACATCATGCTAACTCCTTGTTTTAACAACCATCATAGATATCCGTTGGGTTAGAGAAGAATGAAGACTTGTCAAATAGAGTGTAGCAAGCATGAATGCGTCAGGCAGTGAAGATTCTCGCATGGATCAATTGGAGTCCAACATCACCAACATTACCGAGCAACTACAAGCTTTGACTAACATTATGGCCAGTCTGGCTGTACCCCGCACGGTGGAAACAGAAAATAATGAGAATGCCAGGCGTGAGGTGCCCCCGAATAGGGTGAGCAAAGATATCCCTGTTTTTGATGATGACATGGCTGAGTATGCCGCGGGAAGGGTAGTCGGGTCTCAGTCAGAGTTACAGAAACTCATAGAACAAGTAGAGTCAGTTACCCGCAAGCTGAAGGGAAAGCATGAAGATCTGTTAGACTATGATGCAATGACTTTCTAAGAACAACTGCCTCCTCAGTTTAAGATGTCTGACATAGCCAAGTTCAACGGGAACATATATCCTATAGTCCATCTCTGACAATATGTTTCAGTGATGAGTTCAGTGGGTTTGTCGAAGTGTCAAGTGCAGAAGATGTTCGGGATGTCACTGGAAGGGACGCCCGTAGTATGGTATCATGGCCTGGAGAGAAAAGTCAAGGATGACTTGAGGGCATTAGCAGAGGCCTTTCTGAACCAATATGTCACGAATTTGGAGATAGACTTGTCACTCCATGACCTAGAAAACACCAAACAGAAGCTAGAGGAGAGCTTCAAAGATTATGTGGATTGCTGGAGAAGCCAGCTCTTGAAGATGCAGACACGGCCCTCGAAAAAGGACCAAATTAAGATGATCATTAAAGGCACCAGGCCCTCCATTTACAACAAGCTGAGGAGAATGACCTCCATGATTAGCGACTTTCGACAGTTAAGAGAAGCTGTCATGGATATCGAGGAAGAGGAAGCCGAGAACATGAAGTTTTACAGCCAGAATAGAAGGACCATTGGGGGACCTTCAGAGACCAAGCTCGCTCCTGCTAAGGTCGCTGCCATCGGAAACATGCGATTCTCCAATTTGGGTAGACCTCTGTCAAATGTGTTTGAAAAGCTGAAGAGGTAGGGACTTCTACAACCTTTAGAGCCTAAACCACTTCCAAACCCTGTGCCACCCCACGTCGACCTAAACATATACTGTCACTTCCATCAGAGAAAATGCCACGAAACTGACAACTGCACCCGCCTTAGGCATGAGATCCAAAACCTCATTGACACTCATAAGATACCCGACCCAGAAAAAGAACAACCCAACACATACAGAAACCCTCTACCCAACTACCACACCATTCCACCACCCACCTACATGATCAACTCCGGCCTGCCCGAAAGCTTTGTCCTCCAAACTCTCAACCACCAAGCTTCTTGCATGGGGATATGAGACTGCAGTAGTGAAGATGAAACAGATCAGGGGAAAGATTTCAAGGAAAACTTCTCGAGCAGTGACAAAGATGAGGTTGCAAAAGAGGAAAATAAATGGGAAGAAGAATTACTGCAGTTGGAGAATCTGACGCTCGAAGAAAGTAAGAAGACAGAAGAAGACAAGACTGCAAATAAGGAAGATGTTTATTTTCCTGACTTATTTAATTGTAATCCTTCATTTATTAATCATAAAGACATTGATTTTGCTTACTTGTTCGAGTCTTTTCCTAATAGTTCTTAATAGTTAAGCATAAGTCCGATGATGAAATCTTAGAAACGATAAGTTCTTGATGTACTTTTATATGATACTTTGAGTAGTTGATCTATGTTAGACTCGTAAGCACATAATTATAGGTTTTTAGCAGTGAAAATCTGAGTAGTTGGCAAAGTGACTAGTTGAAGAAATCGCAGGTCGATGAATGACCGTTTCCTTAGATGTCTATTCTGATTTGCTTGTGTTATGATGTGTGGTATAGTTGAAAATAAAAGAAAAGTCTCTAAAGAAAAAAATTAAACCACCTATAACCGATAAGCGTGAAGCTACCCATGGGCGAGTATTAGGACCACCATGAGGAGAAATGCTACCTTAAAGGGTAGATGTGTTGAAAAAAAAGAGACAAAAGAAAAGAAAAAAGAAAATCATACCATATTAAGCACAAAAAGCAAGTGCAGAGCATAATTGAGATATCTAGGTTGGTTTGACCCATCGATCCCAATTTCTGAAACGAAATCATTGAGTTGGCTTACCTGAGAACCAAGCTGTAAATGAACCTTTGTATACACACACTATGAGTCTGGCTTAGATGATTTATTCAAAGACTTGGATTTGAGTTGCATTAAGTGTTTTGAAGGTTCTCTGGTTTCATTACTGGGCATTATTTGAGGACAATAATATGTGTGACTATTGGGACTATTTCATAGCCCATACAAAATGCCACATCACATAGTGACAGACAATGAGTCCAATTTTAAGGAGAAGACACATTTAGAAATCTGGGAATCAGAAGACATGATCCCAAAATGATGAGGCCGCTTTCACAAAGGCGTAATCCACATTGACCCAATGCAGGTAGCGAAGAGCAGAAAGCTGAGCCAGACCTGGGGCGACCAGTCTACCCCCGCGGATAAGTGATGAAAACCTGCCTGGAGCAAAGCTAGACAAACCCATTAGAGATTGTTATCCACGCAACTCCTGTGAACCCCGCAGGAACAAAGCATGTGAAACCCATAAAAGATTGTTATGAGCGTCCAGGAAAGCATAACGAGGTTTGAAGATTAGAAACCCTTGAAGAACAAAGCCTCACGAACCCCTAATTGCTTGAAACGCCACAAATGACAACAACCTCTTTGATAAGTTTTTGAAGAGAATCCACCATTCCATGGTTAGCCATCACGGCCTCACCACCAATGTGTCTGACGGTAATATTAATTTTTTTTTTTGGTTAAAACATTCATGCATTTTATTAATGAAAACTTATTACAATGGAAACCCTAATTTTAATATGTTAAAAACCAGAAATAACCCTAGGTAATAATCCTTATTACAAATAAAATTTTGGGCCCCCAACATGTTGCCCACTCTAGAATAAACACCAATATTAAAACTTAGGGCCCCTAACAGTTGGCCCACTCTAAAATAAACACTAACATTAACCCCTTTAGGAGGCTTTCGCTTGTATATCTTGAACTCCCTTCATTGCCAAATAACGTGAATGGATTATTAGGCTCATTCTTTAGATGCTTGGATCCATACTTCGAGGCTTGTATTTTGACGCTCCATGGATCATATCATTCTCCCATTCTTCAAGAAGATTCGTCCTCGAATCTTTAAGGTCAAACTTTAATGCCCAAAGAATTTTACTCGGACCAAAGTTGAGTTGTCTTTCTATTCCTTATCTTTATTGCATGAAACTTGGCAATATAGGAGTAGTATTATTGTCCCTGTGAACGACTCAAATATATGCAAGCAAGTGATGAAAATAAGGCAACTGAACTGACGAAAGAAAGAAAAATAAAAGAACCAAAAAAGGGAAGAAATGAAAAAAAAATTGAATAAAGCACTGAGCAACGAAAAAAAACAAAACTGAATGATAAAAAACAAATATTGAAACGCCAGCACGATGGAATTAAGATAATGGATTCAATTCTCTCTTTTTTTTTTGTTTTTTTTTGTTTACACAGTCCACATTTTTTTTTGGTTTTTTTTTTTTTGAGATTTTCGAATCCGACACATGGAATATGACAACAAACCAAGAACGAAAGAAAAAAATTAACAGAAACGTGACTCAAAGAAAAGAAAAAAATATAAACATGACTCAAGGAAAAGGAAAAAAAATAAACAGAAACATGATTTAAAGAAAAGAAAAAATTTAACAGATACATGACTCAAAGAAAAAAGAAAAAAAAAATCAGAAAAAAAATCAGAAAATTAAAAAGACACAACTATAAGATATAACCCGCTCTGCAACCAAAGCTATGAATACCAACTGATGAAACCTGCCTGGAGCAAAGCCAGACAAATCCACAAGAGATTGTTATCCACGCAACTCCTGTGAACCCCGCAGGAACAAAGCCTGTGAAACCCACAAAAGATTGTTATGAGCGCCCATGAAAGCATAACGAGGTTTGAAGATTAGAAACCCGTGAAGAACAAAGCCTCACGAACCCCTAATTGCTTGAAACGCCGCAAAGGACAACAACCCATTTGATAAGTTTTTGAAGAGAATCCACAATTCCATGTTTAGCCATCACGGCCTCACCACCAATGTGTCTGACGGTAATATTAATTTTTTTTTGGTTAAGACATTCATGCATTTTATTAATGAAAAACTTGTTTAAATATTACAATGGAAACCCTAATTGTAATATGTTAAAAAACCAGAAATAACCCTAGGTAATAATACTTATTACAAATAAAATTTTGGGCCCCTAACATGTTGCCCATTCTAGAATAAACACCAATATTAAAACCTAGGGCCCCTAACAGTCGACCCACTCTAAAATAAACACTAACATTAACCCCTTTAGGAGGCTTTCGCTTGTATATCTTGAACTCCTTTCATTGCCAAATAACGTGAATGGATTATTAGGCTCCTTCTTTAGATGCTTGGATCCATACTTCGAGGCTTGTATTTTGACGCTCCATGGATCATATCATTCTCCCATTCTTCAAGAAGATTCGTCCTCGAATCTTTAAGGTCAAACTTTAATGCCCAAAGAATTTTACTCGGACCAAAGTTGAGTTGTCTTTCTATTCCTTATCTTTATTGCATGAAACTTGGCAATATAGGAGTAGTATTATTGTCCTTGTGAACGACTCAAATATATGCAAGCAAGTGATGAAAATAAGGCAACTGAACTGACGAAAGAAAGAAAAATAAAAGAAACAAAAAGGGAAGAAATGAAAAAAAATATTGAATAAAGCACTGAGCAATGAAAAAAAACAAAACTGAATGATAAAAAACAAATATTGAAACGCCAGCACGATGGAATTAAGAGAATGGATTCAATTCTCTCTTTTTTTTGGTGCATGTTTTTTTTTGGTGCATGTTTTTTTTTGTTTACACAGTCCACATTTTTTTTTTGTTTTTTTTTTTTTGAGATTTTCGAATCCGACACATGGAAATGACAACAAACCAAGAACAAAAGAAAAAAATTAACAGAAACGTGACTCAAAGAAAAGAAAAAAAATATAAACATGACTCAAGGAAAAGGAAAAAAAAAACAAACAACATGATTTAAGAAAAGAAAAAAAAAATTAACAGATACATGACTCAAAAAAAAAAAGAAAAAAAAATCAGAAAAAAAAATCAGAAAAAAAAATCAGAAAATTAAAAAAGACACAAACTATAAGATATAACCCGCTTTGTAACCAAAGCTCTGAATACCAACTGATGAAAACCTGCTTGGAGCAAAGCCAGACAAACCCACAAGAGATTGTTATCCACGCAACTCCTGTGAACCCCGCAGGAACAAAGCCTGTGAAACCCACAAAAGATTGTTATGAGCGCCCAGGAAAGCACTACGAGGTTTGAAGATTAGAAACTCGTGAAGAACAAAGCCTCACGAACCCCTAATTGCTTGAAATGCCGCAAAGGACAACAACCAATTTGATAAGCTTTTGAAGAGAATTCACCCTTCCATGGTTAGCCATCACGGCCTCACCACCAATATGCCTGACGCAATATTAATTTTTTGGGGTTAAAACATTCATGCATTTTATTAATGAAACGCTTGTTTAAATATTACAACGGAAACCCTAATTGTAATATGTTAAAAAACCAGAAATAACCCTAGGTAATAATCCTTATTACAAATAAAATTTTGGGCCTCCAACATGTTGCCCACTCTAGAATAAACACCAATATTAAAACCTAGAGCCCCTAACAGTCGGCCGACTATAAAATAAACACTAACATTAACCCCTTTAGGAGGCCTTCGCTTGTATATCTTGAACTCCCTTCATTGCCAAATAACGTGAATGGATTATTAGGCTCATTTTTTAGATGGTTGGATCCAGACTTCGAGGTTTGTGTTTTGACGCTCCATGGATCATATCAATAAGGGACACCACATGACCATGAGCCCTGAGACCAAAGAAAACTGAGCAATCACTAGAGGAGAATTGGCAGAAAGAAACTGTAAACTGGCCCGGGGGTCGACCAAAGCTTTTATAGGCAAAGGGCACCTCTAGCGCAAGGAAGGCCTAACCAAGGATAACATCAAGCCAATAGGACAAAGAAAACCCATCGGAATATGGAATGCATCCATGCATACATGTCACATACACATATTTTTTGTTTTGTGTTCGCATGCTTTGAAGAAAAAGAAAAAAAGCGGCGAAGACGAACAACCTCGAGAATGAGGACAAGCAACTCCTCGGGAATGAGGACGAGCAAGCCGGGAGTGGCACTCCGGGAATGAAGAATAGCCTCGAGAATAAGGACGGATCAGGGGTCTAAGTGCCTCACCACATCGGTTCAACAGTTCAAGAAGGAATCCCAGGGTCGAGGCCCGCATTATCAACAATTTTGGGAATGAATCCCAGGGTCGAGGCCCACATTATCATCAGTTCAGGAAGGAATCCTAGGGTCGAGACCTACATTATCAGCAGTTCGGGAATGAATCCCAGAGGTCGAAGCACCTCATCATCATAGAAAAAAACTCCCCAGTGGATCAACGAGTCACGCTGATGGACCAAAACGTTATCACCCAGAGATGGTTCAGGAATAAAGCCCAAAGGTCGAAGCACATTTCCATCAACTCATCACAGTTCGGGAATAAACCCCAGAGATGGTTCGGGAATAAAGCCCAGAGGTTGAAGCACCTCGCCATCAACTCAGCACAGTTCAGGAATAAAGCCCAGAGATGGTTCGGGAATAAAGCCCAGAGGTCAAAGCACCTCACCATCAACTTAGCACAGTTCGAGAATAAAGCCCAGTGGTCGAAACACCTCATCATAAACTCAGTACAGTTCGGGAATGAAGCCCAGAGATGGTTCGGGAATAAAGCCCAGAGGTCGAACCACCTTACCATCAACTCAGCACAGTTCGGGAATAAATCCTAGAGACGGTTCAAGAATAAAGCCCAGAGGTCAAAGCACATCACCATCAACTCAGTACAGTTCGGGAATAAAGCACATAGATGGTTCAGGAATAGAGCCCAGAGGTCGAAGCACCTCACCATCAACTCAACTCAATTCGGGAACAAAACCCACTTGGTGGATCGGGAACAAAATCCAGGGGTCGAAGCACCTCGCCACCATCTCAACTCAAAAATGGTTCGGAAATGAACCATCTCAACTCAGGAACGGTTCGAAAATGAACCATCTCAACTCAGGAACGGTTCAGAAATGAACTATCTCACACCAGGAATGGTTCGGAAATGAAGCATCTCACACCAGTAATGGCTCAGAAATGAACCATCTCACACCAGGAACGGTTCAGAAATGAACCATCTCACACTAGTAACGGTTCGGAAATGAACCATCTCACACCAGAAATGGTTCGGGAATGAACCATGTCACACTAGTAACGGTTCGGGAATGAACCATCTCACACCAGTAACGGTTCGAGAATGAACCATCTCACAACAGTAACAGTTCGGGAATGAACCATCTCACACTCGGTGGTTCGGGAACAAGACCCAGGGGTCGAAACACCTCGCCCCCAACCTAACTCAGAGATCAAAACGAAACAACAGGTAAGTCCGACAATTGCCGATGAACCAGGTAAGCAAAAAATGCATGCATGACTTTGATAGGGTTGTCACTGTCATACACTGCACAAGCCTCATCAAAGTGGGGGTGACTGTAGACACAATATTTTTGCATAAGCCCAATGATGAGCCTCGTATGGAGGCACTACCTGAAAAGTTACGGAAGTCGCGGGAAACAAATACCGGAAGGAAAAGCTCCAAAATTAGCACCTCACTGGATTCAGACTCACTAACCCGCCGCAGATTCGGTTAGCCGCTTTTTTAAACCTTAGCCTTGGCCCAAAACCCCTGCAATCCATGCCATACACGCCCGCACCACACAAAGCCCATATAACCCATCCACAAAGCCCACACGCCCAAGCCTTCCCAAATAAAAAATCCCATGCAAAACACATGTTAAAATCCCCTCAAATCACATTCCAATTTAACAAGATTGTGAATCCCATCCTCGCCAAAATTAGAGATTTTGTTCCCTAAATAAATTAAGAAAATATCTCCCATATTTACTTGATTTATTTCCTTGCTTAGGAGATCCATTGTCACTATAAATTAGAGACCAAATCAGAAACCCTAGACATTCACACGACAAGACAAACAAACAAACCTAAGACTCTCTCTCTCAACCACACACAACTTCACACTTGAAACAACTAGACTTCCTCTTCTTCTTTATTCGGCCACCAAGAAACAACTAAACAACAAAGACACACATACACAAAAGACACACATACACGACAAAACACTTAAGAACACACACACGCCACTCACACACACCCACATGGCAACAAGACACCACACACACGGAAAAATACTCACAAACACACACACGCCACTCACGCACACCCACTCGGTAATAAGACACACACACTTCTCAAACACACACACGACACTCTTAGACGACACACATTTTTTGGAGACACACACGGCAATTGCAACCAAAAGACGCTAAAACACTTTTCTCACACCATAGACACTCACATACAGTATCAACAAAGAAACACTCACATACAGCATTGACCGGCGTAAACACACAAGTATAACGCAAGCGCACGTATCGTTCAAGTAGTATAAAAATATCGATCCCACGAGGACTTAATTCCTACTGTTGTTATTAATTATTGAATCTATTTATTTACAAATATCTAATTGAGGGAGAAGTGAAATGATTGCTTGAATGATTTGATTTGTAGATTTGCTAAATAAATAAAAAGATAAAACGACAAAAGAAAATACTAAGGAAAATAAAAGACTCAAAGATCTAGGGTTGCGAATCTTTCTAATATCTTTAAAAGATAAGAAGTGATTATTTTATGTTTGTGTAATAAATCAGATTACTAACCTGGAACACGAATTTATGTGAAAGTATCTATCGATGGTCAGACACAAATACCCAGTTTAATCCAATTGAATCATATGTCTATGTCAATTAAATTATCTTGATTTATTAAGTTTAAGTTCCAATTATGGCTACCCCCGCCCGACATGTATATGTCTATCTTGTAAGGAAATCTATTAAAGGGTTATCTATCCTCAAGGAAGATCGTGGGCTATTAAGTCAAAGGTTGAAACCTAAAATCCCTATGTCTAGTTCATTTTAGATTTACCATATCAATCTTATTGGTGATCAAACAATAAGAAGCATTAAGCTTAAGACTTAATAAGTAAACCTTTAAATTACTCAAACTATAAATTAACCTCTTATAAACCGGTGATATTAGATTTTATCACAACCCTAGATATTTAATTTAGTTACAACACATAGCTAAAGCTGATATAAACTTAAAAGACATAAAATGAAATTACTGAAAAGTAATAAAAAGAAATGCTAAGGTAAAAAGAATTAACTTCTACTATTCACTATTTAGATATCTCCCATAAAATATATATATAATCTTGTGATATTTTAAATCAACCGTCCGGAATGGCGGTATCCTGATTAAGTCAAATTCAAATATACCAGCCATAAGGCGGAACAGAAATATAAACTTAAACCAACCGTCCAGTATGGCGGTATCCTCATTAAGTCAGGTTTAACCAATTTAAATTGAATAACCAACCGTCCGGAATGGCGGTATCCTTTATTAATTCA
Source organism: Zanthoxylum bungeanum (assembly GCA_019454045.1). Classification (NCBI taxonomy): domain Eukaryota; kingdom Viridiplantae; phylum Streptophyta; class Magnoliopsida; order Sapindales; family Rutaceae; genus Zanthoxylum; species Zanthoxylum bungeanum. The sequence goes on along the minus strand of SKCR01038870.1, from coordinate 235,698 downwards.
GGTTTTAAATAGTTTATATATATATTTTAAGGGGGATTAATCTAAATAGCAAAAGTAAAAGAATTACCTTTTTACCTCAGCATTGAGAAGTTAGCTCCTCATGGATGAATGAAAACTACTATTTATAGAAGAGAATTACTACTACAAACGTAAATAAAACTGAATAAAAGAAACTAAAGAAGAGAACTCTCAATTTATTTATAAGGATTTTAGAGGATGAGGTACATTTGAAACTTAAGAAATCAAACTCAATTTATAGGGAAAAAAAAATTCAATTCTTTATTATTATTTTTCTGATAATTTTTTTTTTTTGGATCGCTGAATTTTCGACACGTGGCATGGTGGCTAAAAAAAAACGGCTCGTTGAATTTTTGACACGTGGCATGCGATGCACGTTAGCAGATTGCTTGTGATGATGACACGTGGCATGGTGCACGTTAGCAAAGTCAAACTTGGCAACTTTGACTTGTTGACCTGGCGCATATTAGCAGTCTCCGGTGCACGTTAGAGGTCGGGATGCCAAGGGTTTCGGTGTCGAGACGCCCAAAATTACCAAAATACCATTTTTCCAAATTTCACCAAATTTCACAGTTTTGCTCCAAATCACCTCCAGAATGTCCTAAAACTTTATTTATCTACAAAATAACACAAAACACATCAAAATATTCACAAAACTCAAGAAACTATACAAAATATTAAGTTAAATGAGTGGGAAATAATGATAGTTTTTCCACTCATCAAGCATCAACAAAAAACCAAAGAATTTTTCTTACACATTGAAAAGCTACATACTGCAATTCACAAGACACCTTGCATGACAAACACACTTCTCAAACCTCACCCACATCAGCCCTTGAACCAGTGAAACAGTGACCGAAAATAACCCGAAAACAACCCAAAACCAGTCCCCAAAAATAGCAAAACAGTGAGCAGAAACCGAATCAGCAAACCAGAAAAACAGCAAGCTTTAATCCTTCTGGCAACGGCCTAACGCACTTCCGAGAAGCAACTTAAAAGGTAAGACCTGAGGGCACCCTTACCCTATTTATTTTTATAGTTCCAGACACGGCACGCCTAACTGGACGTGAAATATGTCCAGCCGGGTATACGAAATCCTACATTAAAAACGGCCAAATTTCTGGTCACACTGTTCTTTTTTCGCGTTTATTTCGTTATTTTTCTTTTTACTTATCGTTGTTTCTTTATTCCGCTTTTATTTCGTTATTTATCTTTTTATTTATCGTTATTTCTTTATTCCGCTTTTATCTTTTTTATTTTATTTTATTTATTCACCGTTATTTATTATTTCACATTTATTTTGTGTTATTTATCTTTTTTTATTATTTCGCATTTAGTTTATTATTTATCTTTTTGTTTATTTATTGTTATTTTATTCTTTCGCATTTAGTTTATTATTTATCTTTTGGTTTATTTATTTCACCTTTATTCGTTCATGTTGGTGATTATCCACATATGCATTATTATATTTCATGTCTGTTTTTATTGCATTAATGTTTATGCGTGTTATCTCTTACGGTATATCGGATGGAAACCCAGACGTAAATTCCTTAGCCGAATCCGAATGGACGGTAGTGCGGTTTGTACTTGAGATACAACTCCACGTACCACTCGAGAAATATTCATACAACTGTGATTAACCATTTTTGTTTATTATTTATTTATTCACGCTTTTCATGCCTTCTTTTATTATAATTTTGTTATTGTACCTTGTATTTCTTAATTCAATTTGCTTTTATTTATATTCATGTTTATGGGTGTGCAAATTTGTGTGTTTATTTGAATTATCTTGCATGTACTATATAAGACTTAGTTATACCATTGTGTGAACCCGTCCATTATACTAGCATAAGTAACGGACCATTCCGAACCCAATGGCTTGACGTCTTCCCTTACGAGGGGTGAGTGCGGCCTTAAATCATTTCCCAGTTCACACTGGGTGGCGACTCCTTTATTCTCTGGTTTAGTCCCCCGCGGGCTACTATGAACATCATAGGCATAGCGGTAAACCCCGCTTCGCTCCTACACATGGTCAGGTCAAATCCTTTATACTCGACATCTTTCAAATCCAGATATTTGTGGATTTGATATCTCTAAGATATCGACTACTTTGGCCAAAGACTTATATCCATAACTTGAACTTCCTTGGAACATCTCTAGCTTTTATTATCAAAGCTATCAGATCTATTCTTGAAGCACACGTGACTTCGTACGTTATTCACTCAAAGGCATCTAGCATTTATTCAAATGACGTGAATAGTCGAATGAGGATATATTAGTGAACCATGAGTACTATCGTACAAGTCACTATGTGATCTCAGGTTAGAGGATATAATGACACTAATATATTATTATAAAGATCAATGACATCAAATAATATTATCATGTGATCTTACACTTCTGCGATCATGTTTGATATTTCATTCTGCTAATGAGGATATCTATTATTTATGTCCTTATGATATGAGACTCATCATCCATTCTATTAATATCAAATATTAATCTAGGTGACACACAACAATATTTATAATAATCACATTTTACCAATAACTTAATTTGAGATATATATAAATATTGTTCACTCTCATAATCACAAATATCTTTTGGATTAACGATATTTATTTGTCATAATATATTACGACATACACATAAAATATGGATGTAAGGATGTGTATAAAATAGATGCATTTTATTAATAAACTGTATTACAAAATATTTTGCCTTAAACCATAACATCCATAATCTGTTTTAGGGCATACACTTGAACAAACTCCCACTTGCACTAAGCCAGTTGTTATGATACCTAATGCCCATCTTTTCAAGATGACATTCCATTTGTTCTTGGATAATAGGTTTTGTGAGTGGATTAGCTACATTGTCAGCTGACAATGTTTTTTGAACTACTATCTGTCTATCTTCAACATAATCTCTTAGTATGTGATATTTTTTGAATGTGTTTAGAGTTCTGATGTGACCTTAGTTCCTTAACATGTGATATAGCCTCATTGTTGTCGTAGTTCAAATGGAATTCTCATTCGATGGTTGGAACCACACCTAGCTCTATAACAAACTTCTTTATCCAAACCGCTTCATTTGTCACTTCCAAAGCTGCTATGTATTTTGCCTCAGTAGTGGAGTTCGCTTCCTTTGTCACTTCCAACTGACTGCTCCTCCATTACACAAGAAAATGAATACAGAAGTTGACTTATAATCATCAGTGTCTGTCTGAAAGTCTTAGTCTGTAAACCTTTATACTTTCAGTTCTGGTGATCCGTAAGTCAATATCATATCTTTAGTCATTCTTAAGTACTTAATGATTGCTTTGACTGTTATCCAATGATTTTCTCCTAAGTCAGACTGAAATCTATTTATTACACTAACAGCAAATGCAATGGCCGGTCTTATACATAGCATGTCATACATGAGACTACATATGGCAGAAGCATACGATATTTGACACATGTATGCTCTTGAGGTGTCTTGGGACTCATCGATCTAGGTAAATGAATTTCATGCCTATAAGACAACAAACCTCTCTTAGAGTCCAAAATATTGAATCTCTTGAGTACATTTTCTATGTACAGACTTTGGGATAAGCCAATCATTCTTCTACATCTATCTCTATAGATTCCAATGTCTATAATGTAGGTTACCTATCCTAAGTATTTCATTGAGAATATTTTGGATAGCCAAACTTTGACTGATGTTATCATAACAACATCATTTCTCAATAGTAATATGTCATCTACATATAGTATCAAGAATACGATGGCGCTCCCACTGACCTTTTTGTAAACACATTGCTCATCCACACTTTTAATGAAACCAAATGTTTTGAAAACATCATCAAATCGTAGATTCCAACTTCTAGATGCTTATTTAAGACCATATATAGATCTTTGCAACTTACATACTTTATGACTATCACCTTTGGCGTAAAACATTTTCACCGTTTCATAAAAAATTATTCCTCAAGAAATCCATTTAGAAACGTCGTTTTAACATCCATTTGCCAAATCTCATAGTCATAGTAAGATGCTATAACTAATAGAATTCTAATGGATTTTAATATAGCTATGTTTCTTCATAATCAATCCCTTGTTTTTGAGTATATCATTTTGCCACTAGTATAACTTTATAAGTCTCTACTTTACCATATTTTCCAATCTTTCTCTTGAAGACTCATTTACACCCAATGTGACCAATTCCTACGGGAGGATCAACAAATGTCCACACTTGATTAGAATACATGGAATCCATTTCAGAATTCATAGCTTCAATCCATCTAGAAGAGTCAATATCTGACGTTACTTCTTCGTAGTTTATTGGGTCTTCTATATGTACCGCTTCACCAATCATAAAAGATTCAAAATCTTGTTGATTGGCTAAGGTGTTTCTTAGCGCCATGCAAGATTCCATTACTGATCTACGAAATGGTTGTATTTCTTGAGGTGCGTATTGTTCTAATTGTTCTTGTTCCTTATGAGGTAAGTTAATTCATTTTTTAGAATTCTATTCTTGAGAGAATTCTTCATCCAGATCTACTTCTTTTCGAGTAATTCCTTCTTGGACCATGTGGTCCTCAAGAAAAATAGCATTCATATTAATCACAATCTTATGATTAGAGGGAATGTAGAAGTAATATCCCATTAAGTCTTTGGGATACCATATGAATTGACCATTTTCAGATCTTGAGTCCAGCTTTTCCGTAAAGACCTTCCTTACATAGATTGGACTACCCAAATCTTTTAATATCCTAAGTTAGGACGTTTCCCATACCATATCTCATATGGGGTTTTGGGTGCAAATTTGGTTGGAACCCTATTTAGAACATGTAAGGTTGTTTGAAGAATGTATCCCCAAAAGGATGTCGGTATATCAACAAAACTCATAATGGAATGTATCATATCTAACAAGGTATGATTTCTCCTTTCAGAGACATCATTATGTTGAGGTGTGTAAGGAGGTGTTACATGTGACATTATTCCATGTTTCTTGAGATAATCTTGAAATTCGGTGCTTAAATATTCTCCTCCATGATCAAATCATAGATTTTTAATACTTTTCCCTAATTGATTTTCCATTTCATTCTTATACTCTTTGAACTTTTCCAAAGTATCTGACTTATGTTTCATTTGGTACAAATACCCAAATCTTGAACAATCTTCAGTAAAAGTAGCGAAGTATTGAAAACCGTCTTTGGCCACCATACTAATTGGGTCACATATATCAGTATGTATAAGTTTCAAGGTTTATTTGACTCTTTCATTTTGTCTTTAAAAAGGTGATTTGGTCATTTTTCATTTGAGACATGATTCACAAGTTGGATAAGGCTCTAAGTCTAATGAAGGAAATAACCCTTCTTTCTCTAACTGTGAAATCTTTTTGTCTCCAATATAACCTAATCGTAAGTGCCAAAGCAATCTTGAATTTGGATTATCACTTGCTCAATTTTTTATTATTGTGTTCAATTCATTGTTATAGTTCTCATTTATTTATAAGGCATATAATCCCATTCACATTTTGTGCAATTCCAATAAATTTATTCAAATAATAAATGTTGCATTTCTCATTAATAAAATTAAATTCATAATTAGATTTTTTCAATAATGGAATGAAAATAATGTTCTTTATTGCACTAAGAAAATGTCAAACTTTATCTTATAAAATTAAATATCTTGACGGAAAAGGAAGATGACACGTCCCTAAGGCGGTTGTAAAGACAGGCTCTCTATTTCCAACTTTGAGGGCCACTTTGCCTTCCTTGAGTAAATTTTTACTCTTTAGAATCCGTCGGGACATACAAATATGTGAGGTAGCAGTAGAATCTAAAATCCATGTCTGAGATATGAAACTTATACCAAGATCAATTTCAATAATAAAGAATGATGATGTATTTTCTTTTGGCTTCTTCAAGCTTGCAAGGTGCTGAGGAAAGTTCCTCTTCCAATATCTATTCTTCCTGTAGTAGAAACTCTCATCTTGGACATCTTTTTCTTTTCATTTCTTCGATATGCCTCCAGTGGGCTTATTTTTTCTTGGGAGCTTACTTATTGGCCCTTTTTTGCCCTTGTTAGGACCATAGACAGCAAAAACAACCCATTTCTCATTTACTTCAACCTTTAAGAGGTTTTCGGCCTTTTCATAGGTCTTTAACGAGCCATGAAGCTCACTAAGTGACCTAGTTGATCTAATCAACTTGTTCATGTTGAAATTGGAAATGAAGCCCAGGGATTGCAGGATCAAATCCATCTTAACTTTAAATGTTAGTTTTGGATCAAATGTATTTATTTAGTTAATCAATTTGATCATTTGAAGCACATGATCAGAGACAATAGTCTCTTCCTTCATTTTCATCATGAATAACTTGCTAGTAATATTGTATCTAGCAGTTTCACTACATTCACCATACAACTTTTGTAGGTGTTCCATGATGTCCACCAATGAGTCAAACCTTTCATATTGCTCTTGTAAAGATAAGCTTAAAGAGGCTTTGATGTATCTTCTTTCTTTAAGCTCATCGTTTTGCCACTTGTAATTAGCAACAATCTTTTCAGTAGAGATATCATAATCAATACGACCATGATATATCATAACGAGAACATAGTAGAGACGCTCGTAATCCAAGATAATCTCAAGCTTACGACGCCACTCTAGAAAATTTGGGCCAATAAGTTTGTCTTTGTCAAGTATTGTGGATAATGGATTCATTTTGTATCACTTACTATGTTGAAAATAATAATTTGTTAGTTATTTTGTAATAAGTTTTTTTTTTTAAGTTTAAGGTATTTTAAACATTGTTGCTCCCACTAATTTTGTTTGAATTTCACACTTCCCTATGTGGTAGATGGAAATATTATTGGATATATTTCTAGTGGGATGTCGACTTCTCACTGTTAATGTCATGTCTCACCTCATGGGTTTTGGAACTCTATCTTCAATGAGTTAAAACTCATTTTGTTTTGTATCTCTATAAAAGGCTCGACCTTTCCATCTCTAGCAAACAATGTCTCACCTAATGGATTTCGACATATTTACTAGTTAAGCTAGGCCCGACACCTTTCATCATGTAACACTTGTGATTGACCCTCACCTAATGGGTTTTGGATTTACAATAATTAGGCTACCTAGACGAACAAGTCAAATAGCACTTAAACATATTCAAATCCCTCTCCTAATGAGTTTTTGGATTTGCCAACATATATTTAGTGGACTATTTGATTGTATTAGAAGTTTAAGGCTTAATATTTTAATCTTGGGAATTAATAAATTATTCATATCTTTATATGATTTTAGTTCTTTTCTTTTAGTGCGTCTTGATATTTTGTATCTTATACTTTCATCATACATAAGCACATTTACTATATAAATTTTATGTTTGGCTCTAGACAAGAGGATCCTAATCTTTTATTAACATTTCATAAAACTGTTCCAGAATATGAGAGAGATCCGGCGTGACCATTAAGTTCCTACATTTTTAATCTCTTATCGCATTGGTGGCAGAATTTTCTTTAGTACTTCTTTATTTTAGAATGTATTAGGCTTTTAGGGCTTGTATAATCCTATAATAATCTTGAAACTTTTAAAAGATTACTTTTTGATTATTAATCAATTAATATTTTAATCATATTAAATTATTAAGAGATTTAATCAAATTCGTATTAGAATTCTTGTGGTGATTGAGTTTTAATCCAATAAAAATTCTATTTTGGGTTTAACTTCCTTAAAGGAAGTTTAAGTTTGATAAACTAGCAACGACATAACTTCATAGAATTCTTTCCAAAAATAACTTTTATTGGAATATGAATTCTAATTTTACTCAATTATGGAAAATTTACAAAATATTTATAATTTAATTTCAAATATTATAATATTACCCCTAAACTTTATGGTATTTATAATAAATCCCAAGAACTTTCAAAATTTTATAAATTGTTCCCTGTAGTAAAAGACACCAAGGGAGAGGATGCGTGCGCGATGGGCTCAACCATCACTCTTCACGCGCGTCGCGCGATGGACGCCCCAAACCTGAATTTTCACGTTCTGTTCGCGAGATTGTTTCACGCAGCAAATGACTTTTTCGAATTCTGTTTAAGTTGAAATTTTATAGAGTTGTTATTCCATATGTCTAGTATCCCCACAAAAAATAATTCAGCCCAAAGTAACGTTTTTATCCATATAAAATTATAGCCTAATCGAACAGCTCTCAATAGGATCCCAAATATATGTTTTAATTTATTTTCATCAAAACGGCATAACCTCAAAGCTCTAATACCACTGTAAGGTATTGAGGTTAGCGCGGAAGTATCAAGGTGACTGAAATTTAAAATTTTCTTCCAAAACCACCTTTAGGATCATGGTTATATCATATTTGATGTAAATAAACTATGCTATTAAATTAATCCCAATTAATTTAATTAAACATGCAACTTAAATTTATTTATCAACATAAATAAATTTAACAATAAGAAAACATACCTGAATATATTTTCATTCTCTAGAGCCTTTCTTGAATATTTCTTCCTTGATTTCCCTGCAGTAGTGCACCAAGCGTTGCACATCTAGTTGGCACACAAGTTCTCCTCTAGGAACAAATTGCTCACACTTGAGAACAAAGAAAACTATTTTCTTCATAGGATGTTGAAGTCTAGATTCAGAAATTCAAAGAAATAATTTTCTTTGAATTAATCTTAGAATAATTTCGGGACTAATCTAAGAGATAGCAAAAATCGGCCAAGGGAAAATTCTACCTTTTTACTGAAAATATCATATATTTATAGTGTATGGATTGCTTTGTCTGTATCTCAATACAATAAGAACACTCCAAGATCTCTCCCAATCAAATTGGGTATCTTTAAGATTCTTTCCCAAATAAATTAGGAAATTTAATTAAATAAGGTTTCCTTATTAAATAAAGACTTCCATAATTAATATATATATTAAGACTCTAATTAATTAGAGTGCTAGCCACTAAATTAAAGTCCAATAGATTAAATATTATTTTAGCCCAATAATTAATTAACTATTAAATAATTAATTATATTAATTAAAATTACACTTTAATTAAATTTAACAATTAAATCTAATATTATATTTCAAATATTAATCAAATTAATATTTCCGACATATTCCGATTATCCTAATCTTATTAGGAAAACTTATTTTTGTCAAAATAATCATTTATTAATTTTTAATAAATATTTTCGAATTTGTAACATAAACGTGAACTATATTTGTGCGACCGCCCTAGTTCATTATCGGATACTAGTGAGATAATATTAACTCTTTAATATTTCATTTATATAATATCCCACAGACCGTGAGTAAATGCCTAGCAGCATGCCATAACCCATAATCGATGAATGAAGTGAGAAAACATATGAACCGGTTAAAATATATTTCGAGCTTGTCATCTCATTCCTTCCTATAATTATGTTCTTTATCGAGTCTGGGATTATGGTCTGGCCAAATCATTTCTACTTGACATCTTTCAAAACTCAATCTTTGTGGATTTGATATCTCTAAGATATTGACTGCTTTGGCTAAAGACATGTATCCACAACTTGAGCTTCCTTGGAGCATCTTTAGCTTTTATTATCAAAGCTATCAGATCCCTTTTTGAAGCACACGTGACTTCGTAAGTTAACGACTCCAGTCCATCGAGCATTTACTCAAATGACATGGATAGTTGAATGAGGCTATACTAGTGAACCATGAGTATTATCACACAAGTCAACATGTGATCTCATGTTAGAGGATATAATGACACTAATATATTATTATCAAAAAAATCAATGACCTAAGATAATATTACCATGCGATCTTATGCTTTTGCGATCATGTTTGATATTTCATTCTTCTAATGAAGATATTTATTACTTATATCCTAATGATATGAGACTTATCATCCATTCTATTAATATCAAATGTTAATCTAGATGATACACAATAATAATGATTGAGTGATATATTAATGTCTTGTATAATAATCATATTTTACTAAGAACTTAATTTGAGACATATAAATATTGTTGACTCTCATCATCACAAACATCTTTTGGATTAATGATATTTATTTATCATAATATCGCGGAGCATACACATAAAATATGGATGTAAATATGTGTAGAAAATAAATGCCTCTTATTAATAAAGTGAATTGTAAAATATTTTACCTTAAATCATAACATTCATAACTGTTCTAGGGCATACACTCTAACATTATCCTCAGAACCACTCATTAGTGGTTGGATATCATCATTCTATTTAAAATAAAATCTAAAAAAATCAAGGTAGAGTTAGAGGGGAAAAAAGCCTTATGAGAAGATATAGTGAGAAAATAAGCCATGATGAAGCAGTAGTGATGCTTCTTGGAAACGTCATGAAGACACATCAGGTTCAATTCTTCTACTTAATTTGTTTTTTAGTTTCAACTTGTCTAAAAAAATAAGGATAAAGACTATCATCCATTTGGGGATGAGACCATTGGGTTTAAGGATGGTATAATACATATATGAATATTATTACCTTCATATTTGAATTCAGATCCAAATGAGAGTATTAATTGAAAGAATCCAGTTGTACCTCAACATCCTTGTATATGAAGATGTCATGTCGAATGAAGAGTTCATGAGAAAAGATATTGGCTCAGAAAAATCAGAAGCCCTCGTCATAGAGACTCAAAGAAGATATCGAGAAAGATAAAGAATGAGATGCAGAAGCAGAGGTAGGTCCACAGATGGAAGAAAGCCTACATATAAATTGACATGAATCTAACCATTCAAGAGACGTTAGATGTCACAGTCAACAACATGGTAGAGCCTTTACAAGTGCCAACATGTCCAATCACACTTCGAAGAGCCAAAAAGATCAGAGAAGCAATGGCATGGCTAGCTCAGAGTTTCAAGGACGATTGCGACAGACAACTCAAAGACACATTGGCGTCATGCAAGGGTTTCAACGGAGTGGACCCAAAGCTATTCCATGTGACACAAGTCATATTAGAATGAATGTCCTATTTTCTTGTCATTTTTGGTATTCTTTAAAAGAGTGCCCATTTTGCTGATATAGTAGTCACCTTTGTTAAATTTTTATGATGTTTGTTGTTTTTCCTTTATTGACTTTCTTGGCAAAGTTGTTGATGAAGTTTTTATTACTTTAGCCACCTTTGTTGACTTTAATGGAAATTTGTCTAAATTACTAAATGACTATTAAGGGCATAGCTTTTAAGTAGCCATTAGTTAGCTATTACGGGTGTTTTGGTCATTTTATGCCCATTAAGGATTCTTTCATTGTACTATATAAACTCTTTTCTTCTTAATGAAAGGGGATCAAAATTTTTTCATCAAACTTGTTGGTTTCAAGCTTATGGTTATGGCTAAAATCTTTTTAAGGGAGGGATTCCCCTTATTCAAGTGAAAATTGACCTATCTAAGCTTGACAAGCTTAGTGGCGTCTCCAAAGCTAGAAAATACCATCAAAGCTTCATCCTTTGAGTTACCTAAGGAACTGTTCTTAAGGGTTTAAGGGTTGATCTTAGAAAGGATTTGTTCCAACAAATCATAGATCAAAGTTCTTAAGGCTTGTAACAAAACTAGGGGTTTGCTTGGTTTAACCTAAACAAGTGGGTTCCTTGTCATTTGGTATCACAGCTCAGAGTTCTAAGGTCTGATTTCCTATCATTTATGTTATTTTTGATGAGTTATTAGCTTAGTTTTAAGCTAGTTCATGTTTTGGCCATTTGGGTTTTGTAACCTAAGTTTTAGCCATTGTTGTTCCTTGTTTGAATCTTGTGTTTAAGTGTTGATTTCATGTTATTAAGTCTTGATTAACATTGTTAGTAATTTATTTGTATAAAAAAAAAATCAGGTCAGATTCGGCCTAAGTGGAATATTTACATACCTGTGTTTTTCTTGTTGAATACATTCAATTAGTCATGTTTCATTAGGTATTTTTCATATTATCCTTGAAAATTTAGATTGTGCATCAATACTTTAGCTTGTTACGTACGCTTACATGTTTGTATTTTTTGTGATCTTAGTGCAATCTTGTGAAAATTGAGTGATGTGGGTAAAAGAAAGGGTGTTTGAGTGCATTATTGATGAATGTGAATGAATGAATGATGAAACAAATATGAATGTATCAAACTTGGTAAATGTAGTGAGTTGTATAAATGTTATCTTATGATTTGTGTTGTAATGTTAATGAATCAAGTGCGAGTGCACTAGGGCCGTGAGTTTACAAGCAAAATTCATTCCTTGAAATTTCCAAATGTGGTAATCTTGTTATTTGTAATGTAATTGTATTGTAAGTGGATTAATTTGTGAGTGTGAGAAAAAAAAGATAGACAAAAAAGAGTAAAAAAATAAAAGAAAAGAAAAGAGTGAGTGAGATAAAAATAATAGCGAGTGATCACGAGATTTTCTAAGTGTCATATTGAGTGTTTGCTTTGTTGTTTATGCATTTGTCTAACTCGTCTTTTTCTTACTCTGAGCACTCTAGCTTAAGGCTATTTGATTGAGTCTTCGTGATTACTTTTCTTATTCGCATTATTCCATCTGCCCTATATGCACTATTGGTTCTTGAAAATTAATGTTGGCTTGAGGATTACGCTTTGATTATGCATTCTTGGACTGAGTCTTGATTTGCATTTGAATTTGAGAAAGAACTCAAGAGTGGTAAAAGTCAGTAAGTGTGAGTATAGTATCGGATAAAAGCCAATATAGTATAAACATGAGTGAAATGATATCAATCGAGAGTAAACAAGTGAGATTGTGAGGATTTACTTATTTGTATTACTGTAGACACTGCATTTTTGCATAAAGCTCAATGATGAGCCTCGTATGGAGGCACTACCCGATAAGTCACGGAAGTCGCGGGAAACACATGCCGGAATGAAAAATTCTAAAGTTAATAGCCCGTCAAATCTAAACTCGCTAGTTAGCCACAAATTTGCTCAGTCGATTCCTGTTTTAAACATTAAATCTTGGCCTAAAACCCCCCGTACCCATCCAAAACCCTAACACAACCAAGAAACCCTAACCCTAGCTCACCACTATATAAAGACCATTAAACTAAACCCTAATGGAGGAAGCCCTCACCAATTCACTCACGCCAAAACAAAAAGTGCAACCTAAAAAGATATCTATCCTCTCTCTCGGCCACACAAAAAAACCTTCACTTTCTTCTTCTCCCTCCACCGACTAGACAAACAACAACAAACCCTAAGACTAACAGATTCACTCGGCAACCAAGCCACACACGGCTTCACCCAGCAAACCTAGACACGACTCACGGCAGACACACCTTGGAGAGGACACAGCATCAACTGAAAAATCATGAACTAGGAACACGCACACAAACCACTCACAAGACAGCACTCACACTCGGTTCTCTCCCACATAGACCACTCATCCTCTCGGCTGAATCAAAAAGAGCCCTTCAAACCTCTAAAACCCTAAGACTCACGCAAAAACAAAGCTTACACCACTCACGGCTGCCTCCTCGCTTCTCACTTATAGACTCGACAAACACAAACAAAAAGAACCATAGTTCTCTCTTTGAACACTCACTCGGCAATCAACAAATCTCGGCTGACACTTACACATCTTCACGGCCACTCACTTATTCAACACACACACACATCCGTTTATCACTGCACACACGACCAGACAAACGGCCACCACCGACGTAAAACCAAGAAAATAACCCCCACTTCAACCGAACAAACAAAACCCTTAGCCACACGCACTGCCAGCAACCCCACACACGGCATCTTACAAATCAAATGACAAAGTAACCCAGCAGCCCCCCTTCATGTGAACAACACACACTCATTCAACTTCGATCAAACAAATGACCTCACACGACATCAAGCCACAAATAGCCACGTGAAAAATAACCCATCACCGACAGTCTCTTAAAACAACCCCTGTGGTCCGAAAATAATCCTGGAAATCGAAACAAAATCAGTGAGCAAAGCAATCCAAAAATAGTATAAAAAGCAGTCCAAAATAGTGAAGAAAATCGTAGAAAAACAACAGCAAAAATAGAGAAAACAGCAGTCCAAAACAGCGAAACAGTGAACAAAAACAGCAAAGTAGTGAACCATAAAAATAGCGGAAATGTTAACCCTTCCGGCGATGTCCCAACGCACTCCCGAGAAGCGACTTAAAAGGTAAGACCTGAGGGCACCCTTTGTTATATTTTATTTTGTCGTCCTGGAAACGGCATGCTTGGTTGGACGTGAAATACGTCCAACCGGGCATGCGAAGTCCTACATTGAAAACGGCCAAATTCTTTGGTCACATATTTTATTATTCGTATTTATTTCGTGTTATTTGTCTTTTTACTATTTCGTATTTAATTTATATTTATGGTTGTTTTATTATTCCGCATTCATTTTGTGTTATTTATCTTCCCTGTTATTTCGCATATTTGTCTCTTCGATCATTTATTGTTATATGCTTACCATATTTCATGTATGTCAACATTGGGTTAATGATTGCGTTGTGTTAATGCTTGAGTGTTGCCTTTCGTGGTATATCGGATGGAAACCCAGACATAAATTCCGTAGCCGAATCTGAATGGACGGTAGTGCGGTCCGTGCTTGGGATACAACTCCACGTACCGCTTAGGAAACATTCATGCATGTGCTTATGTCATTATAGATACCGTTTTTTGTAATCTCGTTCGAACGCGTTCCCGAACGCCACACGAACATATGCATTATGCCTCACTTCGTTCGAACGCGTTTACGAACGCTACTCGAACGCATGCATTCGGCCTTATCCCGTTCGAACGCATTTCCGAACGCTACTCGAATGCACGCATTCTGTTTTACCATGCATCATATCACATACCATTCGAATGCATTTCTGAACGCTACATGAACGCGCATATAGTGGACAGACCCTTCTTCATCATATTTTATGCATGTCTACATCTTTGGTTATTTCTTTCTCATTATGTTCTTAAATATCTCTCTTTAATGTAATATGCTTCCATTGTTTCTATTAATGTTTATGGGTGTGTAAACTTGTGTGTTGATTAAATTATCTTGCATGTGTTGCATAAGACTTGGTTATATTATTGCATAAATCCTTTCATTACAATTGGCATAAGTAATGGACCATTCTGAACCCAACGGTTTGAGGTCTTCCCTTGTGAGGGGTGAGTGCGGCCTTAAATCATTTCCCAGTTCACACTGGGTGGCGACTCCATTTATTCTCCGGTTTAGTCCATCGCGGGCTACTTCATGCTCTCGGACGAGCCGCGAGCCCGGACAGCGTCGCTACAGTCTGGCGACTCCACTGGGGTTAGAGAATCGGCCCCGAAATAATGTCTTGTATTGTTTATGATTTTTGCTTTAGTTAATCTTGTCTCATATATTTTGCATACCCTTTCTTACCCTGATGGCGTCATATATCGTGAAGTCGCATTCGCTCGGAGCGGCGGATCGTTATATGGCATTATCACTCGTTGGCACGTACCTTAAGGTATAAAAAGTTGCGCTCATTTGGTCGCTCGAACCCTTGAGTGGGGATACCTAGTTGTGGGCAACCTCTTCGCCTGCGGGAGCCTTTATCTACTCCTATAAACCCGCATGTGAACTATAGTCATATATCCTATAGAAGTTGCCCCTTTATGCTTTTGATAACCACATACATATTACATCTCATACATCGCACGCATCTCATGCATCTCATGCATACACGCATTAGTTAACCAATGTGTCTTAAAAGCCATCATAGATATCCATTGGGTTAGAGAAAGAGAGATTTGTCAAGAAGAGTTTAGCAAACATGGATATCGGGAAAAGGAAGCTGAGAAACATAAAACTTTATGGCAAAAATAGAAAGACCATTGGGGGGCCTTCAGCAAAAAAAAAAAAGAAAAAAAAAGGAAAAAAAAAAGAGAAAAAAAGAGAAGAAAATTGTTTTTTAGTCCTTGATAGTTAGACATAAGTCCGATGATGAAATGGTTTGTTTTAGGGTGAAATCTTAGAAAAGATAAGTTCTTGATGCGTTTTTATCTGATACTTTGAGTAATTGATCTATGTTAGACTCGTGAGCACTTAATCATAGGTTTATAGCAGTGAAAACCTGAGTAGTTGGCAATGTGACTAGTTGAAGAAATTGGAGGTCGATGAATGACCGTTAGCTTAGATGTCTATCCTGATTTGCTTGTGTTATGATGTGTGGTATGGTTGAAAATAAAAGAAAAGTCTCTAAAGTACAAATAAAAATAAAACCACCTATAACCGATAAGCGTGAAGCTACCCATGGGCGAGTATTAGGACCACCATAAAGAGAAATGATACCTTAAAGGGTAGGTGTGTTGAAAAAAAAATAGAGGAAAAAAAAGAAGAAAAAAAAAAAGAAAGAGAGACAAAAGAAAAAGAAAATCATACCATATTGAGCACGAAAAACCAATTGCAGAGCGTAATTGAGACATCTAGGTTGGTTTGACCCATCGATCCCAATTTTTAAACAAAATCATTGAGTTGGCTTACCTAGGAATCAAGCTGTAAATGAACCTTTGCACACACACACACTTTGAGTCTAGCTTAGATAATTTATTCAAAGACTTGGATTTGAGTTGCATCGAGTGTTTTGAAGGTTCTCTGGTTTCATTATTAAGCATTCTTTGAGGACAATAATATGTATAAATATTGGGACTATTTCGTAGCATGTAATATAGTATGATGATATGGAATGCCACATCATGTAGTCCACTTTGACCTAGTGCAAACAGTAAAGAGCAGAAAGCTAAGCCAAGTCTGGGGGCGACCAGTCTACCACCCCGTGAATAAGGGATATATCGAGAACTTGAGTCATGAGACAAAAGAGAACTGAACAATAGCAAGAAGAGAATTGACAGAAAGAAGCTGTAAGCAGGCCATGGGGGCGACCGAAGACATTTGTAGGCAAGGGGCACCAAAGAGCACAAGAAATTCCTAACCCATCGGAATAGGAAATACATCCATGCATACACGTCACATACACGTAATTTTTGTCTTGTTTTTGTTCGCAGGTTTTGAAGAAAAGGAAAAATCGGCAAAGACAGGCTGTTTTGGGGAATAAAGCCCACAATCAACACAGTTCGGGAACAAAGCCCATAGAATAAATCCCACTCTCAAAACAGTTCGGGAATAAAGCCCAGGGAACAAAGCTCACAATCAGCACAGTTATGGAATAAAGCCCACTCTCAACACAGTTCGGGGAATAAAGCCCACTCTCAACACAGTTCGGGAATAAAGCCCAGGGAACAAAGCCCACACTCAGTATAGCTCGAGAACAAAGCCCACAGTCAACACATTTAGGGAATAAAGCCAAGGGAACAAAGCCCACTCTTAACACAGTTCGGGAACAAAGCCCACTCTTAACACAGTTCGGGAACAAAGCCCACTCTCTACACAGTTCGGGAATAAAGCCCAGGGAACAAAGCCCACAATCAGTACAATTCGGGAACAAAGCCCACTCTCTACATAGCTCGGGAATAAAGCCCAGGGAACAAAGCCCACATTCATCACAACCCAGGGAACAAAGCCCGTATTCAGCACAGTTCGGGAAAAAAGCCCACATTCAGCATAGTTCGGGAATAAAGCCCACCCTCAGCAGAGTTCAGGAATAAAGCCCACTCGGTGGTTCGGGAATAAGACCCATAGGTTAAAGCGCCTCGTCATCAACTCAACTCAATTCAAGAACAAGACCCTAAATTCGATTAGAGAACAAGACCCACTCGGTGGTTCAGGAACAAAGCCCAGAGGTCCAAGCACCTCGCCATCAATTCAACTCAGTAACGATTCGGAAATGGACCACCATCTCACATCAGTAACGGTTCGGGAATGAACCACCTCACATTAGTAACGGTTCGGGAATGGACCACCTCTCAAGTAACGCTTCGGGAATGAACCACCACCTCACATCAGCTCAGTTCGGTAATGAATCCTAGAGATCGCAACATCTTGCAGGGATGAACCTTAGGGGTCGAAGCACCTCGCCATCAAATCAATTCAGTTCGAAGCATCTCGCAAAGGAGCAGGTAAGTATGACAGCCGACGAACCAGGTAAGTAAAAAAAAATACATGCATAACTTTGATAGGGTTGTCACTGTCACACACTGCACAAGCCCCATCAAAGTGGGGGCGACTGTAGACACTGCATTTTTGCATAAAGCCCAATGATGAGCCTCGTATGGAGGCACTACCCGATAAATCGCAGAAGTCACGGAAGTCGTGGGAAACGCATGCCGGAAGGAAAAATTCTAAAGTTAATAGCCCGTCAAATCTAAACTCGCTAGTTATCCGCGGATTCGCTCAGTCGAAACCTGTTTTAAACATTAAATCTTGGCCCAAAACCCCCCGTTACTAACACAGCCAAGAAACCCTAACCCTAGCTCACCACTATATAAAGACCATTAAAATAACCCTAATGGAGACAGCCCCCACCAATTCACTCACGCCAAAACAAAAAGTGCAATGAAACCCTAAAAAGATATATCTCCTCTCTCTCGGCCACACAAAAAAACCTTCACTTTCTTCTTCTCTCTCTACCGACTAGACAAACAACAACAAACCCTAAGACTAACAGATTCACTCGGCAACCAAGCCACACACGGCTTCACCCAGCAAACCTAGACACGACTCACGATAGACACACATTGGAGAGGACACAGCATCAACTGAAAAATCATGAACTAGGAACACGCACATAAACCACTCACAAGACAGCACTCACTCTCGGATCTCTCTCACAAAGACCACTCATCCTCTCGGCTGAATCACAAAGAGCCCTTCAAACCTCTAAGACCCTAAGACTCACGCAAAGATAAAGTTTACACCATTCACGGCTGCCTCCTCACTTCTCTCTTATAGACTTGGCAAACAAAAACAAAAAGAACCATAGTTCTCTCTTTGAACTCTCATTCGGTAATCAACAAATCTCGGCTGACACTTACATATCTTCACGACCACTGACTTATTCAACACACATACACAGCCACTCATCACTGCACACACGACCAGACAAACGGCCACCACCGACGCAAAACCAAGAAAACAACCCCCACTTCAACCGAACAAACAAAACCCTTAGCCACATGCACTGCCAGCAACCCCCTACACGACATCTCACAAATCAAATGACAAAGTAACCCAGCAGTCCCCCCTTCATGTGAACGACACACACTCATTCAGCACCGATCAAACAAAAGACCTCACACGACATCAAGCCACAAATAGCCACGTGAAAAATAACCTATCACCGACAGTCTCTTAAAACAGCCCCTGCTGTCCTAAAATAATCCTGGAAATCACCCCTTAAACCGAGACAAAATTAGTGAGCAAATACACTCCAAACAGTCCAAAAATAGTATAAAAAGCAGTCCAAAATAGTGAAGAAAACCGCAAAAAAATAGCAAAAAAAACAGAGAAAACAGCAGTCTAAAATAGCGAAACAGTGAACAAAAACAGCAAAGTAGTGAACCATAAAAATAGCGGAAATGTTAACCCTTCCGGCGACGTCCCAACGCACTCCCGAAAAGCGACTTAAAAGGTAAGACCTGAGGGCACCCTTTGTTATATTTTATTTTGTCATCCTGGAAACGGCATGCTTGGTAGGACGTGAAATACGTCCAACCAGGCATGCGAAGTCCTACATTGAAAACGGCCAAATTCTTTGGTCACATATTTTATTATTCAATATTTATTTCGTGTTATTTGTCTTTTTACTATTTCACATTTAATTTGCATTTATGGTTGTTTTATTATTCCGCATTCATTTTATGTTATTTATCTTCCCTGTTATTTCACATATTTGTCTCTTCGGTCATTTATTGTTATATGCATTATCATATTTCATGTATGTCAACATTGGGTTAATGATTGCGTTGTGTTAATGCTTGAGTGTTGCCTTTCGTGGTATATCGGATGGAAACCCAGACATAAATTCCGTAGCCGAATCTGAATGGACGGTAGTGCGGTCCGTGCTTGGGATACAACTCCACGTACCGCTTAGGAAACATTCATGCATGTGCTTATGTCATTATAGATACCGTTTTTTGTAATCTCGTTCGAACGCGTTCCCGAACGCCACACGAACATATGCATTATGCCTCACTTCCTTCGAACACGTTTACGAACGCTACTCGAACGCATGCATTCGGCTTTATCCCGTTCGAATGCATTTCCGAACGCTACTCGAATGCACGCATTCTGTTTTACCATGCATCATATCACATACCATTCGAATGCATTTCTGAACGCTACATGAACGCGCATACAGTGGACAGACCCTTCTTCATCATATTTTATGCATGTCTACATCTTTGGTTATTTCTTTCTCATTATGTACTTAAATATCTCTCTTTAATGTAATATGCTTCCATTGTTTCTATTAATGTTTATGGGTGTGCAAACTTGTGTGTTGATTAAATTATCTTGCATGTGTTGCATAAGACTTGGTTATATTATTGCATAAATCCTTTCATTACAATTGGCATAAGTAAGGGACCATTCCGAACCCAACAGTTTGAGGTCTTCCCTTGCGAGGGGTGAGTGCGGCCTTAAATCATTTCCCAGTTCACACTGGGTGGTGACTCCATTTATTCTCCGGTTTAGTCCCATGCGTGCTACTATGTACTCCCGAACGGGCCGCGAGCCCGAACAGCGTCGCTACAATTACTTTCTTGTTATTTCTAATTTATTTTTTCAGCATTAAGATGGCAGGTCCATGATTAATTGTTGATGAAAAACTTGAGGCTTTGGATAGAAAGTTTACAGATATGATGGAGAATATCAATACTTTTGGAGAGATTTTCTAAGAGTGTAGAGAGTATTCAAACAAGCAGTGTTCCAAAAGTACCACCACCTCAAAATGTACCAGCACCTCAGAATGTACCATCACGATGTGTGCCACCAGATGAAGAAGAGGTTGAAAATGAATTTGATGATTTTGATGATCTTAATGATGTGGATGAGAGGTTTCGGCTAAGGCATGATAGGAGGCATGATAGAAGGGATAAGCGGTTTGAAGGTAGAGAAGCTTATGATGATAGGAGAGAGGATTATGATTGGATGGGCTTTGGGAGACGAGGAGATATAGATGGTGATCCATGTAGCATCAAGTTAAAGATACCAACATTCCAGGGTAAGAACGATCCAGAGAATTACTTAGAATGAGAAAAGAAAATGGAACTGATTTTCAACTGGCATCACTTCTCATATGAGAAGAAGATCAATCTGGCAGCAATTGAGTTTTCTAACTATGCTGTGATTTGGTGAGATCTTTTTATTTCCACTCAGAGGAGAAACTATGAGAGGCCGGTTCAGACATGGCTATCAAGGTAGGTTCATACCCAGTCATTACTATCGGGAGCTGTATCAGAAACTACAACATCTGTATTAGGGGACCAAGAGTGTTGAGGACTATCATACAAATATGGAAGTTGCCATGATCATGACAAATGTAGTTGAAGATGCAGAGGCTGCTATGGCACGATTTCTAGGGGGCTTGAATAGAGTGATTGCCAACATGGTGGAGTTGCATCATTATGTTGATTTGGAGGATATGCTTCACATTGCTATCAAGGTAGAGAGGCAACTCAAGAAAAGTCCACATCCAGATTTAATACTCAGGCTACTTCTGCATGGAAGGGGAAATGGGTTTCGAATGAGAAGCGGAATAGAGGCTTAGACAAGCCTAGAGGCCAGTTCAGTGAAGACTTTAATAAGCCTTGGGCCGAACCCAGTGCCAATGGTAAGGAGGCTACAGAACCAAGCAAAACTATAACAAAACCTGAGGGTACAACTACCATAACTAATAATGTCAAGTGTTTCAAATATTTGGGCATGAGACACTATGCTTCACAATGTCCCAATAGGCGCACCTTAGTGATTGATAAGAAGAGCAATGAGGCGTACTCTACTGATAGTGAGGTTGAGAATGAGATGCCAAAGTTGGAGGATACTAGTGACAGTGAGGGAGTAGCATTCCAATCGAATATTTTATCCCTAGTTATTAGGCATGCTCTGAATACACATGTTATAGAGGATGAGAGTGAGCAACAGAAGGAGAACATATTCCACACTAGGTGTCGTGTGAATGGTAAGAGGTGTAGTATGATCATAGATTGGGTTAGTTCTACTAATGTTGCTAGCACAATTTTGGTTGAACGATTGAGGTTGAGTTACTTGAAGCACCCAAAACCTTACAAGTTGCAGTGGTTGAATGGGTGGAGAAATAAATGTGACTAAACATGTATTGTTGAGCTTCACCATTGCGCCGTACACTGATGATGTTCTATATGATGTAATACCTATGCATGCATGACATATTCTTTTGGGGAGTCCGTGACAGTTTGATAAAAAAGGCTATTCATGATGGGTTTAAGTATAAATACTCTCTTCAAATTTAGAAATCTTACTTTTTATAATATATAAATTTTCATTATTACACAATTAATTTATTTCAGGAATTAATTATGCCAAAATATTTAAAACCAGCCATAAAAACAGTGATAGTTTTTGTCTATAACAAGTTCAATAAGGTACTTAATTAGGCCAAATAAATAAAACTAGCCATATAAGCGGTAACAAAATTTGTCAATAATTAATTCAGATTTAAATTGAATATTAATCATGAGATTACAATTTATGTATTATAATATAAATAATATTAATCTAAATTTTCATATTAAAAACTTCACCCATTACCCCAACATGACGGAATTAGCTACTCATAATTTGAATAAAAACACTCATAATTTTATTACTGAAAGAAAATAAATTACAAAAAAAACGTACAAAAATAAAACACATAAGAGCTGGATCACTTCACAAATTTTCAAAATAAAATCGTGTGAATGAAGTTGAGGGAAGAGGTGCTGAGGATCCTATTCCACTGAAATTGCATGCAACTTTCAAGTTGCATGCAATTTTCAAAACATGACAAACCAAAAGTGGCTTGTCATGTTGTGTTGGCATTTTTTTTTTATTTTTTAATATATATATATATAATAATAATAATAATAATAATAATAATAATAATAATAAATACATTGTAAGCTCATTTTGTTGCCAAACTACATATGGTAAATATTTTCCAAGTCCGATTTGAATATAGTTGTCATGTTCTTTTGGGATTATGGGTCTTGGAATTCAGATTTCATATCCATTTTCTTGTTGAGCATCCATAACCTACACAAAAAATAAAAATCACAATAAAAATATATAAAATATAAATTTATTTATTATTTTACAGATGTACTAAATTAAGGGGATTAATGAAATTATAAGTGTAAAATGATTAGTTTCTCTTTCATTAAGTGTACACTTTTTAATACTCATCACTTCATACCGAGCGCAGTCATTCCTAATAGGGCAACCCAGAGGAGACATAAGAGCTTCAAAGACAAGTGTGGGAATTGATGGATAAAGGGTATGTAAAGGAAAACATGAGTCATTGTGCAGTATCAGTGCTTCTAGTTCGTAAGAAAGATGGAACATGGCAGATGTGTGTCAATTGTCGAGCAATCAACAATATAACGGTAAAGTATCGCCATCTTATTCCTAGGCTAGATGACATGTTGGATGAATTTCATGGTTCCAAGGTATTGAATAAGATATATCTTAAAAGTGGATACCATCAAATTCGTATGTGAGAGGGAGATGAATGGAAAACCACTTTAAGACCAAATACAGATTGTATGAGTGGTTAGTTATGCCATTTGGTCTTACAAATACACCTAGTACATTTATGAGATTAATGGATCATGTTATGCGTGCATTTATAGGTAAGTTTATTGTTGTATACTTTGATGACATCTTAATTTACAATAAGTCAATTGATGAGCACGTTATGCATTTAAGACTGTATGCTAACTCAGACAAATGCACATTTTGCATGGATAAAATTATTTTTCTTGGTTTTGTTGTGAGTGCAGATTGCATCGAAGTAGATTTGGAAAAGGTGAAGGCAATTCAGGATTGGCCTACACCAACAATAGTGACAGAAGTACGAAGCTTCCATGGATTAGTAAGCTTCTACAAGAGATTTGTCAATGACTTCAACAATATTACCGCACCATTGACTGAGGTAGTAAAGAAGACAATTGGTTTTCAATAGGACAAGGCGCATGAGCATGCATTCTAAGATCTTAAAGCAAAGTTATGCAGTGCACTAATTTTAGTGCTGCCCCAACTTTGAGAAAACATTTGACATTGAATGTGATGCATTCGGGTTAGGTATTGGAGCTATTCTTATGCAAGAAAAATGGTCAATAGCCTATTTTAGTGAGAAGGTGAATGAAGTAGTTTAGAGGTACCCCACGTACGACAAGACGTTGTATGCGTTGGTGAGAGCTCTTAGGACATGGAAGCACTACTTATGGCCGAAGGAGTTTGTGATCCACACAGATCATAAATCATTGAAACATTTGAAGGGTTAAGGTAAGCTGAACAATAGACATGTAAGATGGATGGAGTTTGTTGAATCATTTCCATATGTTATACGCTACAAACTAGGTAAGGAAAACATCATTGTCGATGCACTATCGCGAATGTATGTTTTACTTACTTCTTTGAGTGCGAGGATGTTTGGGTTTGGAATTATTAAAAAACATTATGCCCGTGATGTTGACTTTAATGATATATATGCCACAAGTGAAAATATTCTTTTAGTAAATTCTACCAACATGATGGGTTTCTAATTAGAGAGAATAGATTATGCATTCTTTCTTGTAACATGCATGAATTTATTGTGAAATAAGCGCACGGGGGTGGTTTGATGGGGCACTTTGGTATTAGTAAGATTATAGCTATTTTGCATGAGCACTTTTATTGGCCTAAAATGAAATGTGATGTTGTGTGTATTTATGATAGGTGTATAACATGGAAACATGGTAAAACTAAATTAATGCCTCATGGTTTGTATACTTATTTGCCTATTTCTAGTGAACCTTGGGTTGATATATAAATGGATTTTATATTAGGTTTGCCTATGAAAAATAGGGGTAGAGATTCTATAATTATTGTGGTTGATAGGTGTAGTAAGATGATGCATTTCATTGCATGTCATAAAACTATTGATGCCACAGACATTGCTGATTTGTTTTTTAGGGACATAGTGTGACTCCATGGTATACCTAGGAGCATTGTATCAGATAGAGATGTTGAGTTCTTTAGCCATTTCTGGAAAGTGTTGTGGGCTAAATTGGGTATTAAATTATTATATTATACCATTGGTCACCCATAAATAGATGTAGACTCAGCCAAGGTTTCGATTCCGGAACCAAATTTGTTCGGTTCCATTAGGGTTCTCCCCTAGCCGAACCGGATGGTTCCAACGGTTCTAACCTGTTTGGTTCAACAGGTTCCACGGTTCCAACCGGAACCGAACAGTTCCGGTTGGAATCGTTCTACCCCAACGGCTAGTAGCTGTTGGGCTGACAGAGAGTAAAATAAAAAAAAAACAATTTTTAAGGGTAATTACTAAATTACCCTTAATAATATTTATAAAACGGCTAGTTTTAGAGGCATTTTAGGTATCGCAAAATAATCCAAAAATGTATAAATATAGGTCATTCTTAATTTTTTTTCAACACACCAATTCTCTAATTTCTTAATTTCTACAATTCTCTCATTCTCAATTCTCTCATCTTCAATTTCTCTGTAACGACTTGAATTTCATAACTCGATTAGAGTAGTAATTTAGTGACTGTTGTTAAATTATTCCGGGGGTCGAGAATAAATTTAGAGATGGCATAAAGGCCTGATTTTAGTCGCAGCGTTTATAATACTTGAGTTAAATCTTTAGATCTGGTAAGGATTATAAGAGTTGGGTCAATACCATTATGTTTATTTGTATCTAGACTTGTGAACATTTGTTAACAAGGCTTGAAACCATTTGTCAAGTCTCATCAACAAATGTCCATCATGCATGTTTTTAGTATAAAAAAAAAAACAACAAAAGCCCCCACATTCCACGTTTTCCCCTTCTTTTCTTCTTTCTATCATTTTTCAACTCAAATCCATAACTAATGCAGTAGATCTTCATCTCTTAAAACCCGAAAACTTATGCTCCAAAGTCACATGCAAGTTTGGAAATGAAGAAAGGAAGCTTAGGTAACTCAAATTGTGAACAAACAAATTGATTCAAGGTGAGGAAAAGGTAAACCCAAAATTTGATTTATGGAATTTTAATGGATTGATGCTTGAAAGGATGATGATAGTTTGTGTTTGATGATGTATTCATAATTTTTGAATTCGAAAGTGAAGGGTTTGTGAAACCCCAAAGTTGTGAAATCCCTAAGTGTGAAATTGAGTTGGGGTTTATAAATAGTTGTATGATGGTGAAATTGATGTTATGTTGTAT
Organism: Zanthoxylum bungeanum; assembly: GCA_019454045.1. Classification (NCBI taxonomy): domain Eukaryota; kingdom Viridiplantae; phylum Streptophyta; class Magnoliopsida; order Sapindales; family Rutaceae; genus Zanthoxylum; species Zanthoxylum bungeanum. Next base: position 209,308 of record SKCR01038870.1, on the reverse strand, counting down.
ATTTGTTATGGTTATGACTTGGTTATGTGGTGGTATTAAAGAGTGAAATTGATGCTAAGTGATGTATTTGTTATGATTGTGGTTTGTATGGTGTTGAAGAAATGGTGTATGAAGTGTAATTAAAATTCTGGATCCTGGAAAATTGGTTCGCGTCGCGACGCGTAGAGGGGATGCGTTGCGACGCCAAGCGCTATTCCAGGATTTGTTTTAAAACCTTTCCAGTTTAATCCTAAGACATTTAGGGGCACTCTAGGGGTTTTGTATAGATAAGTAACCACATGATAAGTCATACCATAGGCATGAACTTTTACCTTTGATTGTATATACTTTTCTCATTTATTATATGAAAATTTAATAGTTTCTTTGGCAATAGATCAACGAAAAGCCACTCGGAGGTCACCGACGCCGCATACGACACCCGATTTGCCTTAGCACTGTGAGTGGAGTACTTATTTCAAAGTTTTTGAATGTGGTTGTTATGATTTTGCAGATCATTGATTTATTTGTTTTACTTAAAATGATGATTACATGTGATTGAGAAATATGATTTAAGCTTTGATAAAACTTGGTTTCTAATAAATACTTTGATGATGAAAATGATTTCAAATATATGAATTTATGATTTTGGAGGCATGGGAGAAAAACCCACCTCAGATGTAACTTGATACATATAAGGAATTGATGGATATGGAATTGACAGACATGGTATTGATGGGTATCGATATTGATACTGGATATAGATGTGTGCACACGGATTGTAGGACTAGAGATGACAGATGCCTCTAGTTCCTGGGTATTGGGCTAGGGGGACTGTGAGTACAACGCCCCTAGACCCGGATATTTCAGAGACAGGTTGGTGACACTGATAACACCACTATTGTCTGGTTTATTGGCTTTGGGGACTGTGCGTAAAACGCCCCAAGACCACAGGGTTATGTACAGATTGACCGATGATATTTCTGATGATGATACTGATATTTTTCATAGTAGATTTCAAAAGTTTTGAAAGGGAAAACTTTGGTTTATGATTTAAGAATTCTGAAAGTTATTGCTATAAATATGAGTATTTCTAATACTGTTTGTTTTTTGGTTTTATAGCTCCACTCATTGAGTTCTTTAGGACTCACCCCCCACTCTCCAGGTTTTGCATGACATTTCTTTTGGTGAGCCAATGTTGTATTTTGAGAGGCATGAATCCAGAATAGGAGCAACACTGCAGTCTCTAGTTTTATTGGTTCTTCATATTGTGTCTACATTCATATAGAATGTAGATTCTTTTGAGTTTCTGTGATGTATAACCTAAATATATATGTGTGGTTGTATCACATTTGGATTGTGTACGTGTAATGTTTAATGTTTCATATAGTTGTTCTACTTGGTGAGAAGATGTTTACATGTATGGTTGATTTTTGTTTTCAGTCTGAGGCTTAGGTGACAGTGGAAATCGGTCGTCTGCCGGTAACATTACCGGATTGGGGATGTTACATTCTCATTCTCAATTAATTCTCTTATTATTCAATATTTATAAAAAAAAATGGCAAGCTCATCTGAGAACACCATATCCAATGTGCCAACCCAAGAGAGCGATCAAAGTATCTGTACAAGAAGAAGAGAAGTTAAGGCTCGATCATTTGATATTTTCAAAATTCATTTTCATTTAATCGAGACTGAAAATGAAGGTCCAAGAGCAATATGCAACTATTATGGTGTATCTTATAAATTTACTGACGTTTATGGCAATATGAACAAGCACTTGGATAGACATCATGCCGTTAAAATTCGACTTGATACAACGCAAATTCAAATGGGCAGGTACACATCATCTAGTAGAGGTACGAGTTATTTGGATTTATTTAAAAATTCTGATGCTAAAAATAGAGAGGATTTTCCTAAATTTACTTGTATGACACATCTTTCTTTAAGTTTTGGTGAAAAATTACTTTTACTAATTACGTTCAAAATGCTTTAAATCCTGCTGCCTGTAAAATGACTAGAAATACAACAAAATGTCACATTTTTAAATTATACAAAGATGATAAAATTATTTTAAATGAAATATTTAAATATATTAAAGGTTTTCTTTCTATTTGTTCTGATATTTGGAGTGACCATTGGCAAACACGCTCATACATGGGTGCAACTTGTCATTGGATTGATGCATCATAGAATATGCAAAAACGACTTATTGCATTTAGAGTTCTTGATGAGCAACATACTACACAAAATATTTATAGAATGATTAAAGTAATTTTTGATAAATTTGGTTTATTAGCTAAAATTTTAACAATTGATTTTAACAATGCATATGCAAACATTGCATCAATTAGAGATTTAAAAGAAATATACCAACCAAATTTGGGGGGTCGATTTTTTCATGTTCGTTGCACATGCCATGTTCTTAATTTATTTGTTCAAGATGGTCTTACTTCTTTAGCATCTTACATTGATCCTATTAAGATTGCACTTCATTATATTTGGTTATATTCTCAAGTTAAGAAAGAATGGGCCAAGTTTTATAAATTAAATGGTGTTAAATCGATAAAATTTTCACGAGATGTTCCAACACATTAAAATTCAATTTATTTTCTTTTATGTCAAGCTTCCAATACAAAGATATATTATGTAGTTTTTTCTCAATATGTTCAACATATCACACTTTTGTTGGACAATTATGACCCATAGCATCACTATTTGTACAGAACATGGTGTTGTTGTACAAATTAACTATGTGGCAAAGGAAATTGCTCTTTTATCATTTGTAATTGGATTACCAAGATACATAAATGATAAAAGTTCATATGATTAGTTCCGGATTAATAAGATATGAGACAGTATTAATCCACTAAGGTTTAATCATTAAAACATCCCTAGTCGTAGTATTATCGAGATTGGACATCGATAATGCGGAATAGACTAGTATTGCACTTGTGCGTGTTATGGGAGCATAACATCATAGTTCTCATATATTTAGGTATTGGATACTCATGTAAGTGTAATAGGAGGTTGTGTTTACCGATTGTACGGAAACAGCTTCGCTCTGGATAGACCCCTGAGAATTCCATTGGTAGTATGACTATGTGTCTATGGAAGTCCGAATCAGGGTAGGTGTATTTGGTCTTAACTTGAGACTTGCATCGCTAATACTTGCGACAATCAATATACTTTGGTTTTGGTCGTCCAGGGCTTTAACAGGTTCTGTGTACGCCTCTTCGAGGTATATTGAGAATCGTAGTGTATTGGGTGTGATGTCAAGATGGAAGTATCACTTCAGTCATATGGAGATGATGGTCACGTAGGATATGGAAGTGGTACTCTTATATGCTGTAGCTATCGGGATAATATGACTAGGTCATGCTTATCCGATATAGAGACTAGTTACTAGAGATCCGATATGTGCTTCGTACGGGGCAGACACAATTCCAGCCCCAGGCCTAGCATGTGACATCTGATACTGGATCGCAATACGCAATACTACGTATACTACGCCTGATACATATTACATATTCCTTTAAGAATATTTCTGGAGAATTGGGTAGGCATGGTGCTTTGCTAGAAGCCAACCATGTCTTGTAAATCGGTAAAAACATAGTAATAGTTACGTACGTATTCGGATAGTCCGACGACCGGATTTACTGCCAACATATCCAGGGATCTCATGGGTCGCTTCCCAAAAATTCACCGATGACGTATGACTCGCACATAATTAATCTGGGATTAATTATAAGAGAGAGAAAATTAATCTAGGATTAATTACGGATATATTTTATCTGGGATAAAATACTATTTAAAGAGAGAGAACAATTAATTTGGAATTAATTGATAAAATAATATATTTGATATATTAAACGAAATTAGATTTCGACACGAAATTAAAATTAGATTTTAATTCGGGCGAATGAGTTAATTTAGAATTAATTCGCTATCGACGTGAATAGTAATTTTGCTAGGCATAATTATTTAATTAAATTTGATTTAATTACGTCGCAACGGAAAATTCGTTAATTCGGAATTAACGAACCCGAGCCCGGGAGTGTTTGCGGGCCCACTCGGATTTCGAATCAAGTAGGGCCCACAAGTCACATCACGCGTCACATAATTAGTCATTCTTGTGATAGAAGTCACATCAACTTTGAGTGATGTGATGGATGTCACTTTTGTGAGTGATGTGAGTTGTTGGAAGGCTTTAATGTCTTGTACCTTTTTTGAATTTGGTAATTGATTTTTTGTATTGGATTTTGAAATCAAAATACACAACACACAACTTCATCATCTCCTTCTCTCCCTCTCAAACTCACGGCACAATGTTCCATTTTCTCTCAAATTTCTTGGCTTGGCCGAGAACAACAAGAAGCTTTAGGGAAATTTTGTGGCAAATTTCCAAGTGCTAGCACACTCAAAGGAGTCATACAAAGGTGATAGGGAAACCCATTCATGAGCATGGAATCCACACACAAAGCTTGGAGCTTGGAGATCAAACATGGAGCACAAAAAGGAGGCATGGCCGAGAGCTTCAAGGAGTAGAAATTTTTTTTGTGTTCTTCGCATCGCAAAGCCGATCAAAGTGAGTATTTCCTCAACTTTACTTTGTTGTATTCGCACATTTCATCGCTTAATATGATCTTGGTTTGACCTAGAAAACCCAACAACTTTTGCTTAATCAATGGGATATTTGTGAAAAAATTTAGAACTTTTAAAAGTTTTTAATGATGCTACAAATCTTTTTAGCGGAGTTTATTATCATAGAACCAATTTATTTATTGTTGAAAAGTAAAACTTGATGCAGTGGTAAGTGGGAGGAAAGTAAAACTCGATGAAAATCAGAGTAATACTGTTCAATGCACCGATTCCTTAATGGAACACAAACAGTTCATCAGGGATGAAACTGTAGCACAATCTTTAAATACACAAGAACCGCGTAAGTCAGAGAGAGTCAGAAAACAACCTAAGAGGTATGGGTTTCTGATCTCACTTCGTAAAGATGTCAATCTAATTGAGGAAGATAAACTGACTACGTATGAGGAAGTGATACAATGTATTGACTCCCAATTATGGCAAAGTGCCATGATGTCCGAAATGGATTCCATGTATACCAACTAAGTTTGGACACTGGTTGTTGTACCGGAAGGTATTACGCCTATTGGTACTATATAAGTCTTCAAGGAAGACATACATGGATGACAACATACCAACGTACAAAGCTAGGCTTGTAGAGAAAATGTATCGTTATCAAAATTGTGACGAGTACGATGAAACCTTTTAATCGTTGCCATGGTTAAATCCATTTGGATAATGCTTGCTAATGCTGCATGTTTCATTTATTAAATATGGCAACTGAACGTCAAAATCGATTTCCTTAAACAGAAACCTTTTGGAGGATGTTTACAACATTCTGACGGTTTTGTTGTACCAAAACATACAAACAATGTTTGCAAGTTAATTCGATCCATTTAAGGATTGAAGCAAGCGTTGCGTTCTTGGAACCAGCGTTTTGATGTAATCATAATGGTATATGATTTAATTCAAAACGAAGATAATTCTTGTGTATATAAGGAGGTTAGTGGGAGCGCACTGACAGTGATTGTCCTAAATAATGATAATATATCATTTCTTGGAAATGACATTCCCATAATACAATCGGTGAAAGCTTGGCTTTCATGAAAATTCTCCATAGAATACTTGGGAGAGACAACCTTTATTCTAGGAATAAGGATCTATTAGGATAGATCTAAAAATTGTTGGCACTCTCCGAGAACTCGTACATTGAAATATATGTATGCGACCTGGTGTCTCATATTCTTTGAGCATATGGAGTCACAATCAAGCCAATCCAAGTGATAGTACTGGATTGATGTTAAAAACATCCTTAAGTATCTTAGATGAACTAAGGATGCATTCTTAAGCTATGAAGAAGGAGAACTTGAAGTGACTGGGTTCACTGTTGCAAGTTTCCAAACCGACAAAAATGAATATAAGTCGAATAAGGGTACTATATAGTTTGAATAACGGAACAGTGAGCTGGAAATCTTCCAAGCAAGATACTGTTGCCGAATAAACAACATAAGCAGAATATTGCTGCAGCTGAGGCAGCAATATAAGCGATTTGGATCTATAATAATCATAATTAGATTAGGTGTAGTTTTGTTAGCAGCTGAGCTAGGCTACAACACATGCTAAAGAATTAATGGTCTCATCAACGATCCAAGTATATACTTCAACTATTCATCTGATTTGTTCGGATCATACATCTTGGCGATGTGATGATCGAATAAATCGCATCAGATGATAATTTTGCAAATCCGTTGACGAAAGCAATTTCTCAGCAGAAGTTTGAGCGACCCGTATATAGTTCAAGTGTAGGACACTTGAGTGATTGGCTATAGGCCAAGTGGGAGATTGTTGGATAATTATGACCCATATCATCACTATTTGTACAGAACATGATGTTGTTGTACAAATTAACTATGTGACAAAGGAAATTGCTCTTTTATCATTTGTAATTTGATTACCAAGATACATAAATGATAAAAGTTCATATGATTAGTTCCGGATTAATAAGATATGAGACAGTATTAATCCACTAAGGTTTAATCATTAAAACATCCATAGTCGTAGTATTATCGAGATTGGACATCGATAATGTGGAATAAACTAGTATTGCACTTGTGCATGTTATGGGAGCATAACGACATAGTTCTCATATATTTGACTATTGGATACTCATGCAAGTGTAATAGGAGGTTGTGTTTACCGATGGTACGGAAACAGCTTCGCTCTGGATAGACCCATCAGAATTCCATTGGTAGTATGACTATGTGTCTATGGAAGTCCGAATCAGGGTAGGTGTATTTGGTCTTAACCTGAGACTTGCATCGCTAATACTTGCGACAATCAATATACTTTGGTGTTGGTCTTCCAGGGCTTTAACAGTTCTGTGTACGCCTCTTCTGGGTATATTGAGAATCGTAGTGTATTGGGTGTGATGTCAAGATAGAAGTATCACTTCAGTCATATGGAGATGATGGTCACGTAGGATACAGAACTGATACTCTTATATGATGTAGGTATCGGGATAATATGACTAGGTCATGCTTATCCGATTATAGAGACTAGTTACCAGAGATCCGATATGTGCTTCGTACGGGGCAGACACAATTCCAGCCCCAGGCCTAGCATGTGACATCTGATACTGGATCGCAATTCGCAATACTACGTATACTACTCCTGATACATATTACATATTCCTTTAAGAATATTTCTGGAGAATTGGGTAGGCATGGTGCTTTGCTAGAAGCCAACCATGTCTTGTTAATCGGTAAAAACGTAGTACTAGGTACGTACATATTCGGATAGTCCGACGATCGGATTTACTGCCAACATATCCGGGGATCCCATGGGTCGTTTCCCGAAGATTCACCGATGACGTATGACTCGCACATAATTAATCTGAGATTAATTATAAGAGAGAGAAAATTAATCTAGGATTAATTACGGAGATATTTTATCTGGGATAAAATACTATTTAAAGAGAGATGACGATTAATTTGGAATTAATCGATAAAATAATATATTCGATATATTAAACGAAATTAGATTTCGACGCGGAATTAAAATTAGATTTTAATTCGGGCGAACGAGTTAATTTAGAATTAATTCACTAGCGACGTGAATAGTAATTTTGCTAGGCATAATTATTTAATTAAATTTGATTTAATTACGTTGCAACGGAAAATTCGTTAATTCAGAATTAGCGAACCCGAGCCCGGGAGTGTTTGCGGGCCCACTTGGATTTCGAATCAAGTGGGGCTCATAAGTCACATCACGCGTCACATCATTAGTCATTCTTGTTATGGAAGTCACATCAACTTTGAGTGATGTGATGGATGTCACTTTTGTGAGTGATGTGAGTTGTTGGAAGGCTTTAATGCCTTGCACCTTTTTGAATTTGGTAATTGATTTTTTGTATTGGATTTTGAAATCAAAATACACAACACACAACTTCATCCTCTCCTTCTCTCTCTCTCTCCAACTCACGGCACAAGGTGCCATTTTCTTTCAAATTTGTTGGCTTGGCCGAGAACAACAAGAAGCTTTAGGGAAATTTTGTGGCAAAATTTCCAAGTGCTAGCACACTCAAATGAGTCTTACAAAGGTGATAGGGAAACCCATTCATGAGCATGGAATCCACACACAAAGCTTGGAGCTTGGAGATCAAACATGGAGCACAAAAAGGAGGCATGGCCGAGAGCTTCAAGGAGCAGATTTTTTTTGTGTTCTTCGCATCGCAAAGCCGATCAAAGTGAGTATTTCCGCAACTTTACTTTGTTGTATTCGCACATTTCATCGCTTAATATGATCTTGGTTTGACCTAGAAAACCCAACAACTTTTGCTTAATCAATGGGATATTTGTGAAAAAATTTAGAACTTTTAAAAGTTTTTAATGATGCTACAAATCTTTTTAGCGTAGTTTATTATCATAGAACAAATTTATTTATTGTTGAAAATTTGAATATTATTGGTACTCTATCTTAACATGCTGAAAGTTTCGATCATAATGATTTTGTTTTAATTGAAGCTATTATTTTTATGACACGAAAATGGTTGAGTTATTTTAATGACATTCCGTTATTTTATTTTATTGCCACAGTTTTTTATCGTAAATTTAAATTAGAAGGTTTGATTAGTGTCTTAAAAGCTTACTATACATATTTAGAAATAGCTTATGAAATTAATATTACAAAAATAATAAATAAAATAAAAATTGATTTAATTGATTTATTTAATGATTGTGTTTGTAGATATAACTTACAATCAGTAGGACAATCTAGTAGTAGCGAACCTCTAATACATTCAAGACTTAGCGTAATTGATCGTTGGTATTACAACGAAATAAAAAATATATGGATAATGATGAGTATTAAAAAATGTATACTTTATAAAAAAGAAAATAATCATTTTACACTTATAATTTCATTAATCCCCTTAATTTAGTACATTTGTGAAATAATAATTAAACTTATGTTTTATATATTTTTATTGTGATTTTTATTTCTTATGTATGTGAAATAATACTTTGAATGCATAACTAGAAAAATGGATGTGACATTTGGATTTTGGAGGTCAAAACTTAAAAATGCGTTTTAACAGTATACAATTTCAAAAATTCTAGTTTTACGTAATTTTCGTATTTTGGCCATAATGTTTTACTCCGATATCGGATTGAGGCGATTCCAGTTCCAAATGAAAGAAGACTCAAATATCTAGAATTTGATGTTTACAAGATTTTCTAGTTCCGAATTTTTAATTGTCGAAATTGATAAAAATTCCAAAGTATGTTATATGTAATTATTAGAAACACAAACAAACAAGAAAAGACAAAAAAAAAATTAAAATTTGCTTGCATGCAAAGAAATTTGCATGCTTTGACAAAACAAACAAAGACAAAATAAAAAATATGTGAGAGTCATTTCTTGCAATTTTCAAGCGCGAGGTGCTTAGCACCTCTATAAATATAGGTGCTCAACATTTCATTTTCCTCGGCAAATTTCCAGTCTCTCTGAAACTTTATGAGATGAGCTCTTGTATGTATTATTTCTTTTGTAATTTATTTTTCTTTTATTAATAAATTATGAGTGTTTTTATTTATATCTTATTCTGCTAAGTTTTATCATGTTGGGGTAAAAGGTGAAGCTAGTGGTATCAAAAAATATAAGTGATTTTTATTTATATTATATTTTATAAATTGTGAAAATTTTCCAAATAAAATTTATATTCTTTCCAGTTTATTTAGGACTCTTGACTAGCTATAGACAATCCCCGATTAGCACATATAATACTTGAATCCTATAAATGAGAGAGTGGACAATTAAATATCTGGATTAATTATAGACAATACAGTACCGCCTATATGACTGGTTTTATATATTTGGCATAATTGAGTACCTAATTGGACTTATTATAGACAAATATTATCACCGCCTTTATGACTGTTTTTATATATTTTAGCATATTTAGTACCTTGGCATGACTAATTATCGACATGACGAATTACATGTGTTGGCATAATTAATACATGATAATTATGAAATAAATTGATTGAGAAAAAATTTTAATTTATATTTTATAAAAAGTAAAAAATTATTTTTATTTGAAATATCAAGAGTGGATCCCCTAACCCTAGTATTTTATTTTATTATTTTTATTTTATTAGTTGATTATTCTATGTGGATCGACCCCAGACTTACCGGGTTATTTTATTACTTCGACACTCTTATACTTGGGAGTAAAAAAATCATTTTTTGAGTGTGTCAAATAATATGACTAATAATCCAGAATTAGATAATTATTTATCTAGCAATTTCGAGTTTCCTACTGAAATTTTAATGCATAATAATTTTCAAGTACTTGACGGGTGGAACCGACATCAAAATATCTATCATGTATTATCAATTATTACTAAAAAGGTGATGGCAGTACCTGTTTCCACCGTTGCGGTTGAGCAATCATTCAGCTTATGAGGTAATATTTTCGAAGCGAGACGGTCTTTATTACATCCAAGCACTTTAGAAGCAACAACATATGTGGATGATTGGACCCAAGTTGATCTTAGACAACAAAAGATGCCCTCGATGACTTCGAAGACTTATTCGACAATGCATCTACAAGTGCAAGCGGAACGAGAGCTGAAGGATCAACATGCACTGATAATGATGATGATTGATGAGTAAATAATTGTAGATTATAATGGGAACTATCTTAAAAATATAATGGAACTACATGAGCTTTGATTCCTCTCACCTCTGGAGGATACCTATGCAACTTAAGTTTTTAAAAATTTAAGTTCAAGCTCTTTAATTTTATTTTTAATTTAATGTAATCTAAATTTAAATTCATAATTTTAAATAAATTTTTTAATCTCATTATTATTATTATTTTTTAAAAAATCATTATTAAAATTTTTTAAAAAAAAACTGTAGGGAACCGGAACCGAAACCGAAAGCGTCTGGTTCGGTTTCTATTTGGAACCGAACCGAACCGTTGGCCTGGTCTAAACAGATGGAAAAAAAAGTAATTAATAGAACTTTATCACAAATATTGCGCACTAAAGTTGGTAAAAATTTGAAGTCTTGGGAAGAATGTTTGTCTTTTATTGAATTTGCATATAACCATATCATTCATTCTTCTACATCTTTTTCACCATTTGAAATTGTTTATGGTTTTCAACCACCAAATCAACTAGATTTGCTACCATTACCTATTGATGAGCATGCAGGGTTAGATAGCAAAAAGAAAGCCGATTTGGTGAAAGTCATACATGTGAAAGCAAGAGAATACATACATAGAAAGAATCAACAAGATGCTTCGCGTGCCAATAAGGGAAGAAAACGTGTGGTATTTCAGCCCGGTGATTGGGTTTGGGTACACTTAAGGAGAGGTTTCATGAGCAGCGTAAATCCAAGCTACAACCTAGAGGGTGTTGGGGCAGTTATGGAACTTATAGGGTCAGATCGGTGCCCCGACGGAAATGGATCTAACCCAAGGATATCATAGATAAGTGTATTTTAAAATATTTTAATGAAAACTTCATTCCGATACGAGTCCGTAGGAAAAACGGAGACCAAATCAGAGTCCATAAACTCTGGAACGGAGAAAATAAAGTTTTAGTGTTTGTCAGTTTGGGAGTCGCGACGCGCTAGATGGGAGTCGAGACGCTCTAAAGTGAGAGAGCAACTCCGAGAGCTGAACGTCTCAACATCGTGATGCGGAACGATGGGAGTCACGATGCTCCTAGGTATGATGCTCAGTGTCGCGAAGCTGGAGGGTCAGAGTCGAGACGCTTACCTGGGCAGTGAGCAATTTCAACCTTTAAATCAATCCTAAATACTTCCAATTTTCTCCTATCATTTCAATACACCTTAAAATAAATTTTAACATCAAAACCAACCATAACACATGTTATACAACTAACAAACATGTATTCTAAATACTTATATGCATTTGTTTGAATTTAAACATAAACCAACTTTAGAATCCCAATAAGAAATGTCTCATGATTCTAGAATGGTAGTCATAGCTCTAAGCTTTAATTTAAAGTTCCAAAATCTTATTCATTGTTCCATGTCTAACATGAACATCTTTGACCTAATTAACAAACACATTGTGTTTATACTTCTAAAGTATCCTAACACAATCTATTAGCCTTATTTCAACATTAAGTTATGTGATCATGCATCCAATATTATAATTCATAACTTAAGAGAAGTTCAAACTTACCTAGAAAACTTGATGCAAATAACCAATCTCATTTTCTTTGTTGAAATGGTTGGATAACTTCCAAGGATTAGCAAGCTTGACTACAAGATCCAATCTTGATTCCAATGCAAGCAAGCTTCACTCAAAGATCCAATCTTGATTCCTCATTGTTGAAATATTGTAGAGATCTTCCAAAGTTTCTCTAAACACTTCTCTTCTCTTGGCTAATTTCTCCAAGAATTTATTTTATATAGCTTTCTTAAGCTTTTGCTTTGTTTAATTAAAACATTCATAAAGCTTGCTATTTATAGCAAAACTTAGGTAATTTTTAATTAATAAAAGTTATAATCAACTTTTATGTGGGCTTAATCTAATTTGTCCAAGTATATATAATTAGGTGTGACTAATCTCCATTGTCTACCACTTTGATTTAATCTAATTAAATTAATACAATGATTAGGAAATAGATTAGTTTAATGTTTGTCACTTTAATTTAATCCAATTAAATCAAGTCAAAACCACTTATTATTACATACAATTACCATAATATCCTCAAATTGTAGAGATAATTATGATTTTACAATTAAGCCCTTGTGTAATTATTGAATTAATCCAATTAATCCAATTAGGTCAAAGTAAATAATCAATGTTATCCAATAACACTTGATTATCTTGGTTGATAATTAGAATATCGAATATTATCTTTTATCAAAATTAATCGGCTACCCAAGTGCTCAATGAGTACACTTCATATTGGGACTCTCTAAGTTCAGACTTGTTCGTCATATAAGCCTAGCTAATATGTACGCAATTCGGCCACCTCCGAATTCGCGAAGAATACGAACGACCGTTCTGAACTATACAAGTCGAGGTCATAATATATGTTTAACAATCCCTCTCTTGTAGGCTATCCGAGTTGTGCTTAGGAAACATAGAATACACCGTCAATTTTCCGAGACGCACATCCCATGTCGACATGTCCACGATTCTTCATAACTGATGCGATCCACCCTAGGTAATCAAATTTGGCCAAAGCTTTAAGAATCGTGACTTGATTACTGAGTGCACTTGATTACTGAGTGCATCGGTCCACACCTAACGAACATCTAGAGGCCATACCATAAAAGGTTTCTGACATACATGGCATCAAAGTGTGGAATATCTCACGCAAAATCAATACTATCCTATAGTCAAAGGATTACATATGCTACTTTACTTGAGGATATTCCTATTGACGGTGGTGTGTACTTCCAACTATTATGAATCACATGTGAGTCACTCAGTATTCGGTCCAACCAATACCCACATATCTATACGAGCTTCCAAATCTCATGGTACATTGGGTTTAAACCATTGGAACTCCAATTCCAATATACGACATGTGCTAATCTTCTAGGTTATAAGAATTCGACTGTATTCCAAAACCAACGACTGAGAATATATATATTTTAAGAATAGTTTACAATAGTAATATTTATCCAAATGTCGGACCATCTAGTATCCCGTATTACTACAAGACTATTCTAAAGTCGATGTCATTCTTAGCATATCTATACATCAATCTAATACGCATAATGACAATACCATTAATAATGTATGAAATGAAAAAATAGTTATTTTATTAATAAATAATAAAACATATGATTCGGATTAGTGCTCTAAGCACCAACTCCAACAGAGGGGATGATCATTTTCAAGTCTTGGAAAAGATTAAGGACAATACGAACAAGTTGGATTTACAAGGTAAGTATAATGTGTCTGTTGGGGTAGTTGTGGGGCCCCTAGGAACATATCAGTGCCCTACAGTAGATGTGGATCTAACCCAAGGATATTAGGGATATAAGTATTTTAAAATATTTTAATTAAAACTACATTACGATACGAGTCCGTAGGAAAAAAATGGACCAAATCAGAGTATGAAAACTCCGGAACGGAGAAAATGAAGTTTCAGCGTTCATGGGCATCAGGTCTCGACGCGTGACGATGCGAAGGCTTGGGAGTTGCGACACCCAATCTGTGAGAGCTCAACGTCGTGATGCCTGAAGCTCTAAAAGTTGAGTGTCGTGACGTAGCCCTGTATAAAATGTTGGCAGTGAGCAAATTTACCTTCAAATCAATTAAAAATACTTCCAATTTTCTCCTCACTTCAATACACCTAAAAACTAATTTTAACATCAAAACTAACCACAACAGATGTTATACAACAAACATATATCTATTCTAAATACTTTTATGCATTCCTTTGAATCAAAACATAAACTAAATAGAATCCCACAATGAAGTGACTCATGAACAATTCTAGGTCACCAAAAGGTGGTCAAGTGATTCTAGAATGGTAGTCATAGCTCTAAGCTTTCATCTAGAGTTCCAAACTCTTACTTTATGTTCCATGTCCAACATGAACATTTTTTTACCCAATTACAAGCATATTGTGTTTATACTTCCAAAATATCCTAACACAATTAATTAGCTTAATTTCAACATCAAACTATGTTATTATGTATCTAATACATAATTCATCACTATATGTCTCACTAATGATAACTCACTAATGAAAAATATAGATTTGGAGAATATCAAACTTACCTAACAAGGTTGATTCAAAGATCCCATCTATTTCTCTTTGTTGAAATGTTGTGGAGAAATTCCAAAGTTAGCAAACTTGACTCCAAGATTCAATCTTGATTCCAATGCTAGCAAGCTTCACACCAAGATCCAATCTTGATTTCTCATAGTTGAAATGTTGTAGAGATCTTTCAAAGCTTATCTAAACACTTCTCCAACTTAGGCTAATTTCTATAACTCTTGTTTGTTTTTTGCTTTATCAAGCTTGATTAAAACATTTGCTCAAGCTTGATTAAAATATTTGCTCAAGCTTGCTATTTATAGTAAAACTTAGGCAATTTTTAATTAATAAAAGTTCTAATCAACTTTTATGTGGGCTTAATCTAATTTGTCCAAATATGTATAATTAGGTGTGACTAATCACCTTTGTTTACCAATTTGGTTTAATCCATTTAAATCAAGATAAAATTTAATTAATGGATTAGTTACATGTCTACCACTTTGATTTAATCCAATTAAATCAAGCCAAAAATATCTATAATTACATATTTGTAATTACCAAAATATCCTCAAATGGTAGAGATAATTATGAAATTACGATAAAACCCTTGTGTAAATTTTGGATTAATCCAATTGGTTCAAAATAAATAATCAATGTTATTCAATAACACTTAATTATCTTAATTGATAATTATAATATAGAATATTATTTATTATAAAAAATTATCGGCTACCCAAGTGCTCAACGAGTACACTTCATATTGTGGGACTCTCTAAGTTCAGACACGTTTGTCATATAAGCCTAACATATATGTACACAATTCGGCCACCTCCGAATTCGTGAAGAACACAAACGACCTTTCTAAACTATACAAGTCGAGGTTATCATATATGTTTATCAATCTTTTCATCGTAGGCTATCCAAGTTGTGCTTAGGAAACATAGAATACATCGTCAAGTTTCCGAGGCGCACATCTCATGTTGACATGTCCACGATTCTTTATAACTAATCAAAAACCATTTCTAATATATGCAATCTACCCTAGGTGATCGATTTTGGCCAAAGTTTTAAGAATCGTGACTTACTTACATGGATACATAAACCTCTTATGGTACACATACGGGCCGATGGATCATATCTTGATACGCTCTTGATTAACGACTGTATCGGTCCACACCCAACGAACATCTAGAGGTTAGACCATGAAAGGTTTCTAACATACATGGTATTTAAGTGTTGAGGATCTCACACAAAATTAATGTTATTTTATAGTCAAATGATCACATATGCTACTCGACTCGATGGGATTTCTATTGACGGTGGTGTGTATTTTCAACTATTAGGAATCACATGTGAGTCATTCAGTATTCACTCTATCGAATACCCACACGTCTATATGAGCTTTCAAAGCTCATGGTATATCGGGTTAAACCATTGAAACTTTAATTCTAATATACGACATATGTTAGTCTTATAGGTTATAGAAATTTGACCGTATTCCAAAACCAACGACTAGAAATATTACTTTAGGAATAATTTATAAAATAATACTATCCCATTGTCGGACCACCCATTGTCCAATATTACTAAATGACTATTCTAAGGTCGATGTCATTCTTAGCATATTTATACATAATGACATTGTTGGAGTTGGTGCTTGGAGCGTCAATCTGAATAATGTATTGTATATTTTATTATTTATTAATAAAATAACTATATTTTTATTTCATACCTTATTAATGATATTATCATTATCCATATTAGATTGATGTATAAATATGATAAGAATGACATCGACCTTAGAATAGTCTTGTAGTAATACTGGACACTAGATGATCCGACATTAGGATAGTATTACTATTATAAACTATTCTTAATGTAAATATTCATAGTCGTTGGTTTGGGAATACGGTCAAATTCTTATAACCTAGAAGACTAGCACATGTCGTATATTGGAATTGGAGTTCCAATGGTTTAACTCGATGTACCATGAGCTTTGGAAGCCCGTATAGACGTGTGAGTATTAGTTGGACCGAATACTGAATAACTCACAAGTGATTCATAATAGTTGGAAATACACACCACCTTCATAGGAATCTCCTCGAGTCGAATAGCATATGTAATCATTTGACTATAGGATAACATTAATTTTGTGTGAGACCCTCCACACTTTGATGTCATGTATGTTAGAAACCTTTCATTGTATGGCCTCTAGATATTCGTTGGGTATGGATTGATGCACTCGTTAATCAAGTGCGAATCAAGATAGAGTCTGTCGGTCTGTATGTGTACCATAAGAGATTTATGTATCCATGTAAGTAAGTCATGATTCTTAAAACCTTGGCTAAAGTCGATCACTAAGGTGGATCGTATAAATCATAAATGGTTTCTGAATTGTTGTAAAGAATCGTGAACATGCCGACATGAGACGTGCGCCTCGAAAACTTGACGGTGTATTTTATGTTTCCTAAGCACAACTCGGATAGCCTACGACGGAGGGACTGATAAACATATATGGTGACCTCGACTTGTATAGTTCAGAAATGTCATTCTTGTTCTTCCCGAATTCGGAGGTGGTCAAATTACATACATATTAGCTAGACTTATATGACGAACATGTATGAACTTAGAGAGTCCTAATATGAAAAATACTCGTTGAGCACTTGGGTAGTCGATTAATTTTGATAAAATGTAATATTTGATATTATAATTATCAACTAAGATAATCAAGTGTTATTGGATAATATTGATTATTTAATTTAACCTAATTGGATTATTTGGATTAATTCAATAATTACACAAGGGACTAATTATAAATTCATAAATATCTCTACCATTTGAGGATATTTTGGTAATTCCAAATATGTAATTATAGATGTTTTTGACTTGATTTAATTGGATTAAATCAAAGTGGAAGACATATAACTAATCCATTAATTAAGCTTTGTCTTGATTTAATTGGATTAAATCAAAGTGGTAGACAAAAATGATTAGTCACATATAATTATACATATTTGGAAAAATTAGATTAAGTCAACATAAAAGTTGATTAGAACTTTTATTAATTAAAATTACATAAGTTTTGCTATAAATAGCAAGTTTGAGCAAAGTTTTAATTAAGCTTGTGAAAGCTAAATACAAGTAATTCTTGGAGAAATTAGCCTAAGTTAGAGAAATGTTTTGAGAAGCTTTGGAAGTTCTCTACAACATTTCATCTAGGAGAAATCAAGATTAGATATTGGAGTAAAGCTTGCTAGCATTGGAATCAAGACTGGATCTTGGAGTCAAGCTTGCAAACCTTGGAAGTTCTCCAACCATTTCAACAAAGGAGAATGAGATTAGATCTTTGTATCAAGCTTACTAGGTAATGTTTGATCTTCTCCTAAGTTATGTTCTTCATTAGTGAGTTTTCATTAGGGAGACACATAGTGATAAATTATATATTGGATGCATGATTACATAGCTTAAAGTTGAAATAAGGCTAATGAATTGTGTTATGATGCTTTTGAAGTATAAACACAATATGCTTGTAATTAGGTCAAATATGTTCATGTTGGACATGGAATAATTAATAAGTGTTTGGAACTCTAGATTAAAGCTTAGAGTATGGCTACCATTCTAGAATCACTTGACTGCATTTTGGTGAACTAGAATTGTTCATGAGACATTTCATAGTAAGATTCTAAATTAGTTTTGTTTTGATTCAAACAAATACATATATATATTTAGAATACATGTATGTTAGTTGTATAACATGTGTTGTGGTTGGTTTTGATGTTAAAATTGGATTTGAGGTGTATTGAAATGATATGAGAAAATTGGAAGTGTTTATGATTGATTTGAATGTTGAAATTGCTTACTGCCCATGGGAGCATCGCGAGACTGACCTTTCAGCGTCGCGACACTGAGCAGCAGACATTCGGGCATCACGAATCTCACCCTTACGCGTCGCAACTCTGGGACGTTGAGCTTGTTAGGGTTGGTGCTCTGAGCGCCAATTTTATTATGTATTTCATTGTAAATACTAATGTAATATTTTATTATGAATAAAATAAACAGTTTCTTTTATATAACATCCTATTTTATATGGTAAAGACGTAATAGACCTTAGAATGATTAGTTATGATACTGTTGCAAAAGCGTCGCAACTGACATTGAGTTGTATCATGACGTTGTCATTCTTAGACAGTTCATGGTCAAGGTTTACAATACTTGGTCAGTAAAGTAAACCCGTTGAGACTGGTACATATCGTATATTGGAATCTTGGATTCCAATGGTTTCTCAATGAACCATGAGTCTTGGAGACTCGTATAGACGTGTAGATGTTTATAGCGGATAAACACTGAACGACTCACTAAAGATTCTTAATGGATGGTACACTAACGTCAATAAGAATCTTCTCAGGTTGAGTGAGCATAATGAGTCTTTGACTTGAGATACCACTGTGGATATATGAGTTATCCTCCACACTTAGATGGCAGTCACGTCACCGATCTATTTAGATCAGACCTCCGCCTATTCGTAGGGTGTGGATTAATGCTCAGGATATCCTGTGTGTATCAAGAAAGGATACGTCAGTTCTGTATACATATCATATATATTCAATATGGAATTAGCAATCTGTTAAATCCATGGGCCCGTGGTACACTGTAAAAATTAGTTCTAAGTGTTATTAAGGGATTGCTAATAGAAACGTCGACGTGATTATATCTATAGAGATTTGATGATTATATCTATATCTCATGAATAATCTGGATACCTGTGATGGAGGGATTATACGTATGTTATGACCTCGACCTATATGGTTCAGAGAGTTTATTCGTGTTCGTCATAATTTACGGGTGTGTGAATTATGGACACGAAATTGGATTTCGTGACGGATATGCCTGAACCTATAGAGTCTCACTAATGAAATATACTCGTAGAGTACTATGGCAATTTTTATGAATAATACTGATTATTTATAACTCGTTTAACGGTTAAACGAAAAATACATGCGATCGAGACCTAATCGTCATTTCCGAATTAATGTGTATTTATATTTAATACCTGATTTTATTAAATACACATTAATAAAATATCAAATTGTGATATTTGACATATATCATTTACGTATATGTATTTGAATATTTAATGTAAATATAATACATATATTAGGATATTTGTATTTAATTTTTTAATTATTTAAATGTTAAGTAATTAAGTTAATTAAATAACAAAATATCTTTTACTTGATTTGTTTTTGGGAAATGGCATGAGTTTGTTGGATACACTTGTAAGTTTACTTTATTTTAGATAATTGTTATCTTTAACTAAGTAAATGTGTTCTAATAGAAATGAGACAAATGAAAATTTTATTAAATGTTGTTTTTGTTGCTCACGGCAACAACAAAAATAAACATATAATTTTTTTTTTGTTTCACTTTTGATCATAGATACAAGGTTTCTAAAAATTTATTAAGGAAAGATTGAAACTTGGAGTTTTAGTAAGTTATTTCCAATTTTCTTCAATTAAGAAATTATTTCATTCATTATATACTTCAACTTGTGTAGTTTAGAATATTCTCTAATCTTTAATTATGTGAATTATTGTGATTGGAAACTTGTTGGAGGTGTTTTGCATGTATGTTTAATTATTAAGCTTAAAATGAGTAATTAAGCTTATTTGATTAATTAGTAATCACAGTTGTCATTCTAGAGTTTTTTAGCCATTCATAAATGACATAGAATTGTTCTTGAGTTGTTTCATGATGGTGAGACTTTTTTGGTGTGGTAAGGATTGGATTAAAGTGTTGAATTTGTTGAATTTGGTTTAATTTATCAATTTGTGGAAATTATAAAATTAGGGTTTATAACCCTTTCCAAATTTGGGGATTTTCATATATGTGATGTAATTTGATGTAAATATGATGTATATTAAATTTGGGATTGATTGGATTTGATCTTGACATGTTTTGAACTAAAAATGATCAAATTGAAAATCCTAGAAATTATTGGGGATGTTCGATAATTTCAGAAAATTTGGAATTTTTGTTGCAAATTTTATATTTTCATGTATTAGACATGTATAAATCATTTCGGGATTGATTTGGAATCAATTAAATATGTATTTGACAATTTAAGGACCAAAATGATCAAATTGTAAAGTTTGGGGGTGAATTCGACAATTAATAAAAATTTGATTTCTTGAGTTAAAATTTCAGATTTTAAATATTGGGTAATTAAATAAATATGTTTATTTAATTGATCCAAGAAAAATTTTTAAAATCGGAAAATTCTGATTTTCCGCGTTCCGCTGCGCTAACCCGGTAATTCCCTATAAAACCCCAACAGAGCTCTCGTACATTGCTCTCGTATATTTGGGCGTCTCGACTCACAATCCTCCACGTCGCGACATTGAAAGCTGATGAACACTTAAACTTCATTTTCTCCGTTCTGGAGTTTCCGGACTTCGATTTGGTCCTCATTTTTTCCTATGAACTTGTATCGGAATATAGTTTTCATTAAAATATTTTAAAATACACATATCCCTAATATTCTTGGGTTAGATCCACTTTCACTGCGCGGGGCACCGATCTGACCCTTGAGGTTCCATAACCACCCCAACAGACATTATTATTAATAACATTTGAAATGAAAAATGTAGTTATTTTATTAATAAATAGTAAAATATACAATACATTACTCGGATTGGAGCTCCAAGCACCAACTCTAACAAACTCTCACTTGCTTAGTGCCAATCCGAATGGTACCGTAGTCCCATCTCATCCACATGTTATCGAATAACTTATGAGGTAAGGCATTTGTAAGCGGGTTTGCTATGTTGTCTATTATTTAAACCTTAAAGACCACTATGTCTTTTCGTTCAATAATCTATCTAATCACACGATATTTTCTTTCCGTGTTTAGACTTGGAATGCGCTATCGACTCCCTAGCCTACAGAATGGCTCCGCTATTATCACAGTACAATATAATTCAATCCGCAATACTAGGCATAATGCCAAGTTCCGTGATGAAATTTCTAATCCAAACAGCTTCTTTAACAGCTTCTGAAGCCGATATGAATTATGCTTCAGTGATATAATCAGCCGTTGAGCCTTGCTTTGAACATCGCAAACTAACCGCAGCGCCATTAAGGGTAAATATGTATCCGGATGTAGACTTTCGATCATCTGGATATCCCTAGAAGTCGGAGTCTGTATAACCCTTAACTTGTAGCTCATTTCTCCATATATGAGAAACTTATCCTTAGTACCCTTAAGATATTTCAGGATATGTTTCACGGCTATCCAATGATCATTACCCTGATCAGATTGATATCGGTTTGTCACACTGACACCGAAACTGATGTCAGGTCTCGTACATAGCATAACATACATAATTCTTCCAATACAAGAAGCATATATCAAGTTAGACATTCTAACTCCCTCTTCCTCGGTATGAGGTGTCATTTTCTTTGAAAGATGTATGACGTATCAGAAATGTACAGTTACTGCCTTGCAGTTGGTAAAATCGTACCTTTATAATACTTTATCTATGTATATGGATTGAGACAACCCTATAAGCTTCCTAACTCTATCCCGATAGAGCCTTATCAGTGGCCAATTGTGCCAAGGATAAACAACCCTATAAGCTTTCTAACTCATACAATTCTGCTTCTGAAATTTCATCGTGCACCCTATATGTGGAAAATTTTGCTGGTGTTGGGTCTGGATTTCTGTCCGTATTGGAATTGGAAGGTTTCCAAAATCTTTTATTGTTTGGTATTCAAGAAACATTGCATCTCTGCTTCTGATGACCTTCTTTTCCTTCGGATCTCATAACATATATCCAAATTCTTCATCTTCATAACCTATGAAGAAACATGGAGTAATTCTTGCATCGAGCTTCTACCTGAGCTCCTTGGATATATATGCAAAAGCTAAACAGTCGAATACTATAAGGTAAGAATGATATGGATTACTAATAGACCATATTTTCTCCGGAATCTCAAAATTCAACGATACACATGCTGATTTATTGATCAGGTAGCAGACGGCACGAATAGTTTCTCCTCAGAATGGCTTTGGCAGCTTAATCATATTGATCATGCTTCTGACTTTCTCCATAATGGTGCAATTCATTCTTTCAGCTACACCATTATATTGTGGAGTGTGTGTAATAGTCCTCTCATGTCGAATGTCGTATCTTCCACAGTATGCATCAAACTCTTCGGAAGTGTACTCGCCTCCATTATTTGTTCGGAGGCACTTCAGCTTCTTTTCTGTTTCATGATCTATCATGGAGTGAAACAGTTTGAAATGATCTAGAACTTGATCATTTATCTTCAGGAAATACACTCATACTTTTCGAGAAACATCATCAATGAAAGTCAGAAAATACTTATTATCGCCTAGTGAATTACCATCCAGTGGACCTCAGACAATAAAATCTGAGCGAGGTCGGATTCCATCAACCAGATATCTGAGATCTGAATAAATTTTGCTTATGGATGAGGGTGATTCAGAGAATTTCCAAGAAGGCAATACGGTATTGAAGAATAAATGAGTGAATAAAAATAGTAGCAGAAGAGTATTGTGCAAAGACAGCGACGTGTGTAGTGCAGAGACATAGCCGACATATCAACAAATATGATCATTCGGGACAAGCTAGAGCTGTGTAGAGACATATCAATTATAGCTATTAAATGACAATCGTTTTAGATGCAACTGAATGAGGAGAATTGAAAGAAACCAGCTGCACTTCAACATCCTTGCATGTGAAGCTATAACATCCTTCTTGCATGTGATTGCATGTTTTTTCTTACATGCAAACCTTCAAACCTACTTTAGGTGACATTGTTTATTGTAGTACATTGATGATTTTTGAGTCATGAGTTTTGCTATAAATAGGAAGTTCATTTGAGAGCCCAAGACATCCCCAACAATTAAGCTTAATGTCAAGAGAGCATAGAGAGTGTAATTAGTGAGGTTTTTTTTTTTTTTTTTTTTTTTTTTTTTTTTTTTTTATAGAGTTTGTAATCTCTTATAAATTTTGTTTAAGTAGTAATAAAATTCATTTTCCTCATAAACACTCTTCAGTGATCAAAGAATTACAACATTAATTTGAATATGAATTTAGATTCGGATATGAGTATAACTAGTCTGAATCATCTGATATTTGGATCCTGATAATATACATTTATTCTTTTTAACAAATTTATATCCAAATTCAATATTGTTATATCCATATCCAGATTTCGTTTATATGTATTTTAAAAAAAATTCAAATATGGGATCCAGATTCGGATCCGAATTTTTGGATCTGTTTATTGATCCAATTTGGACAGAGTAATCTTGTCATCCCTAATTGGGTAGAGGACGGTGTAGCCGATGGCTTGATCCTCTATATATAGCAAAGTTATTATTATATTCGGGAATATTGTGATGAATCAAAAAATAAAATAGGTTAGTCGAATCTAAATATTTTGGATTATCTATTTAATTATATCTAAAGACTTAATAAATTGAGATTTCGCATAAATATAAATCATATACCAATTGAACAATCCATCCATTCCTATCATATAGCTATGCCTCATCCTAATGGGCTGTTCCAAGAAAACGAAATTAAAATCGATTAATACCCCTTTGTTTCTAATTTTGTAAATGAATCGAGCTGTTCATGAATAGTTCGAGCTCAACTCGCATTTGACTGGGTTCAATATCGATTCATTTAATAAATGAGCCATTTGAACTCGAAAATAATAACTCAATTATTAAATAAGACCGATTCAAAAAAACTCGACTTGACTCATTTCTGACTCGCGAACGACAATGTAAAGCTCAATTCGAACTTGATACGAGCTTGAACTCATATAAATATTTATCGAGTCGAGCCGAGCACTACTCGGCTCCATTACACCCATAATCCTAGCACAGTCGTGTCTCCAACTTGGAAAATTTATTTTCCTCTAATTTATTAATTTTATTTGGTCATACGGTTAATGTTTTTGGTTCGATTGTGAATTATGATATTAGTATCTCAAATCTCATAAGCATTAATATAAATGAGGATATAAGTTTATGGGTTATCTCTTACAAGTAGGGGTGGGCATCGGATCGGATCGGATCCGATTTGAAAATCCGAACGAATCATGTTGGTCCGGTTCGACGAATTTCGGATCGGATCGGATTTTATCCGATCCGATCGAATTTTTTTTTTTTAAATATGCAAAACGACGTCGTTATATATTTAAAAAAAAAAAATTCGATTCGGATCGGATTTTATCCGATCCGATCCGATCCGCTCGATTTTTTTGACTCAAACCACTCCGAATTCGGATCGGATCGGACCAATCCGATCCGAATTCGGATCGGATCGGACCAATCCGATCCGAAATAGGATGATTTCGGATCGAATTGATCCGATTCGATCCGATTCGAAATCGGATCGAGTTTGATAACATGATTCGATCCGATCGAATCAAATAATCATGGGCATTTCGGATCGGATCGGATTCGGATTCGGTCCGATCCGATCCGAATCCGATAATGCCCACCCCTACTTACAAGTCAGTTTTTAAGGATGAGTTCTACTCATGAGCTTGTAACAATTGATATCAGAACAAGCACCATGTCAAATATAGGCTAGGACGCACCGTGTCGAGTATGGAAGCAATATAAGTATGGTTTCATGACCATTATTGCGAACGAGACCACTTAGGGAGAGCTGCTACCCTAAAGTGGGATTCACGAAATCACCTAACCAGGTAATGACGGCCATCATAAAGGATTTCAGTTGTGAAGCATGATGGAATATGATCCTGTATCTCACATGAGTTAAATAGAATAATATAAATGAAAATATAAATTTATGGACTTTATCTCTTTACTAGCCAATTTTTAAGATTGAGTTGGAACTTTAACGTACTTAAAAACTTATTTAAGACTATTCCTATAGAATCATCCAACCAATAAATGACATGTGTTATTTCACATATCATCGTATAGGAACCGTCCTTATTTAAGTTTTTTTCTACGGGAAAGAGACATGCCCATAAACATTAAACTCCAATCACAGGAGGGGCTTTACTTGGGCTGAAAGCCCAAGAAGCCCAAAACGGAGCGTTCATTCAAATCCAACATTACTCTTCAAGAGTGTGGACAAAAAGATGGGGCGACATCTAATGAAACTGAGTTGCTGTGCAGATCCAGAGCTCACAAATTTGTAGTTGATCACTATTTACAAGCTAATCATATTACTTGAAGTTTTGTCTAATTTCAGCTTCAAAAAAGAAAAAAGAAAAAAGAAAAATAAAAATAATAAAAGAAATTGCGAATAGATGAGATGAGGCTACTGCAGTTGGTTTTTTTACTTGCTTTAGCATCAGGATTCGCTGCCATCATCATTTACATCACCGGTGTCTCCAATTTAAGTATGCTTTATTTTTCTCTCTCTTTAATTTGTATTAATTTATTTTAATATGATTTGCTTTGTAGATTATAATCGTATTTCAGATGAAAATTATGAAGCATTGGAGTTTCTACAGAGTGATTTCCGCAAGTGTGTGGTTAGTGGTTTTTTTTTTTTTTTTTTGGTTCTTTTAGTTTGATGCTTTAGAGATTTGATATATAGTTTTATATGCTTAATACTTTAATGAGTCAATAAAATGATCAAATATATTGCAAGTTGGATCTAGTGAAGATTGGGGGAGTGAGTACATGTTTGTTTTGATTTGAATATAGTGGTTTTGTGTAATGAAATTGGTAATCGTGCAGAGTGCTAATGGATTAGGCTTAGACGCTGTCAGTGGTAAAGATCATTGCTATGTTACGATTAACTTTCCCAAGGATACTGTCCCCAAATGGGTAGGTGTTATTTATTTATTTTTATCTTATTAGTTTTTCTATGCTCACATTCTTATTGATTTTTGGAAATGTATGCCTTGTGAGGTGGGCATGTGATATCCAAGAAGCTCCAATTATTAATTACTTTCATCTAGTTGTTGAATTTTTCGTTGTTGTCACTTACTGGTTTGTTTGAAATTTAAACAGAGAGATCCTAATACTGGAGAGCTTGAAAGTTTAACGTTTGACTTTAATCTCTGCGAGGCTGTAGTTGCATGGGAACGGGTGAGTTTGCTACTCAGGGTTGTCCCCCATTTAATGTACTTGTATTGGTTTTGTTTCATTCTTTGCAGTTTATTTAGGGGTGGCAATTTGGGTCAGGATTCGTTTATTCGTTCGATTCGATTCGCTTTAAAGCGAATACGGGTTTGAAAAAATGGATTCGTTTAATAAATGGGTCAATTCGATTCGATTCGTTTATTAAACGAATCGAATACGAATTTAAGCTCATTGATTCGTTATTCGTTTAGGATTCGTTTTATTATTTTTATTTAATAGTTCTTGTTAATTTTCAATTAAGATTCGAGAAATTATAGCTAATTATCATATAAAAAGTAATATTTTCAATATTTGGTGAGTATTTTTAGTAAAATATTAATTACATATTTCATATGTATATATTTATGAAGAATTAATGTGAATCAAGTGTGGTAAAATATTTTATTAAATAATATCATTGACTAAACGAATAAACGAATATTCGTATTCGATTCGTTTAGTAAACGAATCGAATACGAATCCTGATATTAAGATTCGTTTAATAAACGAATCGAATACGAATCCATCACATTTTGATTCGATTCGTTTAGGATTCGATATGAATTCGATTCGTTGATTCGTTTTGACACCCCTAAGTTTATTGTTATTCAGTGAGGTGGTTGCTCAGGTGAGGAACAGTACAACAATTCTCACTAAGGAATACATTGATGCTTTACCGAATGGCTGGGAGGAATATGCATGGCGTCTGATTAATAAAGGAGTACTTCTGTAAGTATAAAGAGGCCAACTCAATAAAATGTTTGCGATTTAGGGATATGCTACATTAAAATATTATTTTTCTTAGCGCTATGTAAATGCTCATATTTACTTTTTAAATTTTATTTTCTCCACTAAGTTATTAGGAAGACATGCAAAAGAATACTCTTATCTTTTTGATTTCTGGTAGAAGTTCTTCAGAAGTTAAAGCTTCTCTCTGGAATTTGGATGCTCGTTGTGGATTACTTGATGAGCTGGGATTTATAAGCTAGTCACAGATAGTTTGATGTGATTGACATTTTGTTGCAGCAATCGCTGTCAGAATAAAACTTTATGTATGGAGAAGCTTTCCCTAGTACTCCCAGAGATACCGCCATATTCTCCCCGGCAGTTTGATCGGTGTGCCGTTATTGGTAACTCAGGAGATCTCTTGAAAACGAGGTTTGGGAAGGAGATAGATGGTTATGATGTAGTTATTAGAGAGAATGGGGCGCCAATCCAGGTTAATATGTTGTTATATTTAGCCAGCAATTTTGCAGCTTTTTACCCACTGAGAATTTCTCTTTTAGTTACTTATTTTTCTTATTTTATTGCAGAATTATACTCAATATGTGGGTAAGAAAAGTACATTTCGTCTTCTTAACAGGGGGTCTTCCAAAGCTCTTGATAAAGTTGTAGAGTTAGATGGTATGGGCACTATCCACTTGTTAATGTACCTATTACATATTACGAGATGCACACTAAATATCAGATTTACTGCAGAAACAAGGAAGGAGGTCCTGATAGTTAAAACCACTATTCATGACATCATGAGCAAGATGATTCGGGTATGCGCATTGTTCTCATGTATTTTCTTTGTTTATGATTGATTTTCTTCACAAACTTGTGCTTCTTTTGCCAACAGATGTATATAGGTACAAAACTATCATGCCTTTTCGATTATTTTTCTTTTCTTTTTTTGTTTTTGGGTGCATTCTTTTGACATCTTACACACACACACACATCCTGATTTTAACATTTCCTGTAAATTGTAATATTTTTTCTCTCTCTTTTAGTAGGATTCTTAATCAGATTTGTTAGAAACGCTTGCTCATGTACCTTATTGCCGTCCATTGCATCCAACTTTTATTTTTGTATTTGCCTTTCCTTCTTGGACTGGTTCACAACGATTCAGTCTTCATGATGTTCTTAATGTGGAGACTCATGCTTTTATCGCTATTATTGGTCAGAAGTGAGACCAGTCAGAAGTGAGACCATGTATCTCCGTTCCTTTTCTTGAACACTGTAGATCATATCATTTCTCCATAGCTTTGTGATGTATACCTTGTACTTTGTTCCCTAATTGGCATTCTTATGTAAAGTCTCTGTTGAATCCTCAACTACAATGTATCTTTTCGAAATTGCGGTCTTCAATAATGAAATATTTTTCAACAAATCCTTTTGATCGTTTAAAGTTTAAACCAGCCTTCCAATCTTAATTTTTTATTCCAAATTTTTTATGAACAATGGGCTTCAGAAAGGTGAATATGTTGTTAGGCTCGGCTGAAGTATGGAGTTGATAGACATAATCAGGAGAAGACATGTATTAAATTGTCATTCTTTTGTCTAATACATTTTAAGTTGATTTCTCACCTATTAGATTGATTGAGTTTGAATCCTGGGGATCCCAGAATACAATCTGTCTGGCTGCAAGTTTACATACGTCGGGATTCTGACAGGATGATGGTATCAATCAAGGAGATATCTGAGATGACTTTTTTGTTAGGCTTGGATTTCTCTGACTATTGAGGGGAACTTGTATTTCAGAAGCTGAAAGGGAGTAGGCTTTTTTACTTTTCACTGAAATTAATCTATCTAAACTGTGAATCTCAAAATACACTTTCACCTTTTTTAATTATACTTTTTTCTCCCTCCCTCTTTCTCGTGTGTTTTTTTTTTCCACAGCTGCAGGAGTTTTCATATTCACATCATTAGAGCAGTGGGAGAGTAGCCAAACTTGTTTTCCAATGGTCATTGGTTTATCTCATCAATATTTAAAAATACGGGGCGGCGCCTCGAGGCGGCCGGCCATTGAGGCGCGAGGCGGACCTCCTCGAGGCGGTGAGGCGGGCGCCTCGATCCGGAAATCGGAAAAATAATCCAAAATACATTCATTTCTTCATAATTCATAGTATGTTCAAAAAATTATTGATAAGTAATCCAAAATACATTACTTTCTTCATAATTCATAGTATGTTCAAAAAATTATTTCAATTCAGATTCACGGGAATGAATTGGTTAAGATTGCATTCTAAGACAATTCATTTAGTTAAATAGTGTATGACCATTCAAAACACATAAGCATGGATGATTATTAAAAATAGAAAATTTGAACTGTGGGTTTTAAGCTTTTCAATTTTTTCAGAGCCACCTCCATTTTTTAATTCATAACGTAAATGATTAATCCCACTTACACAAACCCAAGACTAACCAACAAAATCCACACAATGCACACACAAATTCCTCATTTTCTCCTTCCAGCATCGTATCTAACTATAAACGTAGAACACAAAACGCATTGATCAAACAAATAAGTAAAATCCAAACGAGAGAAGCAATTCGAGAGATGATGACGCAAAGCAGACAACGAAGCTGGAACCGAGTTGAGACTTGAGAGAGACGACGACGCCGAGAGACGGAAGCAGGAACCGAGAGAGAGAGAGACGACGACGAGAGACGATGCAGAAGAGTCCGAGAGAAGATGCAGAAGAGGCCGAGAGACGATGCAGAAGAGGCAAACCCTAAAGCAGAGGTGTTCCTTTTTTTTTTTAATAACGATGCCAAAACGACGACGTTTTGGCACCAAAACGACGACGTTTTGGCACCAAAACGTCGAGAGCGGGATGAGGCGCCCCGCCTCATCGGTGAAAGGCGGCCGCATCGGTGGTTTACTTATAAGGCGGCCGCCTCGACGCGCCGACGCCTCGAGGCGGCGCCTCGATACGTATTTTAAAACACTGTATCTCATAGCCAAAAGTTTAGATTTTTGTTTGTTTAAGTAGTGAATAAAAGGAGATGCCGAGAATCCTTGTGTATGGGTTATAATACAAACATATCAAGATATTGCCTAGTTAACAGGGGCTCCGAGTATTGCAATATAGAACTCTCTCCAAGCTGAAATATGAAATCATGAAATATTGTCTTGTTGATTGTGGTGAAAATTATCCACTGGAAGTTTTGAGAAATTATTTGCTTCCCCATGTGGTTTTTTCCTTTTTCTTTTTTTCATTTGGCTTGTCTTATGCAGGAAATTCCAATTAAAAATCCTGTATATCTCATGCTAGGTGCGTCCTTTGGTTCAGCGGCAAAGGGAACTGGGCTCAAGGCTCTCGAATTTGCTCTTTCCATATGTGATTCAGTAGATATGTATGGTTTCACAGTGGATCCGGGCTATAAAGAATGGTATTGTTTTACTTTTGACTATTAATTGCATCAATTTTTAGTCTCAAATTTATATGTTTACCTGATTGAGTCGTTTTATAATATATTTTCAGGACCAGATATTTCTCTGAATCGCGAAAGGGTCATACTCCCTTGCATGGAAGGCTTACTACCAGTTGATGGAATGCTTAGGCGTAAGTCTGGAAGTGCTCTCCTTGCGTCTCTCACAAAAGAAACTTTGTATTAGTCTTAAAAGCATGGAGGGTGTCACGGGCCAACTTTTTCCTTAACTTAGAAAGGGCTCGTGCGGCACTTACACGGTCGCGTCCCGCATAAGTCAGCCTACCCGGAACCTCCGTCCCTAATTTCCCATTGTTGGGGAGGGAACAGACCCGTAATTTTATTGATTTATGAAAGCTCACAAGCTATCTCAATGCATACTCTTGCGGGCCCGTTCAACACCGGGACCCGGCACTCGAATAGCACAACCGGATATAAAACATGGCATTTTCCCGCCAACTCAATCTCGACAATCCATCATTGTCCCAACGTTGTCTAAGGGCGAGAGGGTTCACGGCTAAAGCCCCAAGACCACCGAAGCCCCATTGGCCCTTCCCAAGGTTCACCTAGGCTTCCCCCCCTAAGGAGGTTTTAAAGACATTGCACATGTCTCACCAGTATACACACCTGGCGCTTAAGTTGTCACACCCCCCCCTAAAATCTATCTTAAGAGGAGTTTTCAGGAGCTTTTCCGGGCATCCAGTAAGCCACCATATAAGCGACTTTGGGTTAAAATCTCGTCTCTAAACGAGCTCGTCTTGATGGGTTTCCACAACACCCCCACTTTAGCGGAAAAGACCCAAAAGTGGGCCTACTGCCAAAATCTCCCGACAAATCTCGGAATCCAACTCTGGGGCTGATATTTTCCCAGTACAAGGGACCATAAGATTCACTTTGGAACTTGGTCCCACTCGATTCGACACCCCGGGTCGTTAGCTCCTTCACAATGCACCGATTTAGGCTAACGACTAGCGGCAAGCTAGCGTATCTCAAAATCTCCCGCCAAACTTCCGAACGGGACTCCACGGGTGAGAACTTCCCAGTACATCCACCCCTAAGAGTTACTTAGGGCTTGGAGTAAGCTCAATCCGGCATTCCGAAATATAGGCTCCTTCACAACGCTGCACAACTAGGCCAGCTCCTAGCGGCAAGTGAGCACATTTCTAAATCTCCAGGCAAACTTCCGAATAAGGCTCACGGATGGAAACTCACCAGTACAAGGGTATATGAAGGGTACATATAACCCTTAACGACCTTAAACCGATGTCCCGAAACATGAGCTCCTTTGTAAAGTGACTGCACGTCCTAGTCTGATCCTAGGACCGTGACACTCTCTCCCCCACTTCATTCATCGTCGTCCTCGACGATGGCATAACTTGAGGGTTAAGATTGTAACATCCTCCCCCACTTCATCCATTGTCGTCCGCGACGATGGCACGACTTGAGGGTTAGGATTGTAACATCCTCCCCCACTTCATCCATCGTCGTCCTCAACGATGGCAACTCAAGTTGTATTTGTCACGAATCTCTTTTGATCCTGGGACCTGTGTGTTATGGGCTCACAAGGAAGACATTGAAACCACATTCATATGTCAATGAATGGAATCACATGTCTATGTTAGCCACATTATCCAATGCTATATCGAAATGGGCACACAATATCCAAACACAACAACATCATATACGTTTTTCGTACATAAGTCTTGGTTTCTGATATAATGGCTCAACTTCGGCACTAGGCACAGGTTTACCATTTTTGACGAAATCTCCAACTTCTGTAACTTACCACAATATGGGTTTGATATTATCTCCATACATGTTTGGGAACTCTTTTATTCTCGTACATGTTAGGATTATCAATTCCACACATTGTCACATCTTCTTGGAATCCCCATCGTAACGCACACAGTGAAGACATTGCAATGTCATTTATCTCAACGAATGAAATTACATGTCCACGTTTGTAACATCATGCAGCTTTATGAAGAATTGGGCACACAATATCTAAACACAAAACGTCATATACACTCCCGTACGTGAGTCTTTGTTTTGACATAATGGCTCAACTCTGTCACTAGGCACAAGTTCCCGCACATGGTTGGATTATCAACCCAACACACAATTTGTACAACTTCTAAGAATCCCCATCATTACGTGTGGGACAACTCCACACACGTGATTGTGTATTTGTTTTCGTTTCCAGTCTCAGTCACAACTCCATACAAACTCTCGTGCATGAGTGTTTCTGATTTCGGTCACTACTTTCTACACGCTCTTGTGTGCGAGTTTTCAATTCCGATTCAGTAACTTCTTACAAAAAGCTCCATACACTTAAACGTGAATGGGTTTTTAATAAAAACAAAGGGTTTTTGTTCATTTTGATTATGAATAGATCGGTTGTTCACTTCACCTTGGCCCCCTGCCTACCTGTTCTTCAAGGCGCTCGGCGTAGCACATCAGGTTTCCCGAAGATGAACACACATCCGATCCACAATTAGCTTATGGTGGAGCTAATTTCCCACTAGTCCTCTCTTGGACACACGTAGTTGCTCTCATATCACTAGCAACTATCTCGTTCTCACACATAACTCTGGGTCACTTGCTCTCTCATGAGCTTCTCAATTGTCTCGATACTCAACTGTCGCAGATAGAATTGTTTCCAACTTCTATCATTCCCACGACCACTCTTGGTCTTCTCACCTTAGTACTCTTAGGCACCAAGCCAACTCGTACTACTTTCTTGGGTGTTCCCACCCCACTTTTGGCACTCTAGCCAATTCTACCCTGACTCACAGGGTCATTTCACCAAACTTTGTTCGACATAAGATCACTTCCTTGAAGTAATCACCATTCTCAAAGTCACTTTAAAGCCAAAGTCACATATCTGGCCTATCACCCGTGTAACTCGTACATACACTCTCATTTCGACTACTCGTAGTCGCATTATGTCACATGCATTCTCCAAAATGCAAGCACCTCGGGCCTTCCGGAACCACACTCACATCTCTCGCAATTGTAATTTTCATGCAACCCTTGTGCAACTCATTGCACCTCCAACTCGTAAGGCACTCTACCTTTACGAGCAACTCGTTGTGTTACCAAGATAATTCAACCTTGGTCTCCCACACAATCATTACATAACCAACACAATGGTTATCACATTCTATAAGATCTTTGGAGATACCTGACTCATTTCAGGCTCACTCCCCCACTTTTACTTTGGCCTATCTCAAGCCATCACACTTTGGTTGGCATTCCCACTCACGGGAATCCACACAACTCGTTACTCGTAGCTCTGAGTTGAGGGCATTCCCACTATAGAGAATCCACACAACTCGTTACTCGTAGCTTTAAGCTAATGGCATTCCTAATCACAGGAATC
The DNA here is from genome assembly GCA_019454045.1 of Zanthoxylum bungeanum. Taxonomy (NCBI): domain Eukaryota; kingdom Viridiplantae; phylum Streptophyta; class Magnoliopsida; order Sapindales; family Rutaceae; genus Zanthoxylum; species Zanthoxylum bungeanum. The sequence continues at coordinate 174,765 of SKCR01038870.1, read as the reverse complement.
CAAACAACTCATTTCTCATAGTCTTGCGAAGGCTTTACTCGATAAAACCTTTCCAAAATACTTACACGAACCATCGGGTTCACACTCGGTCTTTGACATTGCCTCACACAAGAGGACTACACATCTCGACTCTCTATCACATCCTGGCACTCAATGCCATGGGAAAAGGGTCTCACATCCTCTTTTGGACCCCACAAAACTTCAACCAATCCCACATCGGGTTCTCATGAACGCATATACTCTTGCCAATATCCCATCGGCACTCTCGTGATGTTTTTTTTTATACATCCCAAATATGTCTTACACCTTCATGGCGTGCAGACCACTTGCTTGTCTCTCGTAGACAAGTTTCACCTCCATTTCGGGTCTCTCCCGAACATTTTGGCTTCACCCGAGCCAACCTCGTATACAACTAGCACTTTTTAGGTGTTCTCATATCGTCTCACATCAATCCGTCTCAATTGAGGATTTTCACTCTCTACGTGCATCAACACGCACTCTCCCGGCCTCCTCTCGAGCCGTTTCTCTACCGAGGCTTCACACTAGCCTTATGATGTTCTCAACATCTCTATAACATCTACTTACATCCGTAGACATTTCACTTGCCCAACCTAGGGCTCTGATACCAACTGTCACGGGCCAACTTTTTCCTTAACTTAGAAAGGGCTCGTGCGGCACTTACACGGTCGCGTCCCGCATAAGTCAGCCTACCCGGAACCTCCGTCCCTAATTTCCCATTGTTGGGGAGGGAACAGACCCGTAATTTTATTGATTTATGAAAGCTCACAAGCTATCTCAATGCATACTCTTGCGGGCCCATTCAACACCGGGACCCGGCACTCGAATAGCACAACGGATATAAAACATGGCATTTTCCCGCCAACTCAATCTCGACAATCCATCATTGTCCCAACGTTGTCTAAGGGCGAGAGGGTTCACGGCTAAAGCCCCAAGACCACCGAAGCCCCCTTGGCCCTTCCCAAGGTTCACCTAGGCTTCCCCCCCTAAGGAGGTTTTAAAGACATTGCACATGTCTCACCAGTATACACACCTGGCGCTTGAGTTGTCACACCCCCCCTAAAATCTATCTTAAGAGGAGTTTTCAGGAACTCTTCCGGGCATCCAGTAAGCCACCATATAAGCGACTTTGGGTTAAAATCTCGTCTCTAAACGAGCTCGTCTTGATGGGTTTCCACAACACCCCCACTTTAGCGGAAAAGACCCAAAAGTGGGCCTACTGCCAAAATCTCCCGACAAATCTCGGAATCCAACTCTGGGGCTGATATTTTCCCAGTACAAGGGACCATAAGATTCACTTTGGAACTTGGTCCCACTCGATTCGACACCCCGGGTCGTTAGCTCCTTCACAATGCACCGATTTAGGCTAACGACTAGCGGCAAGCTAGCGTATCTCAAAATCTCCCGCCAAACTTCCGAACGGGACTCCACGGGTGAGAACTTCCCAGTACATCCACCCCTAAGAGTTACTTAGGGCTTGGAGTAAGCTCAATCCGGCATTCCGAAATATAGGCTCCTTCACAACGCTGCACAACTAGGCCAGCTCCTAGCGGCAAGTGAGCACATTTCTAAATCTCCAGGCAAACTTCCGAATAAGGCTTCACGGATGGAAACTCACCAGTACAAGGGTATATGAAGGGTACATATAACCCTTAACGACCTTAAACCGATGTCCCGAAACATGAGCTCCTTTGTAAAGTGACTGCACGTCCTAGTCTGATCCTAGGACCGTGACAGAGGGCATGAGTGAAGGCTTTCTTCCTGCAGTATATGCCATAGGTTGGCACATGAACTCAACATCATTGGGTTCAGTTGGGAGTATATCCTAAGGGCAGTTTATGCATTCTAACTCTTTAATCTATTACTGAATTTTACATCAATAATGTAAATGTCAGAATTAGACAAGTCATGTAGTTACAAATCTTGGTTAATTCTCGCTTTGTGATACAAGTGGAATTCTTTAATTATCTACGAGGGTCTTATCCTCAACTTTTACCATTTATCTTGTGCAGCTTGTCAAAATCCATTCCCCAATGCGGGCTGACCCTAACCGTGTTGTGAAATGGGTACCTAATCGTAATACAATTAGAGCTGCAAGAGTAGCATCAAGAAAATTGTTGAGGTAAATTATCCTTTTCCGCCCATTTTCATTCTGAACGATATTCTTGGACATGCATATAATGATTTTTTATGCTCTTTAGGATGGTTGGAGCAGGGTCTTCGAACCCACTCGATACTTGTTCTTTGATAAAGAAGCGAGTCAGTACGAAGGCTTCATCAATTGCAAGCATAAAAAAGGCTGCAGTTGACCATCAGAAATTTGTGAAAGGCGCCACTATGTACCCATTGGAGCACAACCCTGGACATGGTCAACTTTGCACGGTGCCATCTTAATTGGATTGGGGCAACTAGACTTTGGTTGAACAAATATGTGAAATGCTAGATCCTTACATCCCTATACAGTAGTTTAAGTGTGAAAAAAAGTGGCAGCTTAAGGGTTTTGCTGACACGTGTAAGTATTCTTGCCTCCTTACACATTTGCAGACTTGAGTTTTCTGCAGGAAAAATCAAACTTCTGGTTCAGGATTCGCTTGTTGACATCATGTGTTCCTGCTTCATTGTTATTGGACATGCATGTAATGTATGCTTTATTGTTGTTGATATATATGAAGGATAAACGAAGAGAACATTACATAAATGACCTAAAATTTTGACTAATTTACAAATATATTTCTTATTTTTTGTTGCGCTGTAAACTTCACAAACAATTGAATAAGAATGAAAAAACGGATATCCGCAGGAAGTGTTATAATATAACTTGATTATCAAAAAGTCTATAATTTATTTTGAGATTCTCTCATTATTTATAATACTCCATTACAAGAAAAATAAAACTGACAACAATTACATTTTATTTATGTTTCTCATTACTTGACCCATTCCTTAGAATCTCGGAACTACCCTATTTTAGGCGGTTGCCCATCTTAACGGAACATAAAGTAATTAATAGGTTGTCTGATTCCTTGTTAAGGAGATTCATGTCATCATGGAGCTGATATTTCAAGCCTATTCCTTGTGTGACTTTTGCTTGCCTTTGTTGGAATTAGCCCTGGTATGTACTTTCTATTGGTGAGCCTTGAATTCAGACTCTGATGGAGATCTTGACTTCAGACTATGATGACAGATCTTGTTATCAGACTTTGATGACAACTTTATTGCCATATTTTGACGATAGGTCCTGAAGATTGGTTCTGATAAGAGTTCCTAGACATTGGTTCTGATAGAAGGTCATGAGGTCTCTTCGTCTAGCCACATGTCATTTCACCATATGCTTGATTTTCCCCAAATATTCCCCCTTTTGTTTGCATTAATTTGAAAAAAATGATGGGAACAAACGGCCTTTTCCGGAGTAATTCAAATTTTCAATGGCCAAGTGTATTGTTAATACTCTACAGTTGGACTTCTGGGCCGCATCTTTGTTTCCTCGGGAGCCTGACTGTCACGTCTTATGAATACCGATTTGACTGCTTTTGTCAACTCCACCAGTTCAAAGTTTCAAATTTCAAACCCTCGCACTCTCTTCTCTTATGAAACCGTTTCTTTTAGGGGTGAGCAAAACCGATTTCGGTTCCGTTTTTTTTAAAGTAGAATAATCTGTAAACTGAACCGAACCAATTCATAAACTGTTAGTTTAAAAAATTTTCAATCCGAATCAAACCGTTATTTAATGGTTTGGTTTGAGAGGTAAAAAAACCGGACCGTAAAATATGGTTTGGTTCGATTTTTAGCAAAAACCGAACCAAACCGAACCACGCCCACCTCTACTTTGCACCCCAAAAGTCAACAATTATGTTCACGGGGTTGCCTACCTCGGATAAGGATTGGTCTTCCAAGGGTCTGTTCATGGTGATCGACAACTGGCAGAATGACATCGTCGATCGTGTCGTCTTTCCTCTGCGACTATCGATGTACCAATGTATTTTGCTAGCTCATGTTTTTGAGTCTGAAGTTTACGCTTTCTTGGTCAATCGTAGGGTCTAACATGTTTTTCCTTTTTTCCCTTTTAAGCTTCTGGCTATGTATACATTCCTTCTTACCTTGAACTGTCCAGAGAGAGGGTCAAGTTCTTGCATCGGTTTGTGGCCCCAATGGGGAATGAGGCGCTTCATATCAAAATAGTGGTAAACAAGGATGACCTCCGGCCCTGATACGTTGTGGCCCTTATTTTTGTAGCCTAAAAAAGTATTATTATTATTATTAAAAATCATTATTGTTATTAAAAAGAATTATTATTATTATTATTATTTATTATTATTATTATTATTATTATTCACGTCCACAAAACAGCAGTACTCACTGAAAACTATTTTATCTTTTATTGTTCTCTTTCAGATTCAGAGATGAAATGAAATTATTTATTGATGATGGTTTTTCACCACCATTAAATTAGAATCCCGATGAAAGGTAAAATGGGGATTGTGCTTGATCAAGAGAATGATGAGGGCCCAGAGAGGCCGCAATCAGATAAGGGACCTGAGCCCATTATATTACAATCTTACCAAGAGCAATACCGGCTGATGAAGTGGAGTTGGGATACCTAATCGACCTTAAGAAGTAATAGATTTGGAATCACTTGAGCACTAGTGGAGGCCGATCCAAGACGGTTTGAGCTTGCCGACCCGACCATGTTGAGGAAGTTGGAAGAGATGATCAATCATGATTCACCTTAGCACACCGACCCGAGGAGCAGAGTTGAGACCACAAGATATCCAGTACTTCAGAGCACATGACACATGCCCTACATGAAAGTTTGGGCCTCTAGAAGGCTGATATGACGAGAGTAAATCAGTGACTTCCCTTGGGAAGAGACTCTGACAGGTGGAACAATGCTGGGGTTGTTAGGTTGCGGACTGTCACGTTGGCAGAACGTGTAGCAGTAGGCAAAAGGTTGGAATGATGGCCTTCAACTGACAAAATGGTGGTTGAGTCAGAAATCAAAGCTACTATTTGTAGAGTGGTTGGGGAAAAGAAGCATGGACAATAATGTCAGAATAACGTGGGCAGACGTCGTGGCTTGACAGAACAGTAGATTCAGAAGTCTATATAAAGGAATCAAAGACTCAATTCAAAGAATTGGATTTTTTGTTAGCAATTTTGATATTTCTTCACTTGTAAAGAAAGACCCGAAGATTTAGTGATAGAGATAGAGTAAGTTGGTTGGTTTTAACCCGATCAAGTAATAAAATTTCTTCTCTTTACTCTCGTGGACGTAGGTTGGAGCAATTCTACGCCGAACCACATTAATCTTTTGTTTTCCCCAATGATTTTTCGTTTGCTTGCTATGTTTGCTTTGGTTCCCAACTAACCAAACAAATTCACTTGATTGAGGGAGCTTTGTTCGAGGGGTTGAATTCACATATCACCATTGGGACAAAATCCATACAAAAATCAGCAAACACGTTAAAATAATGGCAGGATAGGGAAACCACCGGGCTTCAGAGACTTCAACATCGGAATGGATGGAGAGGATGAGAGAAACCCTACGACAGGAAATGGATAATGCTCGAAAGGAGAGGGAAGCAACTCAAGCCTTCATGAAGGCTATGATGAAAAAAATGGAGAGATTACAAAAGAAAGCAGGAGAACAGAAGTAAGAGGGTCCCAGTAAAAAGGAAATATAAGATAAGAAAAAGGAAGAGAGTCGCCGAACCGGACGAAGATTGAGAAATTGAGAAGAGAAATGCCCAGAGAATGAGGTATGTAGTTGTGGCTAGCGCCGCACCTGTAGAGGAGCCATGGGAAGAAGAAGACGACAGATGAACCTCAAAAATCATCCAATAATAGCCCGTGTTTCGGGGAAAGTGACCTGAAACGGTATTCAGAGAGGAGGCATGAGGCTCCCAACCATGGAAGGTACTACCCTTGGAGTGAGAGGCGCGAAGAAGCCTTCAGACGAGAGTAAGATAGCTCCAAGAGCCAAATGAGGAATTAGTTTAGGAGAGAGATGAAAAATTGAGAAGAAAACATGAAAGGAGAAGCTCAGGCTGACCAAGATGTATAGACATCATCCCCTTTTACGAATGAGGTGTTAGCGATAGAGTTCCCACGAAAGTTCACCATGTCCATGATGATGTCTACAAATGCAATACAGACCCCAAATCTCATGCTAAAAAATTTATTTTGCTGATGGAGGTACAATGAACGGTAGGAAAGGCGATCTGCAAGGTGTTCCCACTAATTTTGTGTATTGGATTCAAAATTTACGCAAGTACGTATTTAGAATAAATTTATGTTTTTGTAAAAATATTTTATATTTTGAAAAACTTGATTTTTATTCTATAACACATGTTGATGTTGGTTTTGATGTTAAAAATTAATTTTTGGTGTTTTTGAAGTGTTTCGGGAAGGTGGAAGAAATTAAGGTAAAATACCGTAATTCCTTCAGCTCCAGACAGCTGAAGGATTAGAAAGAAAATAAAAAAAACATGTGCTGATTGCGCGCACAGTGCGCGCGTGCACTGAATTTTTTTCGCTCGTTCTTGAGCTTACGGACTTCGATTCAGCCCCAGATTTTTCCTATACACTCGTAATGAAATATAATATTTTATTAAATTATTTAAAATTACACTGATCCTAGGGGTTCCACAACTACCCCAACACAAGAAACGAGGCTAGTGTCAATAATGTTCATTGTAGAAGACGCTCACGGCGTTAGTTATCCACATGATGATGCATTGCTAATCAAGGTCAATATTGGCGGAACAGAGGTGGACATGATCTTAGTGGACCCTGAGAGCACATTAGATATTATATCCAAAGAAGCATTGGATAGCTTGGGTGTGAAGTTCACCACTTTGCTTCAGGACGCAACTCCGTTGTATAGGTTTGGTGGGGGGAAACTATTGTTCCACTGTGTCGGGTGCAGCTTACGATGACCATTGGGACAACCCCTATACCTGGATTATTATGATGGATTTCACCATGGTGGACTGTATAAGCAAGAATCAAGTGATTTTGCGAAGGCTCTTCATGATGAAGTTGAGGGCAGCAATGTCAAGTCATTACCTGAAGTTGAAATTCTCGACCAGAGAAGGAGTCGGGGTAGTCCGTGGAAGCCAGAAGGTAGCGAGGAGTTGTTTTGTAGCCATTTAGAAAGAAACTCAGTGTATTGAAGAAGCAAGGGCGAAAAGAAAAGAAAGAGATGATGAAGTGGTAGAGGTAGAGTCAATTGATCCCCGACCCGAGGACCCCGCTTAGCTAGAGGTAGGAGAGGAATTGGAGTCGGTAGAACTTTTTTTGCCACGGGAAGAGGATTAAGGTTGGGGTCGGGCTGAAGTCAAGTTTGAAGGAACATTTGTTAGATTTTCTGAAGGAGTACGTGGATGTCTTTGTATAGGATCATGGGGACATGCCTGAGATTGACTTCTAATTCATCAGTCACCGCCTGACAGTTGATCGTGCTCATAAATCAGTGAAGCAAATGAGAAGGATTTTTAATCAAGAGCGGTACAAGGCTATCGACGCAAAGGTTGAAAATTTGATGAAAGTTTATTAGGGAGGCCAAATACCCGGAGTGAGTATCGATTGTGGTCTTGGTAAAGAAGGCCAGTGGGAAGTAGAGAATGTTTATAGATTTCGCTGATCTGAAAAAAGCATGTCCGAAAGAAAGCTTCCCATACTGAATGTGGATTAGTTGGAGGATTCGAAAGCCTGCTATGGCCTTCTCAGTTTTATGGACGCCTTCTCGGGATACAATCAGATTAGAATGCATCATGAGGATGGGGTGAAAACAACTTTCATCACCGACCAAGGGCTGTATTGCTGCAAAGTAATGCATTTTGGATTGAAGAATGTCGGGGCTACATATAAGAGATTGGTGAACAAGGTCTTCAAGCCACTCATCGGCAAGACAATGCATATCTATGTTGATGACATGATCACGATGACTGTAAAGCCCGAGGACCATCTCGGTAACCTCAGGGGAACATTTGAGCTCTTAAGGAAGTACAATATGAGGCTGAAACCAGACAAGTGTGCCTTCGGGGTGTCTTCAGGAAAATTCTTGGGGTATACGGTCAGTGCAAGAGGCATCGAGGTGAATCCTCAGAAAATAATAGTAGTGCTAGATTTGAAATCTCCTAGGATGGTGAATGAGGTGCAAAACTTAACTGGTCAGGTGACAGCATTCCACCGGTTCATTTCCAAGGCCACTGACAGGTGCCATATTTTCTTCCAGCTGATCAAAAAGGCAAGAATGAACTCAACTGGATGAGCGAATGCGAGGATGCGTTCCAGCAGCTTAATGAATACTTGACCCGGCCCTCACTTCTGGCTAAACCAATCTCAGGTGAGACGCTATTTTTATACTTGGTTGTTTCTGAATATGCTGTTAGCTCAGTGTTAGTACAAGTAGTAGAAAAATCCAGAGGCTAGTATATTACACTAGTAAGGCCTTGCTAGATCCAGAAACTCGATAACCGGCCCACGAACTGGTGGATTTATCATTGGTCACAACAGCAAGAAAGTTGCGTCCCTATTTTTAAGCTCACCCCATTATGGTATATATTGACCACCCACTTAAGTAGATATTGCATAAGCCTGAGACCTCAGGTCGTCTTGTCAAGTGGTCTGTGAAGCTAAGAGAATATGACATATCCTATATGTCCCAGATGTCAATCAAAGGGCAAGCTCTGGCAGACTTTATAGCAGATTTCACGGGACCCCAGGTTATGATACTCGATTAGGGGAAATGGGAACTATTTGTTGATGGGTCGGTCAGCTCATAGGGGTATGGCGTCGGGATAATTCTCAAAAGTACTAAAGGTGAAGAATTAAGCTATGCACTGAGGTCTGCCTTTGAAGCAACCAACAATGAGGCAAAATACACAGCCATTCTGGCCAGTCTAAGGCTTTGTGGGGCGGTTGGGGTAAATGATGTGGTGGTGAAAAGTGACTCACGGTTGGCTGTCTAGCAGCTGAATGACGAGTTCCAAGCAAGGAACTTAGCATGATAGGCTACCTCGTGGAGGTGAGAAAGCTCACTGGAGGAATGAGGGTTGTGACATTCGAGCAGATTGGACGAGAGAACAACATGCAGATTTATTGGTTGGGTTTGCGTCGTCCATCAAGTAAACAATTCCTCGGAATATGCCCTTGGAAATTTTGGAACCAAAATGTGTAGGAGAAAAAAGCATGGTGGAGGTGGAAGTTGAGACCAAACCAACCTGGATGGACCTGATCAGGAGATACTTAGAAGCGGGGGACTTACCGAAAGACAAGAAAAGGCAAGGAAACTGAAATACCAAAGTGCACTGTTTTGCTTGATAGATGCGGTGTTGTACCGGAGGGGTTACACGATGTCGTATCTTAGGTGTCTGTGGCCCGATGAGGCGAACTATGTGCTCAAAGAAATCCACGAGGGAATCTGTGGAAGCCATTCCGGTCGTAAGTCAATCGCTCATAAGGCGCTCATGCAAGGTTTCTTCTGGCCAACAATGTATAAGGACGGGTCGAGGTTGCCCGAGCATGTGATGGGTGCCAAAAGAATGCCAATGTGCCTCACTAACCGCCCGAGCAGCTGGCCACTTTGTCAAGTCTTTGACTATTCTCACAGTGAGGGCTAGATATTATCGAACCTATGCCTACGGGACAGGGTCATACAAAGTTCGCAATCGTGGTAATTGATTATTTCACATATGCCACCGAGTTTGTCAAAAAGCATATTGTATACCGATTCGGGATTCTCAGGGCTATCATCACAGACAATGGAAAACATTTCGATAGGACGGGTTTCAGGAAACTCTGTGAGGATATCCAGATTATTTTGATATTTGCTTCACCTGCCCACCCAAAGTCAAACGGGAAAGTAGAGTCAGCAAATAAGACCATAAAGAATAATCTGAAGGCCAGGCTCGGGTCATGTAAAGTTCCGTGAGTTGAGGATCTGCCAGAGGTATTATGGGCGCATCGGAAAACCTACAATGACTCAACGGGAGAAACCCCATTTTCCTTAGTTTACGAATGTGAAGCAGTCATCCTAGCAGAAATCAGGATAACGACCCAACAAGTACATCACTTTGAGGAAGGAAAAAATGAAGAACTCATCAGACACCACCTCGACCTAATAGAGGAAAAAAGAAGAAGTCAACACTCAAGATAATAGTGTATCAGCAAAGAATGGAGCGTTTTTACAACAAGAGGGTCAGAGTGTTAGTTTTTTGCCCTAGAGACTTGGTCCTGAGATGGGTGACCCTGCCAGAGGAGGGCTCCTTGGGAGCCAAGTGAGAAGGGTCATACAAAGTTGCTGAAGTCATCAGGCCGGGTACCTATCGCCTGAGGTAGTTGGATGGTACCCAACTCAAAAAGTCATAGAATACTGGGATGCTGAGAAGATATTTTCAGTAAAGTTTCTCTTAGAATGACCCTCAAAGTCAAAGAGTTGTAATAATGACAATAGATCCCAATAATATGAATAAAGTTTTCCAATTTTTAAATAGAAACTTGTTCTTCCATGCCTGTTCATTATTTGGATGGGAGAGACTTGTATAATATTCTTGTGAAATACTCGTGACAAGGACGCATCAAGAGGTGTAAAACATGTGGAGAAGACGTGAACCCCCATGGCATACCAATCCCCAATGTCATTACCAAATCCCCGGGGTGGAACGTTGATCCCTAATGACTTGTACCTTTAGGGAATAAGAGCTAGAACACTTACGCTGTGTTTGGTGCCCCAAGGTAACCATCGCACGTATGGATTGAAGACAGATGTGAGATACTACGGTATCCTCGGGTTCATGCATAGCATGGGGATGGACAATTCCTCTATGACGTTTGCAGCTCATTAGAGATGGAAGTGCATAGCACGGGGAGGGCCCACAGGCCTTCGTGGCATTTTCAGCCTCGGGATGCGCCTAGCACGGGGACGGGAAATGCCCATGTGGCGTTGGCCATCCCAGTTCGGACCTGTCAAGCATAGCACGGGGAAGGTAGGAAGGCCTCTGTGGTGTTTGCGAGGCTATGGTTTTTCCAATCATATTGACACTCTCCATATGGCGTTGGTCACCCCTACAGTCCGTAGCTCGGTCGGGACGTCTGGATTGTAAGATTAAAAATTATTGTTTTGGGTAACGTGGGGCATGACGCTACTTCAGTTCCCTCGATTTTTTTTGGGTCAGTGTGGAGTGTGTGATACGTCACCCTCATCATATTTGTCGTCTTATTTTATTTTTTTGTGCAATTTGGTGTGGGACACCACTATCAATGTTCGTAAGGATGGCCGGAGGTTGAAAATCTTCCCCTCATAACCTCTCGAAAATAATTTTAATAGCTCGAGGCTGCATTCGTTTCGCCAAGGCCATGTTGCTTTAGTGGCATAAGAAGGAAAATTCCCTTGTGGCCAAGCAGTCTTAGCGGCTCGGGGTCGGGTACATCCCACTGAGACCTTATTGTGTTTGCTGGCATGGGATCAGAGTTTATCTCTCATGGGCATGTATTAAATGGCACAATGAGGGAACATTCCCTTGTGGTCAAGCGGTCTTAAAGGCTCAGGGTCGGGTACGTCCCATCGAGACTTTATTATGTTTTCTAGCATGGGGTCAGAGTTTCTCCCCCATGGTCATGTATTGAATGGCACAATGAGCGAACATTTCCTTGTGGCCAAGTGGTCTTAGCGGCTCGGGATCGAGTACGTCCCATCGAGACCTTATTGTGTTTGATGGCATGAGGTCAGAGTTTCTCCCTCATGACCATGTATTGAATGGCACAATGAGGGAAGATTCCCTTGTGGCTAAGTGATCTTAGCCTCGGGGTTGGGTGCATCCCACTAAGACCTTATTGTGTTTCCTGGCCCAGGGTCGGAGTTTCTCCCCATGGCCATGTTGACCGGTGCTTACACACGCGTATAACGCAAGCGCACGTATCGTTCAAGTAGTATAAAAAGTATCGATCCCATGAGGACTTAATACCTAAGCTATTAATTTTATGAGGTCAAATGATTACTAGTATCTAATAGGTTGTTTGATTGATTTGAAATGGTGACAATTCTAAATTTAAAAACAAGTAAATAAAATTGTTCGAAAGTAGATTTTAAGAAAATTCAATATTAAAAAACTATCTAGGGTTGTGATTTCTTCCAATATCATTTTAAAGATGAAGTGGTTATTTTATAGTTGGGTAATATATTGATTTATTAACCTGGAACACTAAATTATGTGAAAGCCTCTGTCGATGGTCAGACACAAATACCCAGTTTAACCCAATTGAACCATATGTCTATGTCAACCAAATTATCTGGATTCATTAAGTTTAAGTTCCAATTATGGCTATCCCCGTCCGACAGGTATATGTATATCATGTAAGGAAATCTATTAAAGGGTTATCTATCCTCAAAGAAGATCGTGGGCTATTGAGTCTAAGGTCTTAAACTTAATATCCCTATGTCTAGTTCATTTTAAATTTCCCAGTTCAATTTTATTAATGGCCAGTTAATGAAAAAACATTAAGATTAAGACTCAATAAATAAATCTTTATATTACCCAAACTATAATCTAACCCTTTATAAACCGGTGATATTAAAAGTCATCACAACCCCAGATAACTAATTTAGTTACAACACATAACTAGGGCTTTAAAAGACATAAAGTAAAAATACTGAAAAGTAATTGCGGTAAAGTAAAAGTTAAAAAGTAAATTGCAATAAAATAAAATAAAATGCTAAGGCAAAAGGATCAACTTTTACTACTACTAATTTAGATATCTCCCATAATATAATATATAAACTTCGGATAACATTTCCAACCAGCCATATAGGCGGTATCCTGATTAAGTCAAATTAAGTCCAACCAGCCATTAAGGCGGAACCAAAAGAAACCTTCCATATAGGCGGTAAGAAAATTTAATTACCAACCGACCAATCTGGCGGTATCCTTGATTAGTCAGGTTTAAACCAGATTAAAATGAATTACCAACCGACCAATCTGGCGGTATCCTTTTTAAGTCAACTTTTAAATAGTGAATATATTATATTAAAGGGAGATTAATCTAAATAGAAATAGTAAAAGAATTATCTTTCACCCTAGCATGGGGAGGTTACCTCCTCATTACTAAAAAGTAAAAACTGAAAATTAAAGAAAGAAAAGTACTGTGCGTAAAAGTAAATTACGGAAAGTGAAAACTGAAAAGTAAAGAAAGGAAAGTGCGAAAGCGGAAATTAATTACTGAAAGCTGTAAATAAACAAACAAGATACAATATTCTTAGTATTCTTAAAGAATTCCTTAGAAGAAAGTATGAATTTTATAAATGAAATGGCTTGGTATTTATAGGCAAAATTTTGCCTCCATCAAATCATCCACCAAATCCATTATTAATTGCTCCACTAATTGCTCCACCAAATCCATTATTAATTGCTCCACTAATTGTTTATCATGTTTGGTGGTGATTTGATAATTTTTATTTTTTATTTATTAATTTATTTTTTGCTTTGTGAAAATGACTTTAATAATTACACAAACACACTTCTGGATGGTTCATCAATTTCGGGCATGAAATCTTCAGAATTAGAAATTATTTTGTCTTTCAAAGTTGTAGATCTTTGAGTATTCTTTAATCTGGAGCTTGAATCAGCTCAATCCGATATTGGAGTAAAATGTTATGCACAAAATATGACAGATGCACAAAACTGGAATTTCCAAAACTGCACTTCGTTAAAACGCCCTTTCAAGTTTCCAATCTCCAAAATTAATATGTCAAGTCCAATTTTTTGCCCTTATTTGACCCACATTTCGTCCTAAATGATTTCATTGCATCCCAATATTATTTTATCTGCAAAATAAACTAAACCACGTCAAAACGTTCATCAAACCCGAGAAACTAAACAAAATATTAAGTAAAAAGGGCGGTAAATATTGATATATTTTCGCTCATCACACCCCCAAACCTAACATTTTGCTAGTGCTCGAGCAAAACAACAAAATAAAATACCAGAAACAATTAAAATTAAACTAAGCCACTTTCGTAGGGATCACAGTTGCATTTAGCATATGCAACAAACCTTTAAACCCCTAGGTGTCCCTAGTGGACGAGTTATAGTCTCGTGAGGGCTTACGGCAACGATACCCACAAACGTTTTACAAAAGTAAAAAATGTAGTGAAACTAATGCACACAAAAGCAAAAAGACAAGCGAAAAGAGAATAAAGAAGTTAGTGACTAATCAGGTGAAACTTCTACTCCAAGTTACTAGTTGTTTTCTTTCAATCTAAATTACTGAATAAGTAAATTCTCCGATTATATTTACCATTCTCCATATACACAGCCAACAAAATATTAAACAACTCATTTTTGCCCACAACAGTCATAAGTGCAGTTGATAAGAGAGTATTATTTGTGTCCTAAAGTTTTATCAGAATTCACACCTTTTTGCAGCAATGGAATAATTTTTCGGATATTTCTGATTTTTTTCTTTGATTTTTTATTTTATTTATATACAATATCTTCCATCTATGTAGCGAGTGTTGGGTCGGTGACTCCCAAACCAGTTGGCTTTAGGGCACCAGGTGTTAAGACACCCATACAGACTTAATTACTCTGAATTCATATATATATATTTTTTGCAGCATCTTTGATCCATGTAGCGAGCTTTGGGCTAGTGACTCCCAAACCAGTTGGCTTTAGGGCACTAGGTGTTAAAACACCCTTACAGACTTAATAACTCGGATCTCAGATTTTTTTTTTGACTCCATTGCATTTTGAGATGCTTCCTCCAATTAAACTAGAGCACTGAATATTACAAACTTTTCAATTTTAGCTCATATCTGTATGTTTCTATGTATGTTGATAATACCTGTCAATTGGGCATATGAAGATCCATTTTAGTCAGTTTTATGGAGAATTCACAAATTAAATAATTCAAAAGGAAATAAACAAAAATTAACTTGTTCCGAAATAGGTTTGAGATACGTCTCAGGAGTGGAAGCTCCTTCCTCAGCTATCTCTTACCAATTTCACATTTTTAGTCAAAATAAAAACATAAAAACGCAAAATATTTTTGTAATTTTTGAAAATTTTTCAAATTTTTTTTTGTATTTTTCGAAAAAATTTCGGACTAAAAATAAAAACAACACACAGATTAAAAATAAGGTACTGATCAACAAATCCCCTCCCCCAAACCTAAATGAGACATTGTCCCCAATGTCTTAAACAGTAGAAGAAGAGTTTAGAAGATAATACCTGGTTAGCTGAAATTCTATAGGAAATTAAAGGTTAAGATCCAGATTAATCCGACGCCTCTTACCACGATCGTCCTCAGACCAATTTATCTTTGAAAGGATAGGGTCAACTTGTGGTTCATAGGCTAAGAGTTGGTCTATTAGATCCGGAGCAGTTCTGGCAGTGAAGAGGAGTTCTTTTAAAGGTTTTGACACGAACCCATTTCTCCGAGCATCATCAAGAAACACACAAATAAAATCATAAAATCCTTCAACGTTGTACAGTCCAAGCGGTTTCTGGTGTATGTTCAGGTTCGCCCAATATAACACTATAAAAATTTCCTCCAATGTGCCCAAGCCACCTGGCAAAGCAATAAAAGCATCAGCACAGTTAATCATTTCTATCAATCGTTCAGACATACCTGACACGATCAGTTCCTCTCCGTTTGATGGTTCAATAAGATTTGCCTCTGTCAAGGGTTTTGGGATGATTCCCAAAACGTGACTGCCTCCTTCCTGTACGGCCTTTGAAACGATCCCCATTAGTCCAAGATTGCCTCCGCCATATACTAAGTGCATATTTCTTGCAGCTAAGACTCGATCCAATTCATGTGCTGCTTCTACGTATTGTGGCTTAGTACCAACACTAGTACCGCAAAACACACAGATGTTTTCAACTCGTCTTCTTGAAATGGCTTCCATGTTTTACTCTGGATGTCTTCAAAAGTGCAATGATGAGTTGAATTTATAAGACCTGAAAAGGGTGAGTAAAATAATAGCACTAGTACCTGCCAAATGACAATTATTAGTTAATAGTAAAATAAATCGTGATAGTAAAAAAGGTCTGGATCCTGTCGGAGAAAATAAAAGAAAATAACAAAACAAATTACAATTATTAAGAAAAGACAAAGAGATATAATATTTACAAGAAAAGTAACGGCTTGATTGACGTCTATGCGTCAGGGACAAGCTTCCCATCCAATTTTCTTATAAATTGGCAAACAGGGTCTTTTTGAGTCAGATTCCCAAGACTTAACTGTTGTCTTTCTTTTTGAAATTGTGTATGTAATTTGCGAATGTCTATGTGTACATATCCACTGGGATGCGTCTCAAGAGTCGAAGATATATTATCTACAGACTCCTTACTCAAGCCATCCCTAATGAATTTAATTTTATCTTCGCGATTATCAGACACCATTCCTAAATAACGACAACGAGTATTGCAATTCCAGCGTGCACATTTGTAACAAAGACTCATTTGCTTAGCTCTAAGTTTCTTTGCATAGGTGCTTCTTCCAAAACCAGGCATATGTGAAATAAAAGATTCAGAAGACTCACCTGCCAATTAGACCCGTGCTTCAATTACCCAACGAATATCATTAGGAACACCATGGATCGTCAGTAACCTCATCCGTTCCAAGCGAGCTTTGTAAACTTTCATCAGAGATTTTTGAGGGAGAGAAGGAAATTGCTTGTGAAGATTTGCTAGAGCTTCTTCCATCTTGAAATGACTTAATCTGCAAAAACTAAACATACAAAATTAAATCACACCAAATCACAATATATAAAAAAATTGCATGGGTTGCCTCCCTGCGAGCGCTAAGTTTAAAGTCGTCAGCTAGACTTTACTTCTCGATCGTTAGGCTGGATCTGAAAGTGTGACACTTTCTTTTTGTCGCTCAAATGATTCTCCCCAGTAGTGCTTGACACACTGACTGTTAACTTTGAATGTTTCGTTGGTGTTGGGATCTAGTAACTCAACAGCTCCATATGGAAAAACCTGAGTGATTACAAATGGACCTGACCACCTTGATTTCAACTTTCTAGGGAAAAGTTTCAATCTTGAGTTGTACAACAGCACCTGCTGCCTTGGTTCCAACTGTCTGTGCACTATTTTTCGGTCATGCCATTTTTTGGTCTTTTCTTTGTACAATCTGGCATTCTCATAAGCCTGTAGGCGAAATTTCTCCAATTCGTTGAGTTGGTGAAGTCTTTTCTCTCCTGCAGCTTGTGAATCAATATTCAACTTCTTCAGTGCCCAGTACGCCTTGTGTTCAAGCTCAACTGGCAGATGACATGCTTTCCCAAACACCAATCGATATGGGGACATACCAATGGGTGTCTTGTAAGCTGTTCGGTAGGCCCATAATGCATCATCTAATTTTGTAGACCAGTCCCTCCTTGTTGGTCCAACGGTTCTTTCTAGGATTCTTTTGATCTCCATGTTTGAAACCTCAATCTGTCCATTTGACTGTGGATGATAAGCTGTGGCAACCTTGTGAGTAACTCCGCATTTGGATAGGAGTGCATCGAAATATCTGTTGCTGAAATGTGGGCCACCATCACTGATGATTGCACGAGGTGTTCTGAACCGAGTGAAAATGTTCTTTTTCAGGAATTTGATCACCACTTTTGAATCATTGGATGGCAGAACAATTACTTCGACCTATTTGGAGACGTAGTCTACAACAACCAAGATGTACAGGTTTCCGAATGATGGAACAAAGGGTCCCATGAAATCAATACCTCATACATCGAATATTTCCACTTCTAGAATGTTTTACAACGGTCCTTCATTTCTCCTTGAAATATTTCCCGTTTTCTGGCACCTGTCACATTGAAGAGCAAAAAGATAAGCATCTTTAAAAAGAGTGGGCCAGAACAAACCTGATTGTAGGACTTTGGCTACAGTTTTGTTTCCGCTGAAGTGTCCGCCATATGGTGATGAATGACAGTGCTGCAAAACACTGTTGACTTCCTCATGTGGAACACACCGTCTCAATAGTTGATCAGCACACCGTTTGAACAGGTACGGCTCATCCCAGACATAATGCTTGACTTCTTTGAAGAATTTCTTTCGTTGCTGAGTTGTCCATTCCAACAGCCATTTTCCAGACACAATGTAATTGACATAGTCAGCATACCAAGGGGCATCTTGGTGTTTCATGGCAAACAGCTATTCATCTGGAAAAGTTTCTTTGATTGACAGATCTTTGTCAGCTGTTTCTCCATTCTCGAGCCTCGATAAGTGATCTGCCACCTGGTTTTCTGTTCCTTTCCTGTCTCGAATCTCTACATCAAATTCTTGCAGAAGAAGTATCCAACAGATCAATCTGGGTTTGGCATCTTTCTTCGTGATCAAGTATTTGATTGCTGAATGATCTGTGTAGACCACCACTTTGGGACCCAGGAGATAGGAGCGAAATTTGTCAAAAGCGTACACAACTGCGAGCAACTCTTTTTCAGTGGTTGTGTAGTTGAGTTGAGCTTCATTCAGAGTTCTGCTGGAGTAGTAAATGGTGTGGAAAATCTTTGCTTTGCGTTGTCCCAAAAGCTTCCTGGCATTCTTTGGTGAAGTTGAAAGGCACATCCTTCTCCAGAAGATTGCATAGAGGTTTAGCAATCTTGGAAAAGTCTTTGATAAATCTCATGTAAAAACCTACATGTCCGAGAAAGCTCTGAATCCCTTTGACAGATGTCAGCGGAGGTAGTTTTTCAATTGTTTCAATCTTTTCTTTGTCTACCTCGATTCCTTTTTGTGAGATCCGGTGTCCAAGAACAATGCCCTCATGTACCATGAAATGGCATTTCTCCTAATTGAGCACCAAGTTTGTATCTTCGCACATTTGTAACACATGTTCCAAATTTTGCAAGCAGTGGTCAAAAGAATCTCCAAACACAGAAAAGTCATCCATAAAAACCTTCATACTCTATTCCAGCATATCTGAGAATATGGCCATCATCCAACGCTGAAAAGTGGCGGGGGCATTACATAATCCAAATGGCATCCTGCGGAAAGCAAAAGTACCATGGGGACATGTAAATGTGGTTTTCTCCTGATCTTCTGGGGCGATGGCAATCTGATTGTACCCTGAATATCCGTCAAGAAAGCAATAGAACTCATGTCCCGCCAGTCTGTCTAACATCTGGTCAATGAATGGAAGTGGAAAATGGTCCTTTCTCGTGGCTTTATTCAGCTTCCTGTAGTCCATGCATACTCTCCATCCAGTCACTGTTCTTGTTGGGATTAGCTCGTTCTTTTCATTGGTAATCACAGTAATTCCTCCTTTCTTTGGTACACACTGCATAGGACTCACCCAACTGCTGTCTGAGATGGGGTAAATGATGCCAGCATCCAACCATTTGATTATTTCTTTCTTTACGACTTCCTTCATGATTGGATTGAGTCTCTGTTGATGCTCCACTGTGGGTTTGTACTCATCGTTCATCATAATCTTGTGCATGAAAAATGATGGACTAATACCTCGAATGTCTGCTATAGTCCAGCCAATGGCTCTTTTGTGCTATCGTAATACTCTCAGTAATTTTTCTTCATGCTCCAATGTTAGTGAAGAAGAAATAATAACAGGTAATTCAGAAGAGTTTCCAAGAAATGCATACCTGAGATGGCTCGGAAGTAACTTCAACTCCAGCTGTGGTGGTTCTTCAATCGAAGGCTTGATTCGATCTTTCTTTGGCAGTTCCAAGCTTTCAACTGGTGGTATCGCTTTGAATCGGAATGGTTTGTCAAGGTAGTTGATACATTCCAGGATTTCAGCATCTAGCTCGCTGTCAGTCATGTTGGTGATGCAAGCTTCGAGTGTATCTGTGGGATTTGGCTCAGTATCCTGAACGATACTATCAACAACATCAACTCTGAAGAATTCTTCTTCATTTTCATCGCTCGGGAATTTCATGGCTTTGAAAACATTAAAGGTAACTTCTTAGTCCTGCACTTTCATGGTCAGTTCTCCTTTTTGCACATCAATCACAGTTTTACCTGTAGCCAAGAATGGTCTCCCAAGAATGATAGGTACTTCTTTGTCTTCTTCCATGTCAAGGATGATGAAATCTGATGGAAGAATGAGTTTGTCGACTTTGACCAGCACATCTTCAACAACACCTCTTGGAAATGCGAGGGTTCGATCAGCAAGTTGCAACGAGACTGAGGTAGGCATTGCTTCTCCAATCTGTAGTTTCCTGTAAATAGAAAAAGGCATCAAGTTAACACTAGCACCTAAATCACATAAAGCCTTACCGATATAATGTTCTCCAATGGTGCATGAAACTATGAAACTGCCAGGATCTTTCAACTTTGGGGGAAGTTTCCTCTGAATAATGGCACTGCATTCTTCCGTCAATGCTACTGTCTCGTAGTCTCCCAATCTCTATTTTCGTGAAAGAATGTCTTTCATGAATTTTACATAGCTGGGCATTTCTTCCAAGGCTTCTGCAAATGGAATGTTGATGTGAAGCTTTTTGAACACCTCCAGGAATCGAGCAAACTGCTTGTCCAGTTTGTTTTTCTGAAGTCGTTGAGGAAAAGGTGGAGGTGGAATGATTTTTTCTGGTTCTTTTTCCTTTGCTTCTTTTTCCTCAATCTGTTGCTCTGCTTCTTTTGGAACTTCTTCTTGGGACACCTTGATTCCAACATCTTTGTTGATTTCAGTACCGCTTTTCAAAGTAATGGCTTGACATTGCTCCTTCCCTCGGTTCCTTGGATTGGATTCTGTGTTGCTGGGAAGATTACCTGGCGGTCTGTAACTCTGAGCATTGGCCAGTTGTCCGATTTGATTCTCCAGTGCTTTGATGGAAGCTGATTGGCTCTGAAAGATAGCATCGTACTTTTTTAAGTGAGCCAGCACTTCTGCTATTCCTGGTTCATTTGCCTGCTCCTGGCCTTTGTTCTGTTGCTGGAATCTAAGTGGTGGATAGTTCTGATGTTGGCCTGAATTGTTGCTCCATGAAAAATTAGGATGATTCCTCCACCCTGGGTTGTAGGTGTTGGAATATGGATTGTTCCCCTGTATGTTGAAATTGTTGACATAATTCACCGTTTCCTCAAGTTGGTTTGGTTCTGGTGCTCCTCCATATGGTGAACTTGTGGATCCAGTGGTAAGAGTCTCCATGAATTTGCATATCTGATCTAACTTGGCGTTGACTGCTGTATTGGCTCCACTTTCATAAATTCCTGCAATTCTTTGGATCATGCTCTTTTCTGTTGGCCACAAGGAATTATTATTGGCCATTTCTTCAATTAGGTCCCAGGCCTGATCTTCTCCTTTTGCCATCAAGGCTTTTCCAGCAGCAGCATCGATTGTGGTTCTTATTATTCCATAAAGCCCATTATAGAATGTTTGGACTTGAAGCCATTTTGGAATCTCATGGTGAGGACATTTCCGGAGCAAATCTTTGTACCTTTCCCAAGCTTCGTAGAGAGTTTCTGAGTCTTGTTGCACAAAGGATGTGATGTCATTCCTCAGCTTTCCAGTTTTGGCTGGTGGAAAGTACTTTGCAAGAAATTTGGTGGCTAAAGTGTTCCAAGTTATGATGGAACCTGCTGGTAGTGAATGTAGCCAAGCTTTAGCTCTGTCATTCAAGGAGTATGGGAAAACACGCAGTCTCATTGCTTCTTCAGCTTCTCGGTTGTAATTGAAAGTGCCGCAAACTTCCAGGAAGTTGCTGATGTGGGCATTAGGATCTTCAGTTGCATTTCCCCCAAACTGAACTGACTGCTGAATCATCTGAATGCATGTTTTGATGTCACCTGCATTTGCTGGTAAGGGAGGAAGTATAATACAAGAAATGAGTCTGTCAACCACCGGAATGGTTCTGTCTCGAATGGGAATTGGTGGTGCAACCTCCAAAGGTTCAGGTTCCATGTTGACTAAAGCTTCTTGGCCTTCTCGCCTTTCCTTTCTCAACTGTCTGATGGTTCTTTCAATTTTCGGGTCAAGCGGTCGGAGTTTAAAGCTTCTGTTCGTCTCATGAAGTTTCTGAGAACCTGAAACACAAGAAAACAAAAACAATAAGTAAAAAAAGAAAATTAGATACAAGTAAAGGTATCTAACCTTAAAACTAATAGTGAAAGATAAATAAGTCCCCGGCAACGGTGCCAAAAACTTGACCGGTGCTTACACACGCGTATAACGCAAGCGCATGTATCGTTCAAGAAGTATAAAAAGTATCGATCCCACAAGGACTTAATACCTAAGCTATTAATTTTATGAGGTCAAATGATTACTAATATCTAACAGGTTGTTTGATTGATTTGAAATGGTGACAATTCTAAATTTAAAAACAAGTAAATACAATTGTTCGAAAGTAGATTTTCAGAAAATTCAATATTAAAAAACTATCTAGGGTTGTGATTTCTTCCAATATCATTTTAAAGATGAAGTGGTTATTTTATAGTTGGGTAATATATTGATTTATTAACCTGGAACACTAAATTATGTGAAAGCCTCTGTCGATGGTCAGACACAAATACCCAGTTTAACCCAATTGAACCATATGTCTATGTCAACCAAATTATCTGGATTCATTAAGTTTAAGTTCCAATTATGGCTACCCCCGCCCGACAGATATATGTCTATCCTGTAAGGAAATCTATTAAAGGGTTAT
This sequence comes from Zanthoxylum bungeanum, assembly GCA_019454045.1. Lineage (NCBI taxonomy): Eukaryota > Viridiplantae > Streptophyta > Magnoliopsida > Sapindales > Rutaceae > Zanthoxylum > Zanthoxylum bungeanum. The sequence goes on along the minus strand of SKCR01038870.1, from coordinate 152,138 downwards.
ATATCCTCAAGGAAGATCGTGGGCTATTGAGTCTAAGGTCTTAAACTTAATATCCCTATGTCTAGTTCATTTTAAGTTTCCCAGTTCAATTTTATTAATGGCCAGTTAATGAAAAAGCATTAAGATTAAGACTCAATAAATAAATCTTTATATTACCCAAACTATAATCTAACCCTTTATAAACCGGTGATATTAAAAGTCATCACAACCCCAGATAACTAATTTAGTTACAACACATAACTAGGGCTTTAAAAGACATAAAGTAAAAATACTGAAAAGTAATTGCGGTAAATTAAAAGTTGAAAAGTAAATTGCAATAAAATAAAATAAAATGCTAAGGCAAAAGGATCAACTTTTACTACTACTAATTTATATATCTCCCATAATATAATATATAAACTTCTGATAACATTTCCAACCAGCCATATAGGCGGTATCCTGATTAAGTCAAATTAAGTCCAACCAACCATTAAGGCGGAACCAAAATAAACCTGCCATATAGGCGGTAAGAAAATTTAATTACCAACCGACCAATCTGGCGATATCCTTGATTAGTCAGGTTTAAACCAGATTAAAATGAATTACCAACTGACCAATCTGGCGGTATCCTTTTTAAGTCAAATTTTAAATAGTGAATATATTATATCAAAAGGAGATTAATCTAAATAGAAATAGTAAAAGAATTATCTTTCACCCTAGCAGGGGGAAGTTACCTCCTCATTACTGAAAAGTAAAAACTGAAAATTAAAGAATGAAAAGTACTGTGCGTAAAAGTAAATTACAGAAAGTGAAAACTGAAAAGTAAAGAAAGGAAAGTGCGAAAGCGGAAATTAATTACTGAAAGCTGTAAATAAACAAACAAGATACAATATTCTTACTATTCTTAAGGAATTCCTTAGAAGAAAGTATGAATTTTACAAATGAAATGGCTTGGTATTTATAGGTAAAATTTTGCCTCCATCAAATCATCCACCAAATCCATTATTAATTGCTCCACTAATTGCTCCACCAAATCCATTATTAATTGCTCCACTAATTGCTTATCATGTTTGGTGGTGATTTGATAATTTTTATTATTTATTTATTAATTTATTTTTTGCTTTGAAAATGACTTTAATAATTACACACAACACACTTCTGGATGGTTCATCAATTTCGGGCATGAAATCTTCAGAATTAGAAATTATTTTGTCTTTCAAAGTTGTAGATCTTTGAGTCTTCTTTAATCTGGAACTTGAATCAGCTAAATCCGATATTGGAGTAAAATGTTATGCCCAAAATATGACAGATGCACAAAATTGGAATTTCCAAAACTGCACTTCGTTAAAACGCCCTTTCAAGTTTCCAATCTCCAAAATTAATATGTCAAGTCCAATTTTTTGCCCTTATTTGACCCACATTTCGTCCTAAATGATTTCATTGCGTCCCAATATTATTTTATCTGCAAAATAAATTAAACCACGTCAAAACGTTCATCAAACCCGAGAAACTAAACAAAATATTAAGTAAAAATGGCGGTAAATATTGATATATTTTCCGCTCATCACATTTATTGAATGGCACAATGGAACATTCCCTTATGGCCAAATAATTATAGTGGCTCAGGATCGGGTATGTCTCACTGAGGCCTTATTGTGTTTGCTGGCATGGGGTCGAAGTTTCTCCCCCATGGTCATGTTTTGAATGGCACAATGAGGGAACATCCCTTCTGGCCAAGCGGTCTTAGCGGCTCGGTGTCAGGTACGTCCCACCGAGACCTTATTGTGTTTGTTGGCATAAGGTCGGATTTTCTCCACTATGGCTATGTTTGAATGGCACGAGGGAACATTCCCTTGTGGCCAAATGATCTTATTGGCTCGGGGTTGGGTACGTCCCACCAAGAGCTTATCTTGTTTGTTGGCATGGGCGTGTTGAAGGTGGTCAGACAGAAAACTCAGTGCTGCCTGTTTGAAGGATTCAAAATCTGCCAAGTGAATAAACATAATGATAGAATTGTGTTATGTTGAGCTCAGACGTCAATATTATTGCTAGTGGTGTTATCTCTTAGGGGAATGGCTATAAAAACTTTGGTTAAATTTACCAAATATGGATTAAGGTTGATTAATCCAGCATGTTAAAGTGGAAGATGCCTCGGTTCGAGTATTTTGTACGTGCTTAAGTGTGGAAAATACAAAGTGTGCAAAAAGTAAATTTTCATTTACAAGTTTTTACATTGGCCCCCCTCGAGGTTACTCATACAAAAAAATACATGAACTATGTGGAGGGGCCGAGTGCATCTTCGAGAGGGGCTGTAGAGGATGACGAAGGGCATGGGTCCCTTTGAGTGGGAGGCATCATGAACACGGGCATGGGGTCTGGAACGGCCTCGGGTTCCTACAGGATAAGGCCAAATGCCTTTTCTTGAGACATCTCCCTCTTATCCACCTTCAAGACTTTGTGGAGCATCTCCAAATTCAGGCCGTGCTGCGTCATCTCAAATATCTCTACGGATTCCTCCAAACCTTCTTTTTTCGCCTTCAACTTAACGTCCTCCAAGCGATCGTGCAGCTTGGCATGTATGTTTTTAGCTCTTCTTATGACTTGGCCAGCTCATCCCATGCCTCAACCAGTTCGTTCAAAGCCTTCTTCAGCTCATCTTTTTTCTCTTGGAGCCTGCTCTCGGCTGTGACGACTCGGGCTTGCTGAAACTTGTATTCAGTCATCTTCAGGGAAGCCTCGACCCTGGCCTCATCCCTCTCCCTCTTGGTAATCTCGACAGCTCGGCGGAGGGAGGCAGCTTCAGCCTAGAGCTCCTCATTTTCTTTTGTCAGGGCCTCGTTAGACTATTTGAGGCCCCGAACTTCGTCCTTTACCTCGTCCATCTTTTTTGACTGCTTCATCTCTCTCTCGGTCAATTGTCTTTGGAGCATCTGACCCTGAACCCCCTCAGAAAGAGTGATTTCCAGCACGTCCATGTTAGTGGCGATGAGATAGGTCAGCTGCAAGATCAGGGATGAGGTTAGTATTATAGAAGACGGAAAAAGATCATATCTATGAAGGGGAAAATTTCTTCACCTTTGTATGGAATCAGCCAGATTTACGGATGACATCCTCAAGAGAGAGGCTCTCATAATCAGTGGCTTGGTAAAGGTTCACGTGTTTGGCCAGAAAGTTGAAGGTGGGGAGAATATGGGCTACCCCCAACAATAGAGTTCCCTCTTGATCTGAAGGGAGGCGGCTAGAGCTTTGCCATTCATGGTATTGGTTTTCTTCTTGGGGGCCCTCTTGGCAGACTCCTCAATCTCCTCACCCCGACCGGGTGGAAGCGTTTTTTTAAAGGTCAGGAGGCAACAATTGTCGTTTGGGTAGGCTAGGGAATGTTTGAGGCTTGAGGTGTAGAGGTCAGTGTTTTTGTGGTTTGGGGGCACTTAAGGGCCCGAGGGGTGGAGCGGTTGTTTGTATTATTTTTCGCCTTGCCTCTGGCAGGATTGGAGTTATGACTCGGGCACAGACACTGCTGGACCCGCCTCGGGTAGCCGGCATGGCCTCCCGAGTAGTTTGTACTGGGCTTTTCATTCCAGACATGCCTACGAACAAAATAAGAAATTTTGTAGAAGAAAGTTACAAAGTGATTGGAACAAATATGAGAAAATAATAAAACAAGCAGCAGCAGTCAGTGGGTCGGTTAGAAATTACCAGTTTGTCTGGACCGGGGAGGTGGAGTGCTCAGGGTAAAACCCGAGTCGGCAAGAGCAGAAGGGTTGGCGAGGTCCCGGTAGTGGCCTCTAAATTCAAACGCCTTCTTTACCCTGGCTCGGGTCTCATGATGGACTTTTGGTAGGTCGCCCCAACAAGCTGCAAAAAGGTCAGAAGTTAGTAGAATGTTAAGTCCGGTCAGAGAGAGTTTGGAGGACAGGTTATTACCTCCAACTCATAAGATATGGGGAACCGTGATGTGCTCGTCGTTGCCTCGCTGATACCTTCCACATGGCCCTCTGGACAATAACCACTTGTCTTTGCAATTCTTGTTGGTGGCCAGGAGATTTGAGATGATTTGAGGAGCCCCGACATAGGTTTAAAGGTAATACCAACCCTTGTATTCTGTTGGGTTTGCATTCATTCTATACAGCCTCTTCAGCTCGGGGACAGATGGCTCTCCCAGTTCAGCTCTGTTCCAGATCACATACAGCCTGACCAGTACCCTCTATCCATTTATATTCAGCTGGCATGAGGCCAGATTCATTGCTAACAGCAGCTTCACAAAGTACTTCTGCATGGGCAAACGCAACCCCATGTCAAAAAAGGTCATGTAGAACGCCAATTGATCATTATAGGGACGACTTGCTTGATCTCATTCCCTTGGGACACTTAGTGTGATGGCCTCATGGATGTTGAACATTTCTCTCAGTGGTTATGGATCGGCATCAGTTATTGATGAAGCCCTATTAATGTCCAGGTTTACAAAGTCGAGCTCAGGGTGATTGGACTCGGGTCGGGGCATCCGTCTTCGGTATGACTGATTTTCTTCTTCAGAAATACTCGATGTGGTGTCGTAGTCGTCAAGGCTATTCCATCTCGAGCTGTGTATGTTGACTGTCTGTTCCCGATGTGTTGATCCCACTGTGGGGGGTAGACTGTTGAGGGGAGTTGGAGAAGAGGATCTTGAGTCTGACATTTTTGCCAAAACAAGACCCGGTGATGGAGGTTAGTTCAAAATACTTAATTCTAAAAGCTAATTCTATGGTTAGTAGAGCTAAGTACATTATAACTAGGGTTTATTGTGTCATCATCCCTACCCATGGGGACTGACCCTAAAAGGCTCTAAGCACCATAAAAGTGGAAAAATAGGAAAATGCAAAGCTTGTAAGAGGCAAACACACCATATAGAACCCTAGAAAACATATATTTCTTATCCTTAACAAGAAAACTAGAAAGAAAACACCCAAATATACACACAAAAACAGGAACACATCCACACAAAAGTAAACCCACCCCTCATACTGCTATTAACGCACAAAAAAACCTAGAACAACAGGCAAATAGCACAGGCATACACACAAATAGGTCATCTCCATTGTCATAAATAATAAGCATAAGCAGAGAATGAGGAAGTCGGTGGGGAACTTACTTGTAGAGCTTGAAGATGGTAGAAATGGCTGTGTGAAGCTATTAAAGTCTCGAAGTTGCAGAAGTTGGTGAGAAGCTCTGAGAGTTCTTTAGAGAAGATGATGTGGTAAAAGGAGAACTTGTTAGAGAACAGCCTTTAAATAGGCTATTCGGGCTAGTTTTGGTCGTTGGATTGAGGCTAGGGGTGGCAAAATGAATCAAAAAATCGAAATTGTATCGAATCCTAAACGAATCTAATCAAAATGTGATGGATTCATATTCGATTCTTTTATTAAATGAATCGAATACGAATATTCATTTAGTCATGATATTATTTAATAACATACTTTAATATAATTGATTTACATTAATTCTTCCGAAATATATACATATGAAATATGTAATTAATATATTTACTAACAATATCTCACCAAATATCGACAATATTATTTTTCTAGGGTAATTAGCCATAATTTTTTATATCTTAATTGAAAAATAACAATAATTAGTAAAATAAAATAATAAAATGAATCATAAACGAATAAACGAATCAATGAACTTAAATCCGTATTCGATTCATTTAATAAACGAATCGAATCGAATTGACTCATTTATTAAACGAATCCATTTTTTCAAACTTGTATTCGCTTTAAAGCGAATCGAATCGAACGAATAAACGAATCCTAACCCAAATTGCCACCCATAATTAAGGCACGTGGATGAGATCAGCGCCACGTATGATGGAGATCTCGCCCATTGAATTCAAATGAAAGGCTCAGATTGAAGCCACGGTTTCGGTTGGGCATAGCTGTTTTGGGTTTTGGCACGCTAATCACGGATGCGTGATATCTAGCATCTCGGGAAGACAAAGCAAAAAGAAGCCATGAAAGATGTGACATATATTTAAGGAAGGCCAATAAGGCTTCACATCTTCCTAAATGTGATTTAGAAACCCTATAAAGACTCTTTAGTTGGCGAAGAAAAAAAATGTAATCATTAAAAAAAAGGAAATATTTGGCGATATGTGTGCCTTCATGACCCGAGGTACATGGTAGTAACAATAGTTGCGAACTATGACCCGAGGACATAGGCGTAGTGTATGCCTTTATTATAGTTCCCTGCATCAACTCACTCGCTCGTTGACACCGAGAACTAAGAGACAAATGTTGATGATGGTTTTTCATCCCCAAGGAAATAGAAACTGGAGGAAGGGTAAGTTGGGGATTGTGATTGACCAAGAGAATAAAGATGGCCCAAATAGGCCGCAGTTAGATAAGGGACCCAAGCCCATTGTACCACAGTCTTCCCAAGAGTAATATCGGATGATGAAGTGGAGTTGGGATACCGACCCGACTTTAAGAAGTAATAGATTTGGAATCACTTGAGCACTAGTAGAGGCCGACCCGAGAAGGTCTGAGCTTGCCGACCCGACCATGTTGAGGAAGTTGGAAGAGATGACCAAGCATGATTCACCTTGACATACTGACCCAATGAGCAGAGTTGAGACCATAAGGTATCCAATACTTGAGAGCACATGATGCATGCCCTACATGAAAGTTTGGGCCTTCAGAAGGCTGATGTAACAGGAGGAAGTCAGCGATTTCCCTTGGGAAGAGACTCTAACAGGTGGAACAGTGTTGGGGTTGTTGGATTGCAGATTGTCACGTTGGCAGAACGTGTAACAGTTGGAAAAAGGTTGGAATGATGGCCTTCAACTGACTGAGAGTGATTAAGGGTCTGTTTGGTATAATTTTTCAAATAGAGCTTCTTCAAGTAGAACTTTTATTAATAAAGATTTTAGAAGTAGAATTTTTCATAGAAAATTTTTAGGTGTTTGGTTGTGAGTGAGAGCTTTTATTTAATATTATAAAATTACTTTATTAGACAATTTTTTTTAAGTTGTGTTATGAAATAGATGAAATAATATTGTTAAATTAAATAAGGGTATTATAGACAATTTAAATATTTGAAAAAGTTTTCCAAGCTCTACTCACAAAAGCCCAAACTTTGAGCTTTTGCTAGTATAGGCAAAATAGCTTTTTTAATTCTCAAAAGCTCTACTTAAAATGCAACCAAACATCACCAAAAATTTTGAAAAGAGCTTTTGGGATTAATAAAGCTCTTTTATTTTTATTAGAAGCTATACCAAATATGTACTAAGTTAGAAATTAGAGCTACTGTTTGTAGAGTGATTGGAGAAATAAAACATGGGAAAAAATGTCAGAATGACGTGAGCTGACGTCGTAGGTTGACAGAACAGTAGATTCAGAAGTCTATGTAAATGAATAAAATATTCAATTCTAATGGTTGGCCTTTTTGTTAGCAATCTTGATATTTCCTCACTCGTAAAGAAAAACCCAAAAATTTAGTGATAGAGAGAGAAAATTGGTCGATTTTTATCCGAGCAAGTAATAAAATTCTCCCTCTTTACTCCCGTGGACGTAGGTTGAAGTCACTCTCCATCGAACCACATTAATCTCTTGTTTTCCCCCGTGATTTTATGTTTGTTTGCTAAATTTGCTTTGGTTCCCAACTAAACAAACAAATTCATTTGATTGGACGAGATTTATTCGAGGGGTTAAATTCTCATATCACCATTGGAACGAACCAATATTATCTTTTTTTTTTATGAAGTTATTTTATTAAAATAAAAGCGGGGTTTATAGAGAGACAAAGATTTTATTATCTCTCTCTCGCAAGCAAGTTAAACGGCGTCGTTGCGAGCCGAGGAGCACTGATGATTGTATCTCTTTCTAACACCGTTGGATCAAAGCGTCGGCGAAAGCCAAGCGTCAGATTAGGTGACATTGGCGGCGACCAACACCATCACCAGTCGTACGATTCACACGTACGGAGAGTCACCAACGCCGCTTCCAACGCCGCCAATCAATTCAAGCACAAACACGTGGCCAATGTCGACCACAAGACGGAAGCTAGTAAGTCGTCAAAGGTTCGAGCTTTAACTAATATGAACTCTAATTCAGGAGAATTGAATGAAACCCTAGATGAGAATCTCGATAGTATCGCGATTGGGAGCTGGAAAGTGAATGATTCGAAGAAGATAAGATCTATTAAAAGGGTTAGGTCTAATTGGATATCCAAAAATAATGAAAGCTGTGGAAATAACAATAACAATAACGAAAACGAAAACGACGACTTTAATAACTACGATAACAACAACTTTAATGTTGGAGACTCTAAGTATAGTAATGGAGAAGATTTGGAAGATGAGTATCGTGACTTTAATATGGAAAATTCGGAAAGTCCATTGAAATAACAAAGCCCAGTTCATTCTCTTGACAATTTAGCTGTTGATGGGAATGAAATGGATGATTTTTATTACAGTAGAAGAGGGCCCATTAGAGGAAGTAGGGACCATAACGATGTAGTGGAGTTATCTGGGCCATCGGATAATGATGCAAGGTGGAATAGTGGAGGGAGTGAAGATGGGGTGAGAATTTGGTTGAATAGTTTACGGTTAGGGAGATATGCACCAGTTTTTGAGGTACATGAGGTGGATGATGAGGTGTTAACAATGTTGACATTGGAGGATTTGAAGGATATGGGGATAAATACCGTAGGGTCAAAGAGGAAGATGTATTGCGCGATACAGAAACTTGGTGTAGGCATTGTATTTTTGCATATAGGTCCCGATGATGAGTCTCGTACGGAGGCACTACTCTTTAGGTTACGGAAGTCGCGGGAAACGAATGTCGGAAGAGGAAATTCAGAATAAGTATGTCATCAGATTCAATTCACATGTTCACTGCTTTCGTTCATGCTGCGTTCGTGAACACGTTCGAACGACAAGCAGATTGCGGGCGTTCGTGTAGCGTTCGAATCGGCGTTCGAACGGTGTCGGTACTTCTGGTTTTGTTGCTAGCCTCACGCCTAAGCCCAATTAGCCCACCAAAACCCACCCAAAAATAATTAAAATTCCAAAATTAAATAAATCACAATCCAATCTAAATAATTCACATACCTAAATAAAACAAATCAAATATATCATCTTCCCAATCATGTCCCTAATTAAATAGACATTTTCCTTGTGATATACTAATTAGGAGATATCACCATTGATTGCATGATTCCATTTCCTATTCACACAAGAGGAACCATAGCCTTTGCCTATAAAAAAAGACACAAGCCCAACCCTTGCTGCCCCTAACAGACACGCCCAAGCAAAAAAGAAAGAAAGAAGCAAGCAAATAATTTTCCCTTCTACTATACTCCACCATCACAGAAACACTCACCAAATAACCCATCCATTGCAGCATCACACAACCCTCAAAACACCTTCACATTGCCGCACCATAAGCCTCACATTAACTGCACTGCCTATCACCGAGAATAACTCCCTGAATTGTACTGCAGTCACCGAAAATACACACTCAAACAGCAGCCCAAACACCGTAAAAAGTCCCTTATTTACCAAAAACCAGTAAGCCAATACTGTGACTAGAAAATACAGCGGAAATAGCAGTAAACAGAGGAAACGACAGCTCAAAACAGTGAAACAGTGAACAAGAACAGTTGACCAGTGAACCAGAGGAGTTGCGGAGCATCAACCCTTCCGACGGCCGTGTAACGCACTTTCGAGAGAAGACCTAAGAGGTTAGACCTGAGGGCACCCTTCTTATTTATTCTCATCTTTTTTGTTGTTTATTAGAATTCCCCCGCATGAGAGTCGTTTGTTGATATATGTTGTGGTCCTTGAATGAATGGAATATGTGTTCTCTCTTGTGGTATATCGGATGGAAACCCGGACGTAAATTCCGTAGCTGAATCCGAATGGACGGTATTGCGGTTTGCAGTCGGGATACAATACCACGTACCACTTGAGAGATTCACACATTTCGTTTCATCCAACCTTGTATTCGAGCATGATTGGGTTGCTAGTATGTTATTTATTTTTTAAGCATGATTTAGTCGTTAGTATGCCATTACTTTCTGCATGTTACTTATTTATGCATGATGATATAGTGCGCATTGGCAAATCAATTTGAATTAAAGGTCCTCCATTTTGAGGGATAAAAAGCCCAAGGGCTACCTTTGCCACGACGTTTTGCCGCGCCGGATGGAGTATGTTTGATTGAATGTGAGATATATTTAATCGAGCATACGAGGTCCTATATTATTGTTGTCTTTATTTTATATGCATTGTAATATAATGTGCATGGGCTAACTAGGGTGGATTAAAGGTCCTCTATTCGAGGGAAATGCCTGAAGGCTACCTTTACCACGATTTTTTGCCGCGCCTTTTATTATGTCATTTACCCTTTGCATGTCATTGCTTTATTTACGCATACATTGCATTCTTGTGCGCATGGGCTAACTAGGGTGGATTAAAGGTCCTCTATTCGAGGGATATGCCTAAAGGCTACCTTTTCCATGAAGTTTTGTAGCGCCGGACGAGGTGAACCCGATTGAATGAGAAATATGTTCCATCGGGCACACGAGGTCTTACATTGTGTATTTGTTTATCCATATATATGTTTGTGTCATTTCAGATGTCATTTTGGCAATCTCATTCGAACGTATTTCCAAACGCTACACGAATGTATGCATTCTGTCTTATTCTGTTTGAACGCGTTTCCAAACACTACACGAACGTATGTATTCTATCTTATTCCGTTCGAACGCATTTACGACCGTTACATGAACGTATGCATTATGTCTTATTTCCGTTCGAACGCGCCTCAGAACGCTACTCAAACGCTTGCATTATGTTTACCGTTCGAACGCGTTTACGAACGCTACTCGAACGCGCATGCATTTTATTGTATCATGCATCAGGTCCCATCCCGTTAAAACGCGTTATCAAATGCTATACGAACACGGACACTATGTTTATCGTTCGAACGCGTTATCAAACGCTACTCGAACGCTTGCATTCTGTTTACCGTTCGAACGCGTTTACGAACGCTATACGAACGCGCGCACACTGGACAGATTCCTTCATCATGTTTCATGCCTGTTTGTTCCCTTAGTCATTCTCTTCCCCATCATATGCTTAGTTAGCTCCCTTCAATATTTATGCCTTTACTGTTATTGTTTGTTTATATTTTCCGCATTTATTCATGAGATTGTGTGCTCGCTTTTATCATCAATGCCTTTATAGTTGTTATTAGTTACATTATTGCACTTTATTGCTTAATACGTTCATGAATTATGTACATTGCCTTCATTTCTTTCATTTACGATTATAGGTGTGCAAACTTGCATGTTGCTTAAATTATCTGGTACGTGTTGCATGAGATTTGGTCGTACGATTGCATAAATCATTTCATTACAAGTGGCATAAGTAAGGGACCATTCCGAACCCAACGGTTTGAGGTCTTCCCTTGCGAGGGGTGAGTGCGGCCTTAAATCATTTTCCCGGTTCACACCGGGTGGCGACTCCATTTTTAGTTCTCCGGTTTAGTTCCCCCGTGGGCTATTCCGTACTCCCAACCGGGCCGTGAGCCCGGGACAACGTCACCGATTTCTATGTCCTACAGTCTGGCGACTCCACTGGGGATAGAGAATTGGCCCCGAAATAATGTCTTGTAATGATTGTGGTTTGTGCTTTAGTTAACCGTGTTTACCGTGGGTTGAAAAGGGTTTAATCAAAGGCATTTTTTAAGACTAGGTAATGGTTTGGTGTCTTCCTTCATTCACTACCTTTCTACAAGGAAAGGTTGTGAAGGCACCTAGATAATCATGTACTCGTAGCCTACTGTGATGGACTAATTTGTAGAACTCGTTGTTTATTCCTGTCACCAAGCGATCAGAGCCTAAGAGGCTTGGGTTTTTAAGAGAGTTCACTCTGCCCTCCCTCTGGGGAATCTACAACGGGAAATCCATTTGATAGTCAGTCACGCACCATAACTTGTTGGCACGTATCTTAGTGTATAAAAAAAGTACGCTCACTTGGTCGCTCGAACCCTTGAGTAGAGAGACCTAGTTGTGGGTAACCCTTCGTCATCGAGAGCCTTTGTCTGTACCCCTATAAACTCGCGTAGACCATGGTTGTATGACCAATAGAAACTATTTCCTTGTGCTTGCGTTTAGGGACCATCATCATTTGGATTCAGTTAGACTTCTTGTCAGAAATGCAAACTTGTTGGGCCATTTAAACTGGGATGAGTTCGTATCTTATGAAAATTGGGCTAAAAGTTTCTAAAATGTCGATAGGTCACTCTGTAGAAATTGTTTCTTTATGTTTATACTTAGGACCATCATCATTTGGACTCAGTTAGACTACTTGTCAGAAATGCGAACTTGTTGGGCCATTTAAACTGAGATAAGTTCGTATCTTATGACAATTGGGCTAAAATTTTCTAAAATGCCGATGGGTCACTCTGTAGAAATTGTTTCTTTATGTTTATACTTAGGACCATCATCATTTGGACTCAGTTAGACTACTTGTCAGAAATGCGAACTTGTTGGGCCATTTAAACTGAGATAAGTTCGTATCTTATGACAATTGGGCTAAAATTTTCTAAAATGCCGATGGACCACTCTGTAGAAATTGTTTCTTTATGTTTATGCTTAGGACCATCATCATTTGGACTCAGTTAGACTACTTGTCAGAAATGCGAACTTGTTAGGCCATTTAAACTGGGATAAGTTCGTATCTTATGACAATTGGGCTAAAAGTTTCTAAAATGCCGGTGGGCACTTTATGTTTAGACCTCTTATCATTTGAAGTTGTTTAGCCATGTTATCGCAAAAGTGTAAACTTGTTGGGCCTTTATCAACTGGGACAAGTTTGCACCTCGCAATAGTATGATTAAATGCTTTAAAATGGTAATGGGTCGACTTATATATTCCATGCATCGCACGCATCTCATGCATCTCATGCATACACGCATCATGCTAACCCATGTGTCTTAAAAGCCATCATAGATATCCGTTGGGTTAAAAAAAAGTTTGTCAAGAAGGGTTTAGCAAACATGGATATCGGGGAAAAGGAAACTGAGAAACATAAAACCTTACGGCAATGATAGAAAGATAAGCAAATGGCATCCAGCTGAAGTGTCCGAGAAAAGAAGAAGCTCGACAGGCAATGGAAACAGTACTGCCGGTGGAAGTTGAGATACAGTCCATGCGGGTATTAGAAGAAACAGAGTTACCTGAACAAGAATGGACCTCGCAAAGATTTGAAATAGTTAGCACTGCTGGATGAGAAGAGGATGAAGTCCTTACATCACATGCAGATATACCAGAAGAGTTTGGCTAGGGCATTCAACAAGAATGTGCGTCCTACCAAGATCAGAAAGGGTGATCTGGTACTTAAGCAGTCAAAGCCATCGACGACAGACCGAGGGGAAAGTTCAGACCCAACTGGGAAGGACCCTACATAGTCCAGAAAGTGATGGGAAATGGGGCAGTGAGACTGTCAGATTTGGAAGGGAATGAGTTCACCGAGCCGATCAACGTGGATAGATTGAAGTAATATTTTACCTGAGGGAAAGAAGACCGAGCAGTCACCAAGGAAATTGACAGAAGACCTAACCCAACGGGATAGGAAACTCATTCATGCATACATGCATACACGTAACGTATTTTGCATTCCTTTTTGTGTTTGTTTTGTTTTGTATTCACAGGTTTCAAAGAAGAAAAAGAGAAAGCGGCAAAGGTAAGCCAATCAGAAACAACAACAGTATAATGTCATCAGTTTTAGGAATGAATCATGGGGTTGAGGCCCACATCAGTCTCAGGAATGAATCAGAATCAGTATCGGTTTCAAGAATGAATCACCGGGTTGAGGCCCACATCAGCATCAGTTTAAGGGCGAGGCCCACATCCGCATCAGTTTGGGGGCGAGGACCATATCAGTATCGGTTTGGGGGTGAGCCCACATCAGTATCGGTTTGGGGGCGAGGCCCACATCAGTATCATTCTGTGGGTCGAGGCCCACATCAGTATCAGTTTTGGGGATGAGTCCTAGGGCCGAGGACCACATTAGTATCAGTTTTGGGATGCATCCCAGGGTCGAGGCCCACACATATCATCAGCAATTTTGGGGATGAGTCCCAAGGTCGAGGCCCACATCAGTATCAACTTGGGGGCGAGGCCCACATCTGCATCAGTTTAGGGGCGAGGCCCACATCCGCATCAGTTTGGGGGCGAGACCCATATCAGAATCGGTTTAGGGGAGAGCCCACATCAGTATCAGTTTGAGGGCGAGGCCCATATCAATATCAGTTTGGGGGCGAGCCCACATCAGTATCAGCTTGGGGGCGATGCCCACATCAGTATCAGCTTGGGGGCGAGGCCCACATCAACATCAGTTTAGGGGCGAGGCCCACATCCGCATCAGTTTGGGGGCGAGGCCCAAATCAGTATCGGTTTGGGGGCGAGCCCACATCGGTATCAGTTTGGGGGCGAGGCCCATATCAGTATCGGTTTGGGGACGAGCCCACATTAGTATCAGTTTGGGGGCAAGGCCCATATCAATATCAGTTTAGGGGCGAGCCCACATCAGTATCAGTTTGGGGATGAGTCCCAAGGTCGAGGCCCACATCAGCATCAGTTTTGGGGATGAGTCCCGGGGCGAGGCCCACATCAGCATCAATTTTGAGGATGAGTCCCAGGGTCGTGACCCACATCATCAGCAGTTTTGGGGATGAGTCCCAAGGATGTGACCCACATCATCAGCAGTTTTGGGGATGTGTCCCAGGGTCGTGACCCACATTGTCAGTGATATTGGGATGCGTCCCAAGATCGAGGCCCCCGTTGTCGGTTGTAGTTATCGAGATGCATCACAGGGTCATTGGCCTCCTGCATCATCAGTTTTGGGGATGCGTCCCAGGGTCGTGACCCACATTGTCAACGTTATCGGGATACGTCCCAGGGTTGAGGCCTCTGTTGTCGGTTGCAGTTATCGGGATGTGTCCCAGGGTCGTTGGCCCCCTGCATCATCAGTTTTGGGGATGCGTCCCAGGGTCGTGACCCACATTGTCAATGGTATTAGGATGCGTCTCAGGGTCGTGACCCCCGTTGTCGGTTGCAGTTATTGGGATGCCTCCCAAGTTCGAGGTCCACTGCGTCATCCATTCAGCTCGAAGCAGCAGGCAAGTCAGGTGGCAGCTGGCGAGCCAGGTAAGTAAAATTACATTGCACAACTTTGATAGGATTTTCATTATCACACACTGCACAAGTCCCATCAAAGTGGGGGCGATTGTAGGAACTGCATTTTTGCATATAAGTCCCGATGATGAGTCTCGTACGGAGGCACTACTTTTTAGGTTGCGGAAGTTGCGGGAAACAAATATCGGAAGGGGAAATTCAGAATAAGTATGTCATCAGATTCAATTCACATGTTCACTACTTTCGTTCGTGCTGCGTTCATGAACACGTTCGAACATCAAGCAGATTGCGGGCTTTCGTGTAACGTTCGAATCGGCGTTCGAACAGTGTCGGTACTTCTGGTTTTGTTGCTAGCCTCACGCCCAAGCCCAATTATCCCACCAAAACCCACCCAAAAATAATTAAAGCATTTAAAACACATGTCACAAAATAAAATAATATCCTTCCTAAATTAAATAAATCACAATCCAATCTAAATAATTTACATACCTAAATAAAACAAATCAAATATATCATTTTCCCAATCAAGCCCAATCATGTCTCTAATTAAATAGACATTTTCCTTGTGATATACTAATTAGGAGATATCACCATTGATTGCATGATTCCATTTCCTATTCACACAAGAGGAACCCCAACCTTTGCCTATAAAAAAAGACACAATCCCAACCCTTGTTGCCCCTAACAGACACACCCAAGCAAAAAAAAAAAGCAAGAAGCAAGCAAATAATTTTCCCTTCTACTATACTCCACCAACACGGAAACACTCACCAAATAACCCATCCATTGCCGCATCACACAGCCCTCAAAACACATTCACATTGCCCCACCATAATCCTCACATTAACCGCACTGCCTATTACCGAGAATAACTCCCTGAAATGTACTGCAGTCACCGAAAATACATAATCAAACAGTAGCCCAAACACCGCAAAACAGTCCTTTGTTTACAGAAAACCAGTAAGCCAATACTGTGACCAGAAAATATAGCGGAACAGCAGCAAAACAGAGGAAACGACAGATCAAAATAGCGAAGCAGCGAACGAGAGCAGTGGACCAGTGAACCAGATGAGTTGCGGAGTATCAACCCTTCCAACGGCCGTGTAACGCACTTTCGAGAGACGACCTAAGAGGTTAGACCTGAGGGCACCCTTCTTATTTATTCTCATATTTTTTTGTTGTTTATTAGAATTCCCTCGCATGAGAGTCGTTTGTTGATATATGTTGTGGTCCTTGAATGAATGAAATATATGTTCTCTCTTGTGGTATATCGGATGGAAACCCGGACGTAAATTCCGTAGCAGAATATGAATGGATGGTATTGCGGTTTGCACTCGGGATACAATGCCACGTACCACTTGAGAGATTCACACATTTCGTTTCATCCAACCTTGTATTCGAGCATGATTGGGTTGCTAGTATATTATTTAATTTTTAAGCATGATTTAGTCGTTATTATGCCATTACTTATGCATGTTACTTATTTATGCATGATGATATAGTGCGCATTGGCAAATCAAGTTTGATTAAAGGTCCTCCATTTTGAGGGATAAAAGCCCAAGGGCTACCTTTGCCACGATGTTTTGCCGCGCCGGACGAGTATGTTTGATTGAATGTGAGATATGTTTAATCGAGCATACAAGGTCCTATATTATTGTTGTCTTTATCTTATATGCATTGTAATATAATGCGCATGGGCTAACTAGGATGGATTAAATGTCCTCTATTCGAGGGAAATGCCTGAAGGCTACCTTTACCACGATGTTTTGTCGCGCCTTTTATTATGTCATTTACCATTTGCATGTCATTGCTTTATTTACGCATGCATTGCATTCTTGTGCGCACTGGCTAACTAGGGTGGATTAAAGGTCCTCTATTCGAGGGAAATGCCTAAAGGCTACCTTTTCCACGATATTTTGCCGCGCCGAACGAGGTGCACCCGATTGAATGGGAAATATGTTCCATCGGGCACACGAGGTCTTACATTGTGTATTTGTTTATCCATATATGTGTTTGTGTCATTTCAGATGCCATTTTTGCAATCTCGTTCGAACGCATTTACAAACGCTACACGAACGTATACATTCTGTCTTATTTCCGTTCTAACGCGCCTCAGAACGCTACTCGAATGCTTGCATTCTGTTTACCGTTCGAATGCGTTTACGAACGCTACTCGAACGCGCATGCATTTTATTGTATCACGCATCAGGTCTCATCCCGTTCGAAAATGTTATCAAACGCTATACGAACGCGGACACTCTAATTATCGTTCGAACACGTTATCAAACGCTACTCGAATGCTTACATTCTGTTTACCGTTAGAACGCGTTTACGAACGCTACACGAACGCGTGCATACTGGACAGATTCCTTCATCATGTTTCATGCATGTTTGTTCATTTAGTCATTCCATTCCCCATCATATGCTTAATTAGCTCCCTTCAATATTTATGCCTTTACTATTATTGTTTGTTTATATTTTCCGTATTTATTCATGAGATTGTGTGCTCGCTTTTATCATCAATGCCTTTATAGTTGTTATTAGTTACATTATTGCACTTTATTGCTTAATACGTTCATGAATTATGTACATTGCCTTCATTTCTTTCCTTTACGATTATGGGTGTGCAAACTTGCATGTTGCTTAAATTATCTGGTACGTTTTGCATGAGATTTGGTCGTACTATTGCATAAATCATTTCATTACAAGTGGCATAAGTAAGGGACCATTCCGAACCCAACGATTTGAGGTCTTCCCTTGCGAGGGGTGAGTGCGACCTTAAATCATTTTCCCGGTTCACACCGGGTGGCGACTCTATTTTTAGTTCCCCTGTGGGCTATTCCGTACTCCCAACCGGGCCGCAAGCCCGGGACAGCGTCACCGATTTCTGTGTCCTACACTTGGGAAATGGTTTTCGTGAGGTTTTGGTTGTTGAGTTTGTAGTATTTGAGGAGATTTCGAGTTCTCAGCCATGGCAGCGTAAGATGCATTGCTATGACTGAAGCAGTTTGAGCCTTTTGGTATCTTCGTTTTGTTTTTTGATGTGGTTCTAGTAGTAGTATTTGAAATGGTGTTTTTTTTGTCAAAAGTACTTTGAATAGTTCGGCCAGGACAATGATTAGATTTTTTCCTTTTTAGAGGGTCAAGTGTTCAGAGGGTTTGGGTTATTCCTCGGCCAGAGGGAGAATCCGGACACAGTTTCCCGGGTGTGATCGACCAGAACACACAATATGGTACAGATTCGAAGACCGACCACATCAGAGCAGAGACCGACCATAGTAACCCGACAGCTCAGCTCAGTTCTGTTTCACTTTCGGTATCACGGTAGATAGGTCGGACATTCAGGGTCAGGACGGGAGCAGTTTGGGTAGTTCGGCAGATCATCTTGCCAACCTCATGACGACCGAAATATGAGTATGGCAGTTTGGACTTTTCCTTCAGGCATACGTCACAATTTGGAAGCACTTACAGGCTGGATCCAGTATGTTGCGTGTGGCTGAAGAGAATCAGAATGATGTGACAGGATGTCAGATGACAGGTTTTGCTTTCGGCGACGACAGTCTTGGGGCATAGAGCCCGTCAATCAGTCGGAGATCACGCGGGAAATGTCATAGAAGCGGGGGAACATTGTGTATTTCTCGTAGTATATAAAGGGATGGTAGATTCATTTGTATAGGTTGGTTAGCAGAAATCTAAAAGAAGCACTACTTGTAAGCGCCACACAGAAACAGCTCGGTATCATGCGACCACCCTTCAAAAGAGGTCGGCCGAGCTCGTTCCAGTAATA
This sequence comes from Zanthoxylum bungeanum, assembly GCA_019454045.1. Taxonomy (NCBI): domain Eukaryota; kingdom Viridiplantae; phylum Streptophyta; class Magnoliopsida; order Sapindales; family Rutaceae; genus Zanthoxylum; species Zanthoxylum bungeanum. The sequence goes on along the minus strand of SKCR01038870.1, from coordinate 133,189 downwards.
AAAATAACCCCCACCACTTTGTGCCCGTGGAAATAGGCTTGACTTGCTCCACCGAACCACGTTAAAACTATCTTGTCGATTTTGTGGCTGCTTTGCCTTTTGCTAAGTTTTTTTTTGGTCTCCCCATAACCAAACAAATTCAAGGTTGAAGGAGGATTGTCTCGGGGGAGTTATCTCGAAACTACCCCTGTAACGAAAATCACCCGTCAACAAGTAGTATTTGAAATGGTAGATTTTCTTGTTAGTTATATTCTTGCACTTATATATGTTCTTTTAAGTGCAATTTTCGACATGTTTTAATTAAGTGCAATTTTTTGGTACATATAGTAGTTTCTTTTTGATGATTTTGCTGGAGTAGTTGTTGTAAAATATGTGTCATCAAACAGTAATATAACTCGCAATCAAACAGATCAAAACAACAAAAGTAGATCTAGATGCATGAAACCCTAAAACCAGAAAACCATTAAAACAAACCAAAAAATGGAGATCACAGAATTGTCCAAGTCGAGATGATCTCTGTCCTTAAGAACTTATTGGCTCTGTCACGGGTGCTTTACGGATTCGTTTTGCCAACGTTCTCCCAGGATTACTTGGAATCTTCTTGTTCAAGGAGCACTCCTTAACAAGTGTATGAACTAGGAATATGGTAAAACTCTCTAAAAAAAAAATGAAAACAATGTCTCTTCCTTAGCAAAAATCGGATATCTTTCTGTATTTCTATTTTGGATATCAAGCCTTCTTATATAAGACATGGAAGGGTGCCAATAGGGCACCCTTTGGGATGGGGTGCAACCCCCCAAGGGTTGTACCCCTCACAAGCACCCAATCCAATCCAAAAGACAGAATTACCCTTAATGAAGAATTTCCTACAATCCCCCACAATTCTTCAAATATCCACGGAGACACATGAGAGAGTTACCATGAACTAAAGCTGCATCGAAATAGGTAGCTTTCGCCTTGAACCTTTCCTAGTGAGTGACAATCGGATTTACTTGGCAAACCAGTGACCCATAGTCTTGAACTGTTCTGCCGTTGGTGTAAACCAAGACAATTGCCAACACACAGCTTTAATTCGACCATTTTCCCGTTCTACGGTTGTGTTCATTTTGCCCTGAACAACGGTCATGGATTCATCAAGCACTTTAGGGTAACCCACCTTTAAATGTTCCCATGGAAGCGGCCTCACTTCTTACTTGAAATAGGTGATCTGCTATGAGAGGTAATCTGTCTTTACCCCCATTAGGACTCATCTCCTAATATAGTGATCATTAAAAGCCTTAGCTTATCCTAACCAATGACAGACAGCACTCAGCGTCATAATCGGAATGGGAAAGAGTACGAAACTCTTCAGTGCTTGTTTTGAATTGCACAAAGTTTCTGTTGTCCCTTTTGAACCTAGATCTTGGGATCTCCAGTCAACTAGGTTGGGTTTCCACAGTGACAATTCTTAGATTATAGGCTTCAAGCCCATCCCCTCGATGACTTCTCAACTTGCTCTCGAGGTAAACCTTTAGTTAGTGGATCCGCTAGGTTTCCTTCGACCTGACATAATCGATCGTTATTATGCCACTTGAGAGCAGTTGACGTATGGTATTATGTCCCCGACGTATGTGTGTCGAGACTTACCATTATACATTGTATTTTGGGCTCTCCCAATAGCCGATTGGCTGTCACAATGTATGCTTATCGCTGGCACCGATTTGGGCCAACTAGGAACATCCTCCAGGAAGTTTCTAAGCCATTCTGCTTCTTCCGCTGTTTTGTCTAACGCTATGAACTCTGATTCCATAGTAGACCGGGCAATACATGTTTGCCTCGAGGATTTCCATGACACGGCCGCATTAACTAAGTGTGAAAATAAATCCACTCGTGGATTTGGAATCCACCGTATCAGATATCCAGTTAGCATCGCTGTAACCCTCTAGTACAGCAGGATATCTCTCGTAATGTAGCCCATATTTTGAAGTTTCTCTCAGATACCTCAAAACTCTTACTATGGCTTTCCAGTGGTTGTGTCCTGGATTACTCGTATATCTGCTAAGCCGATTCACAGCTTGAGCGATATCGGGTCGTGTGCAATTTGTGAGATACATCAGACTTCCGATGATTCTCGAATACTCTAGTTGCGATATGCTTGAACCAGTATTCTTTGATAAATGAAGAGTTAGGTCTACAGGGGTTCTAGCTACGTTTAGATCCCCTTTGATATATTTATCGAGTATCTTCTCAATATAATGAGTCTGTGATAATATATATCCGTCTGATGTCCTAAAATCTTTATTCCTAGGATCACATCAGCTATCCCCATATCTTTCATATCAAATCTGCTGGATAACACGTTTTTGATAAACTTAATCATTTCATGATTACTACCAATTATCAGCATATCGTCTACATAGAGACACACAATGACATATCCTTTTTGAGTTGATTTGGTGTACACACACTTATCACACTCATTGGTTTTAAACCCATTTGACAACATTTCTTTGTCAAATTTCTCATGCCATTGTTTCGGTGCTTGTTTTAATCCGTACAAGGATTTACAAGTTTGCACACCTTCTGTTTTTGTCCAGGAACATTAAACCCTTCTGGTTGTTCCATGTAAATTTCTTCATCCAATTCACCATTCAAGAATGCCGTCTTTACATCCATTTGATGTATTTCAAGACCAAATATAGCTGCTATGGCTATGAGCATTCTTATCGATGTGATGCGAGTCACAGGTGAATAGGTGTCAAAGTAATCAAGGCCTTCATTTTGTCTAAACCTTTTATGACAAGTCTTGCCTTATACTTATCTATTGATCCATCCGTTTTCATCTTCCTTTTGAATATCCATTTGTAGCCCAGCGGCTTACAACCTGGCGGAAGATCAACCAACTCCCAAGTATGGTTCTGTAGGATTGAATCAATCTCACTGTTAATAGCCTCTTTCCAAAGAGGTGCCTCCAGAGAAGTCACAGCTTCTTTATAACTTTGAGGCTCATTTTCTAACAAGTTGTTAGAAAATCGGACCAAACGACTTAGACGTTCTAGCTCTTTTGCTACGTCTAGGCTCGATTGTCTCAGCATTTACACGTTGATCTGATTCTTGGTCAACTTGATCACTGTCCCTTGACAGTATCAACTGTTTTTTTGAGAGACCCAGTTATTTGTCTTTCCTTACAAGGAAACGTCTCTTCAAAAATATCGCATTCCTTGACTCAATTATCATATTTGGATTGATGTCAGGAATCTCTGACTTGTGTACCAAGAATCGATACGCACTACTGTTGTGAGCATATCCAATGAATACACAGTCAACAGTTTTGGGTCCTATTCTAACCTTCTTAGGTTTAGGAACCATTACTTTGGCAAGACACCCCCACACTTTGAGGTATTTGTAGGAAGGTACGAAACCTTTCCACAATTCATATGGTGTCTTGTCAAGTCTTCTGTGAGGAAGCTTGTTCAGAACGTAGTTCGCGGAAAGCAAGGCTTCCCCCCACAAGTTCTGGGGTAGACCCGAACTTGTCAACATGGCATTCATCATTTCCTTCAACGTTCGGTTTTTGCGCTCCGCAATTCCGTTCTGTTGAGGAGAATAGGGAGCAGTGGTTTCGTGAATAATTCCGTGACACAAACATATTCACCGAATGGTGAAACTATTTCACCACCTCTATCACTCCTGATTCTTTTGATTTTGCCAAGTTGATTTTCAACTTCGCTCTTATATGCACAAAGCTCTCAATAGCTTCTGCTTTGCTTCTCAACAGGTACACATAACAAAACCTTGTGCTATCATCGATAAAAGTGACAAAGTACTTTTGTACCGCCTCTTGTTTGCACAATATTCATGTCACATACATCGGTATGTACAAGTTCTAGCGGTTCAGAACTGCGTTCTATAGAATGAAATGATGTTCTATGCATTTGGCTTCAACACATGCTTCACACTTATGTTGGCTATCAATTGCAATTGTAGGTATAAGGTATCCATAAATTTACGCATGGTATCATAATTAACATGTCCTAACCTCCCATGCCATACATTCTGCGACACAATATATAAGCAGACGAACTAGCTTTATTAATAGCACGATTAACAGTCATTACATTTAGCTTGAAAAGGCCCTCAGTTAGGTATCCTTTTCCTACATACATATCATTCCTTAGTCATTACAAACTTGTCAGAAACAAATACAAGCTTAAACCAGCCTTACTAAGAAGAGAGCCCGAGACCAAGTTCTTCCGATGAATATCTGGAACGTGCAGTACATTCTTCAATGTTAGCTCCTTTCCGGATGTCATCTTCAGAACCACTGTGCCTTGTCCAACCACCTGAGAGGTAGACGAGTTTCCCATTGTCAGATGATCGCCGCCATCAACCTTCTGGTACATGGAAAACATCTTACTGTCTGCACAGATATGACGAGTAGCCCCAGTGTCCACCCACCATTCTCTCGGATTCCCAACTATGTTGGCTTCGGTTACCACTGCTGATAGTTCCATCTCTGAGATATCATCAGTCAGCTGCTCGCCTTCAGTAACATGGGCCTCATATTTCTTTTTCTTACCCTTGTCCTGAGACTTCTTGTTCCTGCAGTCCTTTGACATATGACCGCTCTTTCCACAGTTGTAGCATTTTCCCTTGAACTTCTTGTTCCCAGAGTCAGCTCCACTGTTCTTTTCTTTTTTCTACCCTTTGCACCTTCAATGATGTGGGCCTTAGACTCCAGAGTCTTGTAGCTGGCCTTCTCGGACATCCTGTTGTCCTCCTCGATTCTCAATCGAACACTGAGGTCTTCAAGGCTCATCTGCTTCTTTTTGTGTTTCAGATAGCTCCTGAAGTCCTTCCATGATGGAGGCAACTTTTCAATTATGGCGGCAACTTGAAACATCTCACAGAGTTTCATTCCCTCATCCAGTATTTCATGAATGATCAATTGCAGTTCACCCACTGAGACATCACCGTCCTTGAATCTACCATCTTGTAGTCCAGGAACCTACCCACGACAAACTTCTTTTGTCCGGCATCTTCGGTTTTGTACTTCTTCTCGAGAGATTCCCAGAGAACCTTCGCAGAAGTCATGCCTTGGTACACATTGTACAGGGTATTGTCAAGACCACCCAAAAGGTAGTTCTTGCATAAGAAGTCTCCAGACATCCAAGTCTGTTCTCGCTCTACCTTGGCCAATTCAGATTCACCCTCCACAGGACCCGGAGGATCTTTGAGGAATTTAGCCAACTGGAGAGTTGTCAGGTAGAACAGCATTTTGCTCTGCCACTGTTTGAAATTTGCCCCACCAAATTTCTCCGGTTTTTCTCCGTGAGAGACCGGTTACCGTGATATTTCCGCTAGCCATATGTAATTGGAAATCAACAAGGTCAATTAGTCTACGAAAGACAAATTGCACAACGATCAACGAATGACCTTGCTCAAAATGATATATGATAAATGTAGATATATAAGTCAATCAAGATTGGATGGAATTACTTGTGTATTATTACACTTTAAATTCTCAACCATTATGCAACACACAATCAATTTCAACTTTATCACTATGTGTATGCTTGTGAAATTGAACAACTTAATAATAACTTGAATCTATACTACCAAGATTAATGTGTTTACAGTATATGACTACCGAGTTAATATTAATTAAAGTTTGCAGTTTATGATACTTACAGGACAAAGTCGTTAGTGTCACGTTCGTATCTACGTTCGAACGAGACTGTCCAGTGTGTGTGCGTTCGTGTTGCGTTTGATAACGCGTTCGAACGAAGTGTTTCCAGAGAGTTCACGTTCGAGTAGCGTTTGATAACGTGTTCGAACGAAGTGTTTCCAGAGAGTTCACGTTCGAGTAGCGTTTGATAACGCGTTCGAACGGTGTGATTCCAGAGATTTCACGTTCGTATAGCGTTCGTGAACGCGTTCGAACGGAACGATTCCAGAGAGTTTACGTTTGAGTTGCGTTTAGGACGCGTTCGAACGTTCTAAGGCAGAAGGCTTGCGTTCGAGTTGTGTTTGAAGACGCGTTCTAACGTTCTAACGAAAGTTCAAATATTTAGCCTTCGCGTGCGTCGGGCGTTCGAACGCCCTACGGGTTTTTCATGCACAGTTTGTATTTTCCAGAAAATATTCAAACCCTAACATGCGAATTACTATCTAATAACATTAAAGCAATAAGTTCTTAAGATTGTTGTAAAATATGTGTCATCAAACAGTAATATAACTCGCAATCAAACAGATCAAAACAACAAAAGTAGATCTAGATGCATGAAACCCTAAAACCAGAAAACCATTAAAACAAACCAGAAAATGGAGATCACAGAATTGTCCAAGTCGAGATGATCTCTGTCCTTAAGAACTTATTGGCTCCGTCACGGGTGCTTTACGGATTCGTTTTGCCAACGTTCTCCCAGGATTACTTGGAATCTTCTTGTTCAAGGAGCACTCCTTAACAAGTGTATGAACTAGGAATATGGTAAAACTCTCTCAAAAAAACAAACGAAAACAATGTCTCTTCCTTAGCAAAAATCGGATATCTTTCTGTATTCTATTTTGGATATCAAGCCTTCTTATATAAGACATGGAAGGGTGCCAATAGGGCACCCTTTGGGATGGGGTGCAACCCCCCAAGGGGTTGTACCCCTCACAAGCACCCAATCCAATCCAAAAGACAGAATTACCCTTAATGAAGAATTTCCTACAGTAGTTTTGGTTATTAGTTTTGATAATTATAGTCTACAATGAGAGGAAATCTGGTTGGACTTGGTTTTAAAGCAATATGCTAAATAAAGAATGCTAATTTCAGATATCTTCTTTTGCTTTTGTCATGCTTTTAAGAGTGAAATGGTAGTTGGAATACTAAATTGTTCAATCTAGTAAATGATTTTCGTAAGCGCGAATATATTCTTCATTGAATTGGAGGTATTGACTGCTTCTTAACTGGTACCGCTGTGCCTTGATAATGATAATTGTGAATCAAAGTAGATGTATATGAAGATTTTGTTTGTAATGCCTTGAGACAACTATGATTTAAACAGTTATAATTGTGTGCTATTCTGCTTTGCTAATGATTTTTTTTTTTTTTTTGAATTATTACAATCTACATATATTACAATATGATGTCAACTGAGATTCTAGATACATACAAGTTATGACACTGTCCAGAAATCAACCGAGACGTAGCTCGGAACTCAATTATTATCAATCAACCAAGACACAGCTTGGAAATCAACTCTTATACAGGAGAAAATCTTCCTCCAGACCCTCCCTAGCCTATGAAGGAAGATTTTGAGTCTTCATTGTTTTTGTGGGGACTCGAACCCATGTCTGAGAGACATGGGTTACCAATGGGCTACACACCCATTGGCCTTTGCGAATGATTTTAAAACTTCAGATACGAGGCCTGCATTATCCAATTCAATTCCCTACTTTCTATATCTATTGCCTACATGGAAATGGTGGATGGTGGTTACATTTGTCTTCTGGTGACTGACTTCTGTTTAATGAGCTGCATGTTCTGTTGGTCCAGTTGATCCGTATTTACTCACTCAAAGTGCTTTCATTTAGTCCAGTGAGCTTTGCTTGTTCAAATACAATAATTCTAGGGGATATTCTAGTGACATTCTTGTTTCAAGTAGTTGTACATTCTAATCTTTAACAGCTTCAAGCAAACATATTACTAAAAAATATTTCCTAAAATTCTGTTAAAATTTGTTCGATTGAGGAAATGGTCCTTACATTCAAACTTTCAGTATTCATTATATTTGTGTTTTTCGAGGACTGACTTCTGTTTCATGAGCTGCATTTTATGTTGGTTGGTCGATCTTTACTTGCCGTGCTCATTTTGCAGTATAACAGGAAAATCAAATTCCAAGTGCTTATCTTGGCTAGAAAGACCTAAGTTGACACACACTAAAATTATAAAAAGATACTTCCATTTTACGGAGCCTTTTTTGGTTGATTAACTTTTGTGGGCTGAAGTGGATGCCATCTGACTTAACTGGGATCCAATTCTATCAAAATTTGGTGAAAACCAATTCCAGTTTTTTGAGTTTGTTAAGTTGCACAGTAGGTTTCTCACTTGATTTTTGCTTAATTCATTTTTATGAAGAAGAGGCCATTGTCCTGTAAGGGATAATCTATTTGGTAGCAAGGAGTTATTTTAAATGTTCTGGAGTTGGAGGGGAAGCCTTTCTTAAGGTGAGAAGTTAAAAGTCCACTAAGATTTTAGTTTGTTTCGACAAGGAGGGGGGCTTGGTGGTATATGGGGGGATTCATGATACCAAGTCTCTGTGTTTTTGTTACTCTTACCTCTCTTCCTCTCTCTGGCGAAGATTGTGAAACATGTATTTATAACCATGCATTAAGATGAACGTTATGACAAAAAAGATCCCTGCTGAAAAAGAAGCCAAAGACTTCGTGATAAGGTGAAAAGTGAAAACAATAAGGCTGGGGAAAAGTGCAGAAGCTTAATTAGCATGTTGGTGTTTGAATCTGTTCATTATTGACCTTTTATTTCTTTCAAAATGATGAAAAAATAACATTCATTACAAGAAGTCATGCGTGTTTGGGAACTCTTTGCCGGAGACACAATTCTTGATCAAGCACAGAAACAGAAGGGCAAACATGATGCAGGTCCCAAGTTCAGTAGTTTACTTGGGTCGAGAACATGATGAGTGCATTTATAGATGAAGATCACTTTTAATGTTAACAATTAACACTACGAATGTATTTTTTTATCACCAAAGTGAAAGCAAATATGTGAAAAAATAATCATAATCAATGACAAGGATAATTTATGTCCTGAACATTTAAAAAAAAAAAAAAGTGATCTAAATATTTAAGTTATTACATAAGCCACACATTCCCTAAAGAAATAAAAACAAAAATCAACAAATAGACAAAATTATACAACACAGACGCTCCAAATTTGGCATATTGATTAGCTTGTAGGACAACTCGTAGTTTCGTTATCAGTCATCAGTCTCCAAATTACAAGTGAATACCAAACTGATCAAGGTAACCAATATAAAATATACACAGAAGAGTAGCACTAATGACCACCATCATATAGAAAATTCACCTTTGGATATTACTCCCTAACGTTTCATTTAGATCTCAATTAAACTAATCGATTTTCAATTAGCTAAATTTAATTACTGAAAAATTATAATTACAGCAGTTGGTCCTTCAAGGTTCAAATTAGTCTCTCAAGAATTATCCTTCATTTAGTTTAATCCCTAAACATTTATAACCAGTTCAATTTAGTTTAGGCGAGATTAAGGAAACGCAACTATAAGATGACAAGCCAATTTCACTAACAGATGATAATTTCTACCAATGAGACATTTCTAATATAATTGCTTCCATCCCTATAATTACTAGCTTTCTTCATTATCTCTACCACCACCTTCACATCTTGTTCCAACTATCTCACTCTCGCTCTCCTCATTGAGTTACCTCTCTCCTTCCAACCAACCAAATAGTCCCAATATGTAGGTAGAGATAGAGTAAAAATCTTTGTCTGATCTACAATATTTGGTTAGCTAAACTCAATGTCAAGGTAGCCTTCATGCACTAGCAAAATCAAGACGTGGAGGTACTCTTCTCTTTGTTCCCCAACGATATCTATATCTAGTTGGTGAGAAGAGAAGCATGAAATAGGTGGAGAAAAACTTGTGTACGCTAAGGTGGTGGGCTCAACCAATCATAATTTGCCAAATGGCAGAGTAAATGTTCCCCGTGACTAGCAATGGGACCACCACTTTAATGTTAAACTTAAAAAAGGGAAATCTACAGGACTATTTGCTTTGCCATTTGGCCTATTCTGATTGAGATATACTCCTTTGATAAGTTTTTCTAAAAAGAAAAGAAAGGGAAGAAAAAAAAAATTTATTGTCATAATGAAGGAACAGTCTTCGGTACTCTAGGTGCACCATCAAATAAATACGAAAAAGAGTGTTCTATAATTTGAATTTTAAATCATTGGGGTGAAAAGGTAATAAAAAAATTAAAAAAGTTCAAAGTAAAATTAAGTAGTTCACGGTATTTGTCTTTATCATCACAAGATAACTTATTGTTGTGTAGGTGTATAACATCAACATAATTACACAGTGCACCTAGAGAACTAATGACTCTCGAAAAAAAAAGGCAGAGTATGAGAAAAACTTATGCTGAGGTGGTATGCCCAGCCAATCTAGCTATGCCAAATGACAGAGTAGGTCGGATCATAAATTTTCTTATTTGTCCCACGGCATAAAAATTGATGTTAGCACCGTTGGTCTCACCATGAGACCTATCTATTCTGTCATTTGGTAGAGCTTGATTGACTAGATATACCACCTCAGCATACAAAGTCTTTCACCTAAAGTATAACGAATGATTTATGAGAAAGTTTTATACCGTGTCATATTGTCATCGAATGATAAGGTGTAGCTAATCAATGCTTGACAAGTGTTGTCAATTGACAACCAACTTTTAGAATTTAAACTATTGAAGAAAAAATTTATATAGACTACAATGCGACCTAATTCTAAGGAGTGATTCTACTTTTCTCAACTCTTTTCCCAAATTTCTTATTCCAAGTTATACATCTAATGATATCGGATCAACATATCACTTGAAGTGATTGAGATGCAAAATTTGGGACATGAGTAGGGAAGAGTAATATTATTTAATTTCAAAATATTTTAAATTTCAAAAGTTAGTTATCAACTGACAACACTTGTTGATCGATCATTGTCTAAAGTTCACTTACCGACCCATTATGATCACAGATCTCATTTAAAACTTTCTCATGACTTGAATTAAGTGACCATTTATCATAAACGGCAAGTGATAAAATTAATATTAAAGGAAAGATAAACAGAAAACTGTAAATCCAGTAAAAAGAGAGAGAGATCATGGTATAATTTGATAGTTATGTATCATGGTATAATTTGATAATTATGTATATTAATCATAAATGAAAATGGATGAATATAAATGTCTAAAACCCAAATTAAAGAACTAATAAATCTCAGAGGACCAAAACTGAAATCCAATGAAACATTTTGAGCAGTAAAATGGATTGAATTTCGAAATCTTAGAATGAAATTGAGCCTGTTGATATTGAAAATTGAAATCGAAACATTGGACTGAATCTTTAATAACTTGATATTGACAACGCTAACCTAAAGTATGTACTAACGACAGCTAGAATAATTTTCAAGCAAGTATTAGTAAATGTTGCATTGTTATTAAATCGGTAATCATAACGAAAACAATAACCGAACTGAAGAAATGAGAAGACGTACACAGATCAACGGTTATAGATGCCGGCAGAGGCGGAGACGGACGCTCGACCCGACCCGGTCTTGATTCGGATGAGACTGATCTTCTTGTGTTGGCTTCATCGAGATCGCCACAGTTTCGGGTTTCCTGTGTTGTGAATCTGGAGTCTCGACTCGATTCGATCGAAATGTGGAAAAGCAATAAGGTATAGACATTTCAGCTTCTGTCAATTGCCATGTCATCTAACTTCTTATCACTTTCTCCATGTGAACAAAAATTTTTAATTTTTAACAGAGGATATATATATATATACACACGATTATTTAATTAAATTAAAATTTTAATTTAAAATAATAATTTAACTGTAATTTTATATTAAAGGAATACTCATTCAATACTAACAATGGGAATTGAACTCTTATATGTACCGATTTAGATTAGTGATGTGAGATTTATAAGAATATAATTAAATTTTAATTGTAATTGATATAAATGCACGTGTAATAAAAAATTATAAAATGATAAGAACAATTCATATCGCCCAGGCTCCAAATTTTATATATATACTAGTAAAAGAAAATTGAACTTTCTCGTGTTGAGAAGAGCAAGTGAAAAACATCGAGAAATGAGTGACTTTTAATATAATAATTAAGTTTTTTTTAAAAAATTAACTTTATATCAAGTTAATCATTCTCATCCATATGATCGAGGTTTCAACAATAAAAGAATTAAGTTGATGTTGATCAGAAAGTAGTATGATATTAGTTTGAACATGTCGCCTAGCTAGTAATTAATAGCCTCCTTCATACGCAATATTAGGGATGGTAACAGGTTGGGTATGGTATTGGGATGTCAATATCCGCATTCAGTCTGTTCAACCAACAAGTATGAAAAATTCAACCCTAACGCATTGGGTCCCGCAAACTTCCGTGCGGGTCCCTGTTCACATAGAAATTTCATCTCTATTAGAACGGATATGCCAACATCTGTATTTAACACATCCAACCAAAAGGTATATAAAATTATACCGCTACTCACCTCTAACATACCCAATTTTTGTTTCACCCATAGCTGACATTATACTTATCATCTATAATATTAGCCACCAAACTTCAATGAAATTGCATGCATTTATAAGTTTTCAAGTTTCATATGTATACATGAATAATGGAAGAGAGGTTGGTCTAGCATGAAAGATAAGAGCCACTCAGTTAGCCTAGGAAACTTGCCAAATATAAACCCCAAAAGGACACTCAGCTTTTGAAAACCCTCAATGGTGGACGTAGGCAAGTCATCCTTGGCTAGCAAAGTAAAGCTCTTCATCTTCATACAAGACCACTCTTCCTCTTACTTTCAAATATTTCACTGCTAATATTGGATTTGCAGTTTGACATTGCTGCATTGTGAAACGTGTATTTATAGCCATGTAAGCATCGAGGTGAATTTTATTAGAAGATTGGATTCTTGCTGTCCCATTGACCCCATTTATGTATCGAATATATTCTTGACTAATCTTAATGGTAGGTGTTGCTTTCATGGGCTGACTTGTATGATGCATAAATGGAATGAAAATGAAGCAAAAAGACTTGGTGATGATCAAGTGAAAATTAACTATAACTACATGGCTGCAAGGGAAAAGTGCAGAATCTTTAACATGTTGATGAAGCAACTTGCTGGTTTTAATCTGTTCATTTATTGACAAATTCGATTCGTTGATTCGTTTTGTCACCCCTACTCTTCGGAGAGGCTCAAGCACTGACCAACAGAATTTTTAATTTGCTAAAGAATTGGCAAAAAGATTGCAAAAAAAAAAAAAATAATGCAATTTTGGACTTTTTCTTATTCATTGATCTTGTGTACAAATATCATTATGTTAATTAAGGGATTTTGATTTTTGAAAGATCTCGTTTTATGCATTTGGCCGAATATAATCCCAAATTACTGAATTTTACCTTAAATATTTTGGGATGAAAATAAAGCCCCCACACATGATTTTTATATGATTCGGAAATATCTCATATATATATATGGGACCTGTTGAAGACAGAAGAGCCAATTCCACCGAAAGCAGCAACAATTGAGGACAAGTTGCAGTGCACCAAAAGTCAGCAACAAAACGTGTGTGTGTGTTGTGTCCAAGCTGTGTGTGAGTTGGCCAAACCGCGTGACACTGTTCACGCGGTTTTGGCTCTATAAATTTGAGCCCCTGGACCATTGTTAAGCATCCCTAAATGTGTGAAAGTGTAGTGGGAGTGATTGGTGAGAGTTTTTTGTAAAGCTTGTATTGGAAGCTTTGTAATTCTTTTGTGGGTATATAAAAGAAGAGTTTTCTCTCAAATTATCCTCTATTATTGTGTGTTTATTCACAACAAGTGGTATCAGAGCTACGGTTCCACGGAGGGATCCCGAAACTCAGAAACAGAGGTTCGGTTCGGAAAGTCGATTCCGACGAAAGTTGTCGAAAATCGATTTTGAGCATACCATCAGACTTTTCACGGAGAGACGAGCACGGTGGTATTTTCCGGCGATCGAACGGAGGTCTCAGCTGCCCTCACGCGCCGCACGCGCCATCCAGAGAGATCGCCACGCTCTCCACGCGCAGTCACGCGCCGCACTCGCCGTCTGAAGGTTGAAGACGACCACGTCAGCGCCACGTCAGCGTCCAGTCAGCGCCACGTCAGCGCACAGTCAGCGCCACGTCAGCGCACAGTCAGCAGCCCAGTCAGCGCCACGTCATCGGTGTCTGGTAAATTTCAGATAGGTCCCTGAACTTTCTGGAAATTACAATTTAGCCCCTACACTTTCAGAAATTTTCAATTTAGTCCCTGAACTATTTTGAAATTGCAATATAGTCCCTGAAGTTTTCCGTAATTGCACTTTAGCCCCTGAACTTTCGGAAATTGCACTTTGACCCCTGTAATTTCTGGAATTTTCAATTTGGTCCCTGTGTCGGATTTTGACAAACGAAGTGTCATTTCCACCATTTTCGGCCATTCCGGACGCAACGGTGAGGTCCGTTTTTTGAAATTCTGCTTAGAATTTTTATGATGGAGGGGAGCAACGGAAAAATGATTTTGTTAACCAGTACAAACTATTTCACATGGAGAGGAAGGATGAAAGACCTTCTGTATGTGAAGGACTATGATGGATCGGTATTTCTGGAGGAGAAACCAGAAGGAATGACCGATGGAAAGTGGGCTAATCTTCACCAGAAAACATGCAGTACTATTCGTCAGTGGATCGACGATAGTATCGTCAACCATGTCAGTGAAGAAACAAATGCACGTGTCTTATGGAGAAAGCTGGAGGAGCTTTTCCGAGCAAAGACTGGAAACAACAAGCTGTACTACATCAAGAAGATGATGGGGTTGAAATACCAGGAAGGTACAGCTGTGGCGGACCATATCAACGATTTCCTCGGAACCATGAAGGAATGTCTGGATTGGGCATAGACTTCGGAGATGAGGTAAATGGCTTAATACTTCTTAATACGTTACCAGAATCTTGGGAAACGTTCAGATCTACGGTGATAAATTCAGCCGCAGATGGGAAAGTCACTATGGAGATGGCAAAGACCAGGATCTTCGAGGAAGAAAAGAGGACGAGAATGCAGGAGTCAGCATCAGCCTCAACCTCAGAAGCTCTAGTGACAGAAAAGAACAACAGAAGGGGGAGGAGTAAAAGCCGAGGCCCAGGTAGACAGACAAGAACCGAGGTAAATCAAAACTAGAGATATTGAGTGCTATTATTGTAAAAAGAAAGGCCATATGAAGCGGGATTGCTACAAACTGAAGAACGAGCAGTCCAGAGAGAGATGGTGACTCTAATCAAGAAAGAGTTGCTACTACCACCGAGAAAACCTCCAAAGACTTCTGCATAATGTATGAAGAAGCTGTTGTGAATCTTGCCAGCCACGAGACCAGTTGGGTGATAGATAGTGGCGCATCCATACACGCCACATCTCGCAGAGACTTCTTTTCATCTTACACACCAGGGGACTACGGTGCTGTAAGGATGGGGAATGACGGACAGTCCAAAGCCGTCGGTATTGGAGACATCTGCCTTGAAACAGAGAACGGAACAAGGCTAGTGTTGAAGGGAGTCAAGCACATCCCAGATATCCGGTTAAACCTGATCTCAACAGGCAAGCTGGATGATGAAGGTTTCTGCAGCACCTTTAGTGACGGATGCTGGAAGCTCACTAAAGGATCAATGGTCGTGGCACGAGGTAAGAAAGACTCAACTCTGTATTTGATGCATGCTAAGCTTTCAAATAGTAGCATAAATACAGTTAACAGTAATGAGGCAGCCGAGCTATGGCATAAAAAGCTCGGTCACATGAGCCAAACAGGGATGGAGATACTACGCAGGCGGAATGTTCTTCCGGAATTGAAGAACTCACACTTACGGAAGTGTGAACACTGCATGGCTGGAAAGCAGAACAGAGTATCCTTCCAGAGCTCCCCGCCTCAACGGAAACCGGAGGTACTAGATCTCATACATTCAGATGTATGTGGTCCGATGCAGATACGAACACTCGGAGGGTCACTGTATTTTGTGACATTTATTGATGATCATTCAAGGAAGATCTGGGCATACACCTTGAAGAGAAAAGATCAAGTGCTGGGAGTGTTCAAGGAGTTTCATGCTTTGGTGGAGAGAGAAACCGGCAAGAAACTGAAGTGCATCAGAACAGACAATGGTGGAGAATACAGAGGTCCGTTTGATCAGTACTGCAAGACGCAAGGAATCCGACATCAAACGACACCTCCGAAGACACCTCAGCTGAATGGCCTAGCTGAGAGGATGAACAGAACCTTGTGCGAGAGGATCAGAAGCTTGCTGTCACAAGCCAAGCTGCCGAAGACATTCTGGGGAGAGGCACTCATCACAGCAGTTCATGTTTTGAACATGTCCCCAGCGGTCGCACTAAAAGGTAATGTTCCTAACCAAGCTTGGACAGGTAAAGAAGTGTCGTACGGGCACTTACATGTCTTTGGGTGCAAAGCTTTTGTACACATCCCAAAGGACGAGAGATCCAAGCTTGATGCAAAGACGCGACAATGTGTCTTTATTGGCTATGGTCAGGATGATTTCGGCTACAAACTGTATGATCCAGTTGAGAAGAAGATTGTCAGAAGCCGAGATGTTGTCTTTGTTGAAGACCAGACCATAGAAGATATCAGAAAGGAGATGAAGACAATGCCCCAGCAATACAGAAATATGAATCCAGAACCTCATACACCGGTGCCAGTACGAGTTGAAGATGAGGTTCCCAGACATGAGGGTACAGGTGATGAAGCTCCCAGAGATGATGATCATGATCAACCACCAGTACCAGAAGTTCCACCAACAGTTCCACAGAGAAGGTCTGACAGAGACAGGCGACCTTCAACCAAATACTCTGCATATGAGTATGTGCTGCTTACTGACGGGGGAGAACCCGAGAGCTATCAGGAGGCTGTGGAAACAGAAGACAGAGAAAAGTGGGAGGAAGCCATGCAAGATGAGATGAAATCTTTGCATGACAATCACACTTTTGAGTTGGTGAAATTGCCAAGAGGCAAGCGGGCTTTGAAGAATAAATGGGTGTACAGGGTGAAGCAACAGGAGCATACTTCACAACCCCGGTACAAAGCCAGACTAGTTGTCAAGGGATTCAATCAGAGGAAAGGCATTGACTTTGATGAAATCTTCTCTCCAGTTGTGAAGATGTCATCCATCAGAGTGGTACTCAGCTTAGCAGCAAGCCTCGACCTGGAAGTTGAGCAGATGGATGTCAAGACCGCATTTCTTCACGGGGATCTGGAAGAAGAAATTTATATGGAGCAACCAGAAGGCTTCAGAGTCAGCGGGAAAGAGGACTTTGTGTGCAGACTCAGGAAAAGCCTATACGGTTTGAAACAGGCACCGAGACAGTGGTACGTGAAGTTTGAGTCAGTTATGGGGGAGCAGGGATACAAGAAGACTACTTCAGACCATTGTGTTTTCGTTCAGAAATTTTCTGACGATGATTTTATCATCTTACTGTTATATGTAGATGATATGTTGATAGTTGGCAGGAATCAATCGAGGATTGATAATTTGAAGCAGCAACTGAGTAAGTCTTTTGAGATGAAAGACTTGGGGCCAGCTAAACAGATTCTTGGCATCAGGATCGGTCGTGATCGGAAAGCCAGGAGATTATACTTGTCACAGGAGGAGTACATTGAAAAGGTACTTCAGAGATTCCAGATGGACAAGGCTAAAGCGGTTAGCACTCCTCTTGCTACCCACTTTAGATTGAGTACGCAGCAGAGTCCCTCTACTGAGACAGGGAATGAGGAAATGAAACAGGTTCCATACACCTCAGCAGTGGGAAGTCTTATGTATGCCATGGTGTGCACGAGGCCAGACTTAGCACACGCAGTTGGATTGGTCAGCCGTTTTATGTCAAATCCAGGACGGGAACACTGGAATGCGGTCAAATGGATTATGCGGTATCTTCGAGGCACATCCAAGATGAGATTATGTTTTGGAAGCAGCGACAAGCCAGTGTTGATGGGCTACACCGATTCAGATATGGCAGGAGATGTGGATACCCGAAAGTCTACTTCGGGGTATCTGATTACTCTCTCAGGAGGAGCTGTGGCATGGCAGTCGAGGTTGCAGAGGTGTGTTGCACTTTCTACAACAGAGGCAGAATTCATTGCAGTGACAGAGGCTTGCAAGGAATTGCTGTGGATGAAGACATTCGTCCAGGAATTGGGTTTCAAGCAGGAGAAGTACATTTTGTACTGCGATAGCCAGAGCGCTATCTATCTCGGTAAAAATTCCACATTTCATTCGAGGTCAAAACATATCGATGTGAGGTATCACTGGATACGGGACGTCCTGAGCTCAAAGCTATTAGAACTCAGGAAAATTCACACCGACGACAACGGTGCCGATATGTTCACGAAGGTTTTACCGAAGGAGAAGCTTGAAATCTGTTGTGCCATAGCCGGGATGACAAAACTCTCCACATAGTCAGAGTGGGGAGATTCAGAGAACTACGATTGGCTTGATCCCAACTCAGGGTACGTAGGCAGTCATTCAGATGCAGCCAGGGGAGGATCCTTTGGAGGATCCGGTTTGGATGATTGATGGTCGGCTCAGATTTTAGAAATCTTCACCGAGGGGGAGATTTGTTGAAGACAGAAGAGCCAATTCCACCGAAAAGCAGAAACAATGAGGACAATGCAGTGCATAAATGCAAAAGTCAGCAACAAAACGTGTGTGTGTGTTGTGTCCAAGCTGTGTGTGAGTTGGCCAAACCGCGTGACACTGTTCACGCGGTTTTGGCTCTATAAATTTGAGCCCCTGGACCATTGTTAAGCATCCCTAAATGTGTGAAAGTGTAGTGGGAGTGATTGGTGAGAGTTTTTTGTAAAGCTTGTATTGGAAGCTTTGTAATTCTTTTGTGGGTATATAAAAGAAGAGTTTTCTCTCAATTATCCTCTATTATTGTGTGTTTATTCACAACAGGACCAAACCTATAGAATATAAATCATTGAGAGTAGGAATAATGCCAATCCATGTGTTGTCTCATTTATATAATTGCGATAAAAAAATTATCATGTTCGTCTCGTTATTTTTTCAAATAAATATATCTACCACCACCCTCAAATCTTGTTCCAACTATCTCACTTTCGCTCTCCTCATTAGTTACCTCTCTCCTTCCAACCAACCAAATAGTCCCAATGCCAATATGTCGGTAGAGATAAGAGTAAAAATCTTTGCCTCATCTACAGTATTGGTTAGTTAAACTCAATGTGAAGGTAGCCTTAATTCAATAGAAAAATCTAGACGTTGAGGTAGACTCTTCTATTTGTTCCCCAACAATATCTATATTATAATTTGTCAAATGGCAGAGTAAATGTTCTCCATGACTAGCAATGGGACCACCCAAGTACTCTAGGTGCACCATCAAATAAATACGAAAGAGTGTTCTATAATTTGAATTTTAAATCATTGGGGTGAAAAGTTAATAAAAAAATTTAAAAAATTCAAAGTAAAATTAAGAAGTTAACGGTATTTGTCTTTATCATCACACAATAATTTATTGTTGTGTAGGTGTATAACATCAACATAATTACACAGTGCACCTAGTGAACTAAGGACTCTCAAAAAAAAAAGGTAGAGTATGAGAAAAACTTATGTTGAGATGGTATATTCAGTCAGTCTAGCTATGCAAAATGACAGAGCAAGTGAGATTATAAATTTTCTTATTTATCCCCCAACATAAAAATTGATGTTAGCATTGTTGGTCTTACAATGAAACCTATCTACCCTGTCATTTGGTAGAACGTCATTGAATAGAAACACTACCTTAGCACACAAAGTCTTTCGCATAAAGTATAATGAATGAGTTATGAGAACGTTTTATGCTATGTCATATTGTCATCCAATGATGAGGTGTAGTTAATCAATGCTTGACAAGTGTTGTCAATGGTAACCAACTTTTAGAATTTAAACTAATGAAGAAAACAATTATATGGACTACAATGTGACCTAATTCTAATGAGTGATTCTACTTTTCTCAACTCTTTTCCTAAATTTCTTATTCCAAGTCATACATCTAATGATATCGGATCAACATATCACTTGAAATGATCGGGATGCAAAATTTAGGACACGAGTAGGGAGGAGTAATATTATTTAATTTCAAAATATTTTAAATTTCAAAAGTTAGTTACCAACTGACAACACTTGTTGATCGATCATTGACTAACGTTCATCTACTGACGTATTACGATCACTCATTTAAAACTTTCTCATGATTTGAATTAAGTGGCCATTTATCATAAATAACACGTGATAAAATTAATATTCAAGGAAAGATAAACAGAAAACTTGAAAAAAAAAAAAAAAAAAAGATCTGTTGGGCGGGGTGTGTTATTTACCACTTTAACATATGTATTATTCAATCAAAAACATCAAGTACTAATGAATTAACCACTAATATATAGCGATAGAAAAACCTGAAAATGTAGAAGATGACGAAGTTAAACCAAGTCGAGTTTTTCCTGACCTTAAAACTTATTAGTCCCGCCTCGGTACACTACAGATTTCTTGTGGCTAACGTTCTCCCATTATTCTGGTTACTTCTTGTAAAAAGGGGCACTCATTTCTTCAAGAACATGTACTAAGACAAATGGTGGAAACTTTCTTTTATGTAGACTTAAGACTTTCTAAATATGCCCAAGGACAAAATGATAATTGAATGAGTGAAAATGAACCTAAGGGTTGCCCTTGTAAATGTACATTTAGTTTAAGGTTGTGATCCTTTAAAAGATTATGACCCTCCAACATACCATTTCACTTTAAAGGGTATATCTATTCACTTTAAGGACATAACTCTATAATTTTATGTTTTTCCCAAATGACATGTATCAATGGACATGTCTTCTAATGAGAAACCCTATAAATCCACTCGTGGATTTGGAATCCACTGTATTAGATATCCAGTTAGCATCGTTGTATCCCTCTAGAACAACATGATATTTCGTGTAATGCAGACCATATTTTGAAGTTTCTCGTAGATACTCTTACCATGACTCTCCAGTGGTTATGTTTTGGATTACTTACATATCTACTAAACATGTTTACAGCTTGAGCGATATCTGGTCGTGTGCGATTTATGAGATACATCAGACTTCCGATAATTCTCAAAAACTCTAATTGCGATATGCTTGAACCAATATTCTTTTACAAATGAAGAGTTAGGTCCACAAGAGTTCTAACTAAGTTTAGATCTCCTTTATTATATTCTCAAGTATTTTCTTAACATAATGAGCTTGAGATAATATGTATCTCTCTGATAGTTTGGAAATTTTAATTCCTATGATCACATCAGCTACTCATAAATCTTTCATGTCAAATTTGTTGGTCAATACTTTCTTGGTAGACTGAATCATCTCATGATTGCTACCAATTATCAACATATCATCTACGTAGAGACACATAATAACATATCATTTTTTAGTTAATTTAGTGTATACACACTTATTACACTCATTGATTTTGAACCGTTTGACGACATTTCTCTGTCAAATTTCTCATGTCATTGTTTAAGTATTTGTTTTAAACTGTGTAAGGATTTTATAAGTTTACACAATTTGTCTTCTTGTCCAAGGACATTAAAACCTTCTAATTGTTTCATATAAATCTCTTCATCCAATTCCTCATTTAAGAATGTTGTCTTTACATCCATTTGATGTATTTCAAGATCAAATATAGTTGCTATGGGTATAAGCATTCCTATTGAAGTGATACGGGTCACAGGTGAATAGGTATCAAAATAATCAAGACTTTCTTTTTATCTATAACCTTTTATGACAAGTCTTATCTTGTACTTATCTATTGATCCATCCAGCTTCATCTTTCGTTTGAAAATTCATTTGTACCCCAGCGGCTTACAATCTGGAGGAAAATCAACTAACTCTCAAATATGGTTTTGAAGGATAGAATCAATCTTACTATTGATAGCCTCTTCCATAAAGGTGTCTCCGAAGAAGAAGACATCGCTTCTTTAAAATTTTGAGGCTCGTTTCTAACAGGTATGTCAGAAAATCAAGTCCAAATGACGTAGAAGTTCTTGCTCTTTTACTAAGTCTATGTTCATTTTCCTCAACATTTTCATGTTTATCTGATTCTTTGTTAACTTGATCACTATTTACAGCAGTATCAATGGTTCTTTTGAGAGAACTCTATTCTTTAGTTGATCACTATACGTAGAGACACACAATGACATATCATTTTTTAGTTGATTTAGTGTATACACACTTATCACACTCATTGATTTTTAACCGTTTGACAATATTTTTTTGTCAAATTTCTCATACTATTGTTTAAGTGCTTGTTTTAATCTGTGTAGGGATTTTATAAGTTTGCACACTTTGTCTTCTTGTCCAAGGACATTAAAACCTCCAGTTGTTTCATGTAAATTTCTTCATCCAATTCACCATTTAACAGTGTTGTTAGAGGCGCACTGAGGCGCGCCTCGAGGCGAGAGGCGCATGAGGCGATCGCGATGTGCATCTAACTGGTCGAGGTGAGGCGACTCCAGCAAGGCGACGTGAGGCGCAGTGAGGCGCGAGGCGCGCGCATCATGGTTTTATGTAGGGGTGAGCACCGGTTCCGGTTCTACCCGGAACCGGTTGGAACCGGACCGATTTTTTTCGGTTTAGAACCGGAACCGGTTGTAATCGGTCCGGTTCGGTTCCAAATCAAAGGAACCGATTTTTAACGGTCCGGTTCCGGTTCCAAAATAATCGGAACCGGAACCAGACCATAGAACCGGATTATGGAACCAAATGTAGAACCGGTTTATGGAACCAAATTGAAACCTGATTTGATACCCAAATTTTTGGCCAAACGTCGTCGTTTTTTATTAGGTATAAAACCACCCCTTTCACACTTTCTTTCTCCTTTCTCACATTCTCTATTCTCGCCACCAAGCTTTTAAGTTTTAACCTAGTAAGCGTCCCTGTTTCCCGACTTGATTTTGGGTTTGTTTTGTTTGTTTTTTAAATAGCAACTTCTCAAAATTATAAGAATTTGGGTTTCTGCTTTCCAATTATTGAAGAACTAATTTGCAGAAATGGACGATGAGTATGCTAAGCTGATCAGGAGAATGAATCCACCCAGGTGCTAATTATTTCCATCTCTTTGTGCTTAGTGTTGTACAATTCATGTTAATTGCAAGTTTCGTTTTTTTTTTTTTTTTTTGCATTTTTAGAATTTTTGTTTCATGTTAAAATTTTCTAAGCCAATAAATAGAAACCCCAACTGAAAATCAAATGAACATGGTGGATCTTTCTGAAAAACTTAAGAAATTTTCAGAATTTTGCAATTTATGTGCCTTTGTTTTTTTGCTGTATTTGGTTATTTTATTAGTAGGATGTTTCTTGCCGTGGTGATCGACAACAATACATGTGAGGATGCGACTGTTATACAGGTAACAAGGCTTATCCTGGATTTAGCAAAATTAGGTTAAAATATCTTCTGGGTTTGTTTTGATTGGTTAATTACTTCCTTTATTTATCTAATTCTTTAAATTTTACTTCAATTCCTAGAATTCTGTTAAGTAGAATTGGTTTTGTTGTTCAGGTAGACAATGTGAACAAGCAGGGAATTCTCGTTCAAGTTGTTAAAGTGCTTACAGATATGAACATTGTCATTAAAAAAGCTTACGTAATCAGATATTCCAATTATTTCTGTTGTTGTTTGCCTGTTATTTTCTCCTATTTCTTGTTGTTGTTGATGTTGTTTCTGCTGCTATTTCTAATGTTTCTTCTGTTGTTTTCTGCCTAGTGTACGGGCCAAATTTGGGCCAAAGCCAATTTTGTCCTTTTACTCCGGGCCCAAGTTTCTACCT
Source organism: Zanthoxylum bungeanum (assembly GCA_019454045.1). Classification (NCBI taxonomy): domain Eukaryota; kingdom Viridiplantae; phylum Streptophyta; class Magnoliopsida; order Sapindales; family Rutaceae; genus Zanthoxylum; species Zanthoxylum bungeanum. The sequence continues at coordinate 109,524 of SKCR01038870.1, read as the reverse complement.
CAGAAGGAAGCCCAATGATTAAAATGAATAGAGGCCTAGAGATTCATAAGCCCAAGCTCAGGGAGGAGCCACGTAACGCCCAGGCTCATTAATGTCACCCACAATCCATCCGTTCCAACCTACAAGCAGTAATGGCACTTTTTAGGTTGACTGTTACCATGTTCTAACGGGAAAATAATCAAAAGACAATCAATAAAGGCACACATTAATATACCATGGATATATAAGGAACAGGACTCCAAGAGGAGGGGGGATTCAACTTCCAACTCTCCTACTCACAGCTTTGAGACATCCTCAAGCTCATCATCCTCCGATTGACCGCCCTCACGGCACCGAATAAAGTTCAAGGTAGTATCCACCTTTGACTTCTCATCTTCTAACTCTTTAGAACCTTCACTGACTTGAGCGTCGGAGTGCCCCCGGCACCCACCACATCGGTGGGCAGTGCTCCCGCTCACTCTATATCTTTGTTTTGCAGAATCGACAGTGCCCCCTTTCACGAAATCTCAATTGTGGACCTCGGGCGAAAACCAGCGTCTACACCTAGTATTGCCGTTTCTATTGCTGTTTTGCTTGTTGTTTCTGTGCTATTTCTGATGCTCTTTATGCAGTTTCTCCTGCTATTTTTGATGTTTCTCTTTCTGTTTTCTGCTTTTGCTGTTTGTTATTATATTTATGTAATATTTTTGTAATATTTGTGAGAAATAATTGGATTTTCAAATTTTGACAATATCATATAAATAGGGTAATTCAGAACCAGGCCGGAACCAGACCTGAACCGAATTGGAACCGATTAATAGGGTACCCTATTTAATTGGGTAGGTTCCGGTTCCACTTAGGTAGGAACCGATTTTTTCTGGGTAGGTTCCGGTTCCATGCGGAACCGGAACCGAAACCGATTTTGCTCACCCCTAGTTTTATGGTTTTTTCATCAGTTTTTTTACTCTTTTTTTTCCAAATCTGTTTTTTTCTTCATCTTTTTTCTGTTTTTTCATTTTCTTTATTTACGATTCTTTCTTTTATATTTATATTTCTTTTTTCTTTTATAGTTCTGTTTTATTTTTTCCTTTTTACCTTTTTCAGTTATGTTTCTTTCTTCTTTTTTTCATTTTCTTTATTTACAATTCTTTCTTTTACATTTGTATTTCTTTTTTCTTTTACAATTTTTTTTTTGAACTTTTTTTAGCTCTGTTTATTTCTTCATCTTTTTTCTTTATTTTTCCATTTTCTTTATCTGTGATTCTTTCTTTTATATTTTCTTTATTAACGATTCTTTTTTCAGTTATATTTTTTCAGCAGATGTTTTTTTAATGCTTGTTGTTTTTCATTTTCTTGAACTTGAACTATGCATATTTTTAACTACGCTTGTTTTTATTATTTTCTTGAATTTGAAGTTTTGAAATGTGCATATTTTGTCAAGTATTATAAATTAGGCAAGTAGAAGTAATATAAAAGTAGAGTATATGTCAAAATATTATTATCTATTTATTATTATTTTTTTATATTTACAAGTTAATGATGGATATATTACAAATTTAAAATTATTATTAATAAACGTGCGCCTCGTGTCTGTGAGGCGTATGCCTCGCGCCCCTCGTCTCGCGCCTCACTTTTCTGGCTCTGATCGCCTCGGTGCGCCTCTCGCCTTTAACAACCTTGTCATTTAAGAATGTCGTCTTCACATCCATTTGATGTATTTCAAGATCAAATATAGATGCTATGGGTATAAGCATTCTTATTGAAGTGATACGGGTCACAGGTGAATAGGTATCAAAGTAATCAAGACCTTTTTTATTTATAATCTTTTATGACAAGTCTTGTCTTGTACTTATCTATTGATCCATCTGACTTCGTCTTCCGTTTGAAAATTCATTTGTAGCCCAGCGGCCTACAACCTGGAGGAAGATCAACCAACTCACAAATATGATTTTGAATGATAGAATCAATCTTACTATTGATAGCCTCTTCCATAAAGGTGCCTCTGAAGAAGACATCGCTTCTTTAAAACTTTGAAGCTCATTTTCTAACAGTTATGTCAGAAAATCAATTCCAAATGACTTAGAAGTTCTTGCTATTTTGCTAAGTCTAGGTTTATATTCCTCAACATTTTCACTTTTATTTGATTCTTTGTTAACTTGATCAATATTTGCAGCAGTATCAATGATTCTTTTGAGAGACTCCGTTCTTTTTTTTCTTTACAAGGAAATGTCGCATTCCTTGACTCAATTATCATATTTGGATTGATGTCATGAATTTCAAATTTATGAACCAAGAATCGATACGCGCAACTGTTGTGAGCATATTGAATAAATATACGGTTAATAATTTTTGGTCATATTCTCACCTTCTTAGGTTTATGAACCATCACTTTGGCGAGACACCCTCAATCTTTCAGATATTTGAACACCCTAATATCGTTTCAATTTAATAACGTGATCGAACGAACCTTTCCAGAGAGTTTGCGTTCATGTGACATTCGTCACAACGTCCGAACGAAAATACGGAATACATGATTTATCTTATGCATTAGTCGTGCGTTCGAACGCCCTTACGTATTTTTCATGCATTGAATGCATTTTCCAAAGAAGATAAGAATAAGACATGTAAAAATCAGAGTTACCAACACATGTAAGTTAATAAGTTCTTAAGATTGTTGGGCGGGAAGTGTTATTTACCACTTTAACATGTATTATTCAATCAAAACCGTTAAGTAATATTGAATTAACCATTAATGCATAGGGATAGAAAAACCTGGAAATGTAAAAGATGAAGAACTTAAACCAAGTCGAGTTTTTCCTCCGTCCTTACGAACTTATTAGCCATGCCTCGGTGCACTGCGAATTTTTTATGTAGGGGTGTTCGCGGTGCGGTTCGGGTCGGTTTTTTTCGTTTTTTCCTTCAAACCGCGTGGGTTGGCGGTTTGGGAAATTAGAAACAGAAACCGCAAATTTGATAAGGAAAACCGCGGCGGTTCGGGTTGGCGGTTAGCGACTTCGGCGGTTTGAATTATAGAATTTTTAAGAAAATTTTATACGTTTTCACATTATAATTAATCTTTAAAGTTGAATCAATTCATAATAATAATAATAATAATCTTCATCTGAACCTAAAAATTTATCTTTGTAAGGCTATTTAAGCCAATAAGTTATGTTCAATGAAGATAGCATTCTCCCATTCCTTGCTTTTCTATATCCAGATTTTGTAATATTTGGTATCAGAGCTACATCACTTGGCCTAACCAAAACTTGAGAAGCAGCAGTCTTCTAAGCGTAGAGCAGTAAAGATGGCAACTGGAAGTAAATTTTCTGCAACCAGCAATTCCAAAGCTTGATGGACACTATGATCACTGGTGTATGCTCATGGAGAATTTTTTGCGCTCAATGGAATATTGGAGCTTGATAGAACAAGAGATACCTGCAGCAGAAGCAGGGGCATAACTCACAGGACAAAAGAAGGTGATTGAAGATGCCAAACTGAAGGATTTGAAGGCTAAGAATTACCTTTTTCAAGCCATTGATCGAACAGTTATGGAGACCATTCTGAACACGGATACAACAAAGAGTATTTGGGATTCTTTAAAGCAGAAGTACGAGGGAACGGCACGGGTGCAGCGTGCACAACGACAAGCTCTTCGAAAATAATTTGAGGTGCTCCACATGAAGGTAGGAGAATCTGTGAATGAGTACTTTGCTCAAACCCTCACTATAGCCAACAAGATGAGGGTTCATAGTGAGAAGATAGAGGATGTTGTGGTCATTGAGAAGATTCTGAGATCTATGACCTCTAAATTTGACTATGTTGTGTGCTCTATTGAGGAGTCCAATGATCTAGACACCTTATCAATTGATATGCTGCAAAGCAGTCTTTTGGTGCATGAACAACGCATGAATGGCCATCTTGCGGATGAACAAGCATTGAAGATTACATATGAAGATCAATGGAGAGGAAGAGGGCGAGGTCGTGGTGGATTCGGAGGACAAGGAAGAGGTAGAGGTAGACAAAGTTTTGACAAGTCTACCATTGAGTGCTACAATTGCCATAAGCTTGGACATTTTCGATATGAATGTCCCAACATGGAGACAGAGACAAAGACACATTATGCAGAAGCTAGTGGAGAAATGTTGTTAATGGTATATGTGGATGTCAAGAAAGCTAGTAAAGAGGAGTTATGGTTTCTCGACTCAGGTTGCAGCAATCATATGTGCGAAAGAATGAGCTTTTCTCTAGGCTCGATGAGAGTTTCAACACCTCTGTAAAGTTGGGGGACAATTCAAGCATTGCTGTGATAGGAAAAGGAAATATACGAATGCTTGTAAATGGAATTGTGCAGGTCATCACTGAGGTATTTTATGTTCCTGGTTTGAAGAATAATTTGCTAAGTGCGAGGCAACTACAAGAGAAAGAGCTTGCAATTCTCATACAACATGGGAAATGTAAGATTTATCATCCAGAGAGAGGATTTATCATGGTGACTGCAATGTCCTCAAATAGAATGTTTATCTTGTCTGCTCAAAAACTGCTAAAGGAAGAAATCTGTTTTTCTTCTTTTACCGAGGATCAGACTCGGCTATGGCACTTTAGATATGGACATTTAAGCTTCAATGGGTTAAACACTCTTCAGCAGAAAAGAATGGTGAATGGACTGCCACGATTTCAAGCCCCTTCAAAGGTGTGTGAAGACTGCTTTGGTAGGAAAACAACGCAGAGATCCATTTCCAAAGGAGAGCACATGAAGGGCTTATCAGATTCTCTAACTGGTGCATGCCGACATCTGTGGACCGATCAACCCCACTTCAAATAGCAAGAAACGGTATCCGATTACTTTCATCGATGATTTTAGCCGCAAGACTTGGGTTTATTTCTTGGTAGAGAAGTCGGAAGCTTTCATCACTTTCAATAACTATAGGAGTCGTGTTGAGAAAGAAATTGGTTCATGTATAAGATGCCTTCGCACTGATCGTGGAGGAGAATTCACATCACAGGAGTTCACATATTTTTGTAAGGAAAATGGCATACGTAGACAACTGACATCTGCATCTACTCCACAACAAAATGGTATTGCAGAGAGAAAGAACCAGACTATTATGAATATGGTGCGAAACATGCTTTCAGGAAGAAAAATGCCAAAAACTTCCTGGCCTGAAGCAATAAATTGGACCGTCTATGTTCTGAATAGAAGTCCAACTCTAGCAGTAAAAGATATGACTCCGGAAGAAGCTTGAAGTGGATCTAAACCATCGGTTGATCACTTCAGGGTGTTTGGCTGCATATCACATGTTCATATTCCTGATAGTAAGAGGATTAAGCTTGATGACAAGAGTGTGAGATGTGTTCTACTCGGAGTTAGTGAGGAGTCAAAGGCATATAGATTGTATGATCTAGTTTCTCAGAAGATAATAGTCAGCAGAGATGTGAAGTTTGAAGAAGACAATAGCTGGGATTGGAACATGAGTCATGACGAATCCATTATAGTTGATCTAGACTGGGGAGAAAGTGACAAAGAAGCAGTTCCAATCGATACCGATAGCGGAAACAGAGAGAATATCATAGCTGATGATAGCAGAAACAGAAAGAATATCGGAGATGATCACCATGACAATACAACATAAGGAAATGATTCAGACGAGTTCAATGAAGAAAATCCACCAAATCCTAATGAAGGAAGAATCAGAAGGCCACCAGCTTGGATGAGAGATTACGAAAGTGGAGAAGATCTATCTGAGGAAGAAGACACTGCACACCAAGCTCTGTTTGCAGGTAGTGATCCCGTCTCATTTGGCGATGCTGTGAAAAGTATGAAATGGAGGAAAGCAATGGATGCAGAGATAGAAGCCATATAGAGGAATGATACATGGGAATTGACAGATTTACCTACTGAAGCAAAGAAGGTTGAGGTAAAATGGGTTTACAAGACAAAGCTCAATGAGAATGGAGAAGTTGATAAGTACAAGGCCCGATTGGTAGCAAATGGTTATACTCAAGAACATGGGGTGGATTATACTGAGGTTTTTGCACCTGTAGCTCGGTTAGATACAATTCGAGTGGTGATTTCTCTTGCAGCTCTAAAGGAGTGGACAATCTACCAGTTAGATGTAAAGTCGGCCTTTTTACATGGTGAACTACGTGAAGAAGTTTTTGTCGAACAACCTTCTGGCTTTGAACAGATGGGCAGTGAGCAGAAGGTGTACAGACTTAAAAAGGCTTTATATGGACTTAAACAAGCTCCAAGAGCTTGGTATAGTCATATCGAGTCCTATTTTGTAAAGGAATGATTTGAGAAATGCCATTATGAACATACTCTGTTCATCAAGACTGGAAAAACAAGTACGATTTTGATTGTACGTCTCTATGTGGATGATCTTATATTTACTGGGAATGATGAAATTATGTTTGCTGAGTTAAGAAATCTATGATGCTTGAGTTTGATATGACTGATCTTGGCAAAATGAGATACTTTCTTGGCATTAAGGTGCTGCAAAGATCAGATGGCATTTTTATTAGTCAGAGGAAATACACACAAGAGGTGTTGGAAAGTTTCAACATTGACAAGTGCAATCCAGTTCACAACCCAATGGTTCCTGGAAGTAAGCTTACAAAAACTAGAGATGAAGTGAGGATTGACAGTACTTTCTCTAAGCAGATTGTGGGGAGCCTTATGTACTTGACTGCCACTCATCCAGATGTCATGTTTGTGGTGAGTCTTATAAGCAGATTTATGGACTGTCCTACTGAACTTCATTTGCAAGCAGTAAAGAGGATACTGAAGTACTTGAAAGGTACCATTGATCTTGGCGTGTTTTACAAAAAGGGAGGAAGTGAGGAATTGATTGCCTTCACAGATAGTGATTATGCTGGGGATTTAGATGACAGGAAAAGCACCTCAGGTTATGTGTTTATGTTGAGCTAGAAAGTAGTGTCTTTGTCCTCAAAGAAACAACCTGTAGTCTTTTGTCCACTACAGAAGCTGAATTTATTGCTGCTATTTCATGTGTCTGTCAAGCAATCTGGTTAAGAAGGATTTTAGAAGGTCTCTAGCATGTTCAACATGATTCCACAACAGTCTATTGTGATAACAGTTCAACAATCAAGCTCTCTAAGAATCTAGTAATGCATGGTCGGTGCAAACACATTGATGTTCGCTTTCATTTCCTTCGTGAGCTCACAAAAGATGGAATTGTAGAGATGGTTCATTGTCCTACCCAGGAGCAAGTTGCTGATATAATGACTAAACCTTTGAAGCTTGATGCTTTCCTGAAGATGCGTGATTTGCTAGGTGTTTGTTTGGATCCTGGAGTAAACTGATAGCTAAAGCTTTCAGTTTAAGCGAGGATGTTAAAGTGTTTAGTTTAAGTTGTTATTGTTTTGTATTCCCTATTGATAAGAGACTTTCTTTGTGTTAAACTGCTCTTTAGCAGTTGAGCAGTTCTTTAGTATAGCAGTTATTTAGTTTAGCAATAGACCACATTTATAGGGTTGTTATATGTGGGTTGTTTTTAATTTATCTTTGTAAGGCTATTTAAGCTAGTAAGTTATGTTCAATGAAGATAGCATTCTCTCATTCCTTGCTTTTCTATATCCAGATTTCGTAATAATCCCTTCAATTTTGTGTCTTTCCAAAATGATATATATCAAGGTACATGTCTTCTAATGAGACACCCTATAAATATAGATGTTTATTTAAAAAATTTCCTACAAGATCATGGTATAATTTGATAGTTATGTATCATGGTATAATCTGATAGTTGTGTATATTAATCATAAACGAAAATGGATGAATATAACCCAAATTAAAGCACTAATAAATCTCAAGAGGACCAAAACTGAAATCCAATGGAACATTTTGAGCAGTAAAATGGATTGAATTTCGAAATCTTAGAATAAAATTGAGCCTATTGATATTGAAAATTGAAATCGAAACATTTGACTGAATCTTTAATAACTTGATATTGGCAACGCTAATCTAAAGTATGTACTAACGACAGCTAGAATAATTTTCAAGCAAGTATTAGTAAATGTTGCTTTGTTATTAAATCGGTAATCATAACGAAAACAATAACTGAACTGAAGAAATGAGAAGACGTACAAAGATCAACGGTTATAGATGCTGGCAGAGGCGGAGACAGAGGCTCGACCCGACCCGGTCTTGATTCGGATGAGATTGACCTTCTTGTGTTGGCTTCATCGAGATCGCCACAGTTTCGGGTTTCCAGTGTTGTGAATCTGGAGTCTGGACTCGATTCGATCGAAATGAGGAAAAGCAATAAGCTATAGACATTTCAGCTTCTGTCAATTGCCATGTCATCTACTTCTTATCACTTTCTCCAAGTCAACAAAATTTTTAATTTTTAACAGAGGATATATATATATATTTATTTAATTAAATTAAAATTTTAATTTAAAATAATAATTTAACCGTAATATTATATTAAAAGAATACCATTCAATACAACTTTCATTGTTTAATTACATATACTAACGATGGGAATTGAACTCTCATATGTACCGATTTAGATTAGTGATGTGAGTTTTATAAGAATATGAATTGTAATTGATGTAGATGCATGTGTAATAAAAAATTATAAAATGATAAAATTCATATCGCCCAGGATCCAAATTATATATATATATACTAGTAAGAGGAAATTGAACTTTCTCGTGTTGAGAAGAGGAAGTGAAAAACATCGAGAAATAAGTGACTTTAAATATAATAATTATTTTTTTTTAAAATAATAAATTTAACTTTATGTCAAGTTAATTCATTCTCATCCATATGATCGAGGTTTCAACAATAAAAGAATTAAGTTGATGTTGATCAAAAAGTAGTATGATATTAGTTTGAACATGTCACCTAACTAGTAATTAATAGCCTGATAGCCTCCTTCATACGCAACGTTAGGGATGGTAACAGGTTGGGTATGATATTGGGATGTCAATATCCGCATCTAGTGTGTTCAACCAACAAGTATGAAAATTTGACATGTATCCAACCTTAACGCATTGGGTCCCGCGAACTCCCGTGTGGGTCCCTTGTCACAGAGAGATTTCATCTCTATTAGAACGGATATGTCAATATCCGTATTTAACACATCCAACCAACAGGTATATAAAATTATACCGCTACTCGTCTCTAACATACAGTGCCTTGTGAGAATTTTTGTCACCCATAGCTGACATTATACTTATCATCTACAATATTAGCTAAAAAAAACTTCAATGAAATTGCATGCATTCATAAGTTTTCAAGTTTCATATGTATACATGAATAATGGAAGAGAGGTTGGTCTAGCATGAAAGATAAGAGCCACTCAGTTAGCCTAGGAAACTTGCCAAATATAAACCCCAAAAGGACTCTCAGGTTTTGAAAACCCTCAATGGTGGACGTAGGCAAGTCATCCTTGGCTAGCAAAGTAAAGCTCTTCATCTTCATACAAGACCACTCTTCCTCTTAATTTCAAATATTTCACTGCTAATATTGGATTTGCAGTTTGATATTGCTGCATTGTGAAACGTGTATTTATAGCCATGCAAGCAACAAGATGAATTTTATTAGAAGATTAGATTCCTGCTGTCCCACTGACCCCATTTATGTATCGAATATATTCTTGACTAATCTTAATGGTAGGTGATGCTTCCAAGGGCTGACATGTATGCTGCATAAATGGAATGAAAAGGAGCAAAAAGACTTGGTGATGATAAAGTGAAAATTAACTATAACTATTAGGCTGCAGGGGAAAAGTGCAGAAGCTTTAGCATGTTGATGAAACAACTTGCTGGCATTAATCTGTTCATTTATTGACTTTTTTATTCTTTCAAATGAAGAAAATGACATTCATCACAACAATTCTTCTATAATTATTCTCATATATATATATATCAAATTACTCTTCGGAGAGGCCCAAGCGATGACCAACAGAATATTTAACTTGAACAAGAATTGGCAAAAAGATAGCAAAAAAAATACAATTTTAGACTTTTTCTTATTCATTGATCTTATGTACAAATATCATCATGTTAATATAAGGATTTTGATTTTTGATAGATCTCGTTTTATACATCTGGCCGAATATAACCCCAAATTACTGAATTTTACCTTAAATATTTTTGGATGAAAATAAAGCCCCCACACACATGATTTTTATATGGTTCGGAAATATCCCGTATATATATAGGACCAAACCTAAAGAATAAATAAATCATTAAGAGTATGAATTAATGGCAATCCATGTGTTGTCTAGTTTATACAATTGCGACAAAAAATTATCATGTTCCTGTCTCGTTATTTTTTCGAATAAATATCTACCACCACCTTCACATCTTGTTCCAACTATCTCCCTCTCGCTCTCCTCATTGAGTTACCACTTTCTTTAAAACCAACCAAATAGTCCCAATATGTAGGTAGAGATAGAGTAAAAATCTTTGTCTCATCTACAATATTTGGTTAGCTAAACTTAATGTCAATGTAGCCTTAATTCACTAGCAAAATCCAAACGTGCAGGTAGACTATTCTCATTGTTCCCCAACGATATCTATATCTAGTTGGTGAGAATAAAAGCATGAAAAAGGTGGAGAAAAACTTGTGTACGCTGAGATGGTGGGCTCAACCAATCATAATTTGTTAAATGGCAGAGTAAATGTTCCCCATGACTAGCAATGGGACCACCCACATTAATGTTAAACTTTAAAAAAAAAAAAAATCTATAGGACTATTTGCTTTGCCATTTGGCCTATTTTGATTAAGATGAACACATTTGACAAGTCTTTCTCATAAAAGAGAAAGGGAAGAAAAGAAACAATAAAGAAAAAGTTTTCAGTACTCTAGGTGCTCTATCAAATAAATACGGAAATGAGTGTTCTATAATTTGAATTTTTAATCACTGGGGTGAAAAGTTAATTAAAAAAATTAACAAAGTTTAAAGTAAAATTAAGAAATTCACGGTATTTGTCTTTATCATCACATGATAACTTATTGTTGTGTAGGTGTATAACATCAACATAATTACACAGTGCACCTAGAGAACTAAAGACTCTCGTAAAAGAAAGGAAGAGTATGAGAAAAACTTATGTTGAGGTGGTATGCCCAGCCAATCTAGCTATGCCAAATGACAGAGCAGGTGGGACTGTAAATTTTCTTATTTGTCCCCCAACATAAAAATTGATGTTAGCACTGTTGGTCTCATCATAAGACTTATCTACTTTGTCATTTGGTAGAGCTTGATTGACTAGACACACCACCTCAGCATACAAAGTCTTTCGTCTAAAGTATAACGAATGAGTTATGAGAAAGTTTTATACCATGTCATATTGTCATCGAATGATGAGGTGTAGCTAATCAATGCTTGACAAGTGTTGTCAATTGGCAACCAACTTTTAGAATTTAAACTAATGACGAAAAAAATATATTGACTACAGCGTGACCTAATTCTAAGGAGTCATTCTACTTTTCTCAACTCTTTTCCTAAATTTCTTATTCCAAGTCACGCATCTAATGATATCGGATCAACATATCACTTGAAGTGATCGGGATGTAAAATGTGGGACACGAGTAGGGAGGAGTAATATTATTAGTTACCAACTGACAAGATTGACTAACGTTCACCTACCGACCTAATACGATCACAGATCTCATTTAAAACTTTCTCATGATTTGAATTAATTGGCCATTTATCGTAAACATCACGTGATAAAATTAATATTCAAGGAAAGATAAACAGAAAACTTGAAATTCAGAAAATAAAAAAAAAATTAAAAAAAAAAATAAATAAATAAAAAAGAGAGAGATCATGGTATAATTTGATAGTTATGTATCATGGTATAATTTGATAGTTGAGATCATGGTATAATTTGGGCAGAACCCATAATTAGCCCACTGAACTTTTATCCGACATCTCATTAGCCCACCGAACTTTTATTTTCACACCCATTAGCCCACTGAACTTTTAAAAACGGTGTAACAAACCCATTCGGTGTAACGCCGTTCCGTTTACCGTCCACGTCAGATTTTTTTCCCTTTGGAGTTGGTGACGTGGCAGCCAACAGTGCAAATATAACAGAACACATCTCATTAGCCCCCTGAACTTCAATATTTACCTATAAGCCTACATAACTCTCAAAAATGATGTTAAAAACTCTTTATAACTACGTAAACCATCATCAACACAATCATGTCTTGAAAAAATTACAAATGATCTATTTAATTTCATTTAAACATTAATCAACACTACGAAAAAAAAAGAAATTTTCTTTTTTAAAAAAAATAATAGTAAAACACAATCATGTCTAATTTTTAATAAATAATTTTATAATAAAGGTGACGAAACATATTAAACACAAATTCATGGTACTTAAATTATCAACAATTAGTATTTTATGTCACTTTTATTCTAAAATTATTTATTAAAAATTAGATATGATTGTGTTTTACTATTTTTTTTAAAAACGAAAATTTCTTTTTTTAGTAGTGTTGATTAATGTTCAAATGAAATTAAATAGACAATTTGTAATTTTTTTCAAGACATGATTGTGTTAATGATGGTTTATGTAGTTATAAAGAGTTTTTAACATCATTTTTGAGAGTTATGTAGGCTTATAGGTAAAATATTGAAATTCGGGGGGCTAATGAGATATATTATAAAAATTCAGGGAGCTAATGAGATGTATTATAAAAGTTTACGTGGCACTGAAAAAAATCTGAACAATCTCACTTAACGGTCCGTTCGTTACACGCGCGAAACGGCATTACATAAATGGGCTGGATACACGATTTTTAAAAGTTCAGTGGGCTAATGGGTGAAAATAAAAATTTGATGGGCTAATGAGACGTTGGATAAGAGTTTAATGGGCTACTTATGGGTTCTGCCGTATAATTTGATAGTTATGTATCATGGTATAATTTGATAGTTATGTATATTAATCATAAATAAAAATGGATGAATAAAAATGTCTAAAACCCAAATTAAAGCACTAACTGAAATCCAATGAAACATTTTGAGCAGTAAAATGGATTGAATTTCGAAATCTTAGAATAAAATTGAGCCTATTGAAATTGAAATAGAAACATTAGACTGAATCTTTAATAACTTGATATTGGCAACGCTAACCTAAAGTATGTACTGACGACAGCTAGAATAATTTTCAAGCAAGTATTAGTAAATGTTGCTTTGTTATTAAGTCGGTAATCATAACGAAAACAATAATTGAACTGAAGAAATTAGAAGACGTACACGGAGTAACGGTTATAGATGTCGGCAGAGGCGAAGGCGGAGACGGAGGCTCGACCCGACCCGACCCGGTCTTGATTCGGTTGAGATTGACCTTCTTTTATGGGCTTCATCGAGATCACCACAGTTTCGGAGTCTCGACTCGATTCGATCGAAATGCAGAAAAGCAATAAGCTATAGAGATTTCAGCTTCTGTCAATTGCCACGTCATCTAATCTCTTATCACTTTCCCCACGTCAGCAAAATGTTCGAGAGTACATAATTATAATTTTTATCCGAGGATATATATATACTAGTTTTTGCCCGTGCCTACGGCATGGTGTTACAGTATTTGGCCCGTGCCTACGGCACGGTGTTACAGTATTTGCTCGTGCCTACAATACGGTGTTACAGAATTAAATGATTTTATTTTTTAATTAAATGATGTCCGTGCCTACGGCACAATGTTACAGTATTTGGCCGTGCCTACGACACAATGTTACAGAATTAAATGATTTTATTTTTTAATTAAATGATTTTATTTTAACTTTCTATTTTTTAATTTGAAAATTTGAAATTTTTGACCATTTCCATCAATCAATTCACTATCTTTCCTCCAATTACTAATGAGATGATCTGGGCCGTCAATTAAGCCACATTAAGAGAGCCGTTGGATACACTCTCTTTCCTCAAACACCATTCTCATTTATTATATAGATATATATATATATATATAATATTTAATTAAATTAAAATTTTGATTTAAAATAATAATTTAACCGTAATTTATATTAACTAATTCAATACAATAATTAAATCTTAACTGTATATTGATGTAAATGCAAGTGTAATAAAAGATTATAAAATGATAAGAACAATTCATATCGCCCGGATCCAAATTTCATATATATACTCACGAGGGGAAATCGAACTTTCTCATGTTAAGGAGATGAAGTGAAAAACATCATGAAATAAGTGATTTTTATATAATAATTAAGTTTTTTTTTAAAAAAAAATTAATTTTATGTCAAGTTGATCTCTTCCAATCCATATGATTTGGGTTTCAACAATAAAAGAATTAAGTTGATGTTAATCAGAATGTAGTATGATATTAGTTTAAACATGTCGCCTAGCTAGTAATTAATAGCTTCCTTCGTAGGCAACATTATGGATAGTAACGGATTAAGTATGATATTGGGATATCAATATTCACATCTAGTTTGTTCAACTAACGAGTATGAAAATTTGACATGTATCCAACCCTAACTCATTGGGTCCTGCATGTTGGATAATATGACCCATAGCGTCACTATTTGTACATATCATAGTGTTGTTGTACGAATTAACTATGTGACAAGGAAATTGCACTCTCATCATTTGTGATTAGATCACCTTAGATATATAATGAAGAGAGGTCCATATGATTAGTTCCTGGATTGAGATGATATGAGACAGTATCAGTCCACGAAGGATTAATCATTAAATATCTCTAGTCGTAGTATTATCGAGACTGGACATCGATAATGCAGAATAGGCTAGTATTGCACTTGTGCGCGTTGTGAGGGCACAACAGCATAGTTCTCATATATTTGGGTATTGGATACTCATGCAAGTGCGATAGGAGGTTGTGTTTCACCGATGGTACGGGAAATAGCTTCGCTCTGGATAGACCCCTCGGAATCCCATTGGTATTATGACTATGTGTCTATGGGAATCCGAAATCAGGGTAGGTGTATTTGGTCTTAACCTGAGACTTGCACCGCTAATGCTTACGACAATCAATATACTTTAGTTGAGGTCGTCTAGGACTTTAACCGGTTCTGTGTACGCCGAAGCTGAGTATATTGAGAATCGTAGAGTATTGGGTGTGATGTCAAGACAGAAGTATCACTCCCGTCATAGTGGAGATGATGTCACGCAGGATACGGTATTAGTACTCTGAGGTGCTGCAGCCATCGGGATATTATGACAAGGTCATGTATATCCGATTATAGAGACTAGTTACCAGACATCCGACATGTGCTTCGTACGGGGCAGACACTTATCCAGCCCCAGGCCTAGCACGTGACTATCCGATACTGGGCCGATATGCACGATACTTGGTATACTACGCCTGATATAGATCCTTATATATTCCTGTAAGAATATTTCCGGAGAATTGGGTAGGCATGGCATTTTGCTAGAAGCTAACCTTGTCTTGTAAATCGGTAAACGTGGTACGAGGTACTTACGTGTTCGGATAGTCCGATGACTCAATTTACTGCCAACATATCTGGGGATCTCATGGGTCGCTTCCCAAAGATTCACCGATGACGTATGACTCGCACTCATAATTAATCTGGGATTAATTTGATGAGAGAGAAAAGTAATCTGGGATTAATTACGGAGATATTTTATCTGGGATAAAATATCGTCTAAAGAGAGAAAACGATTGATTTAGAATTAATCGGGTAAATTGATATATTTGATATATCAATCGTAATGGATTTCGACGCGGAATTGAAATTAGATTTTAATTCGGGCGAACGAATTAATTTAGAATTAATTCGTTAGCGACGTGAATAGTGAATTCGCTAGGCGTAATCATTTAATTACGACGCAACGGAAAATTCGCTAATTAGGAATTAGCGAACCGTGCCCGAGAGTGATTGCGAGCGTATTCATATTTCGAATTCGAGTGCGGCACGCAAGTCACATCAAGCGTCAAATCATTCGTCACATCAAGCGTCAAATCAAATGTCACTTTGAGTAATGTGACAACTTGTCACTTGATTGAATGAAAGATGTGACTTGATGTAGTTGGTAGTGGTTGGAAAAGGCTTTTAAAAGTTGATGGTAATATATTATTAGATATATTACTTTGACTTTTGAAAAGTATATATCATATATTTAATTTTAGAAATTATATATAAGATATACAAAACCATTTTATCAATTAACACACAACTTCTTCTCTTCTAATTTTCTCTCACCATTCACGCCCAAGGGGCTGTGAAAATGCTCACTGGTTTGCTTCAAAACCGTGAGCTTAGGGAGGCAATGGGTGTTGATTTTGTGGCAAAATCAAGTAGAGCTAACACTCCGAGAGACATGCGAAGGTGATAGGGAAACTTACCCACGAGCCGGGAATCAAACGACGAAGATTTGAACCTCAAATGATGAAGCAAAATCTGAAAACTTGAACCAATGGACTGCTCACTGCCAAGTCCGAATTTCGTAGGAAAAAAAATGATTTTGTTCGTCGTTTCGTCGCACAACCGATCAATATAAGTATCCCGCAACTTCTTTGATATGTATTTCACACTTTATCATGCTTGTTTGATGATCTTGGGACCTAGAATAAAACCAACACTGCAGACTCCCGTGCGGGTCCATGTTCCCACAGAGATTTTATCTCTATTAGAACGGATATATCAATATTCGTATTTGACCCATCCAACTAATAGGTACATAAAATTATATCGGTACTTGTCTCTAACATATCGTGCCCTCAATTTTTGTCACCCATAGCTGACATTATACTTATCATCTACAATATTAGCCACAAAACTTAAATGAAATTGCATACATTTATAAGTGTTGATGGGTGATTTTCGTCCCAATGACAGTTTCGAGATAACCCTCCCGAGACAACCCTCTTTCAACCTTGAATTTGTTTGGTTATGGGAGACCAAAAGCAAATATGACAAAAGGCAAAGAAAACACAAAAATCGACAAGAGAGTTTAACGTGGTTCGGCGAAGCAAGTCCAGCTTACGTCCACAGGCACAAAGTGGGGTGTTTCTTTTATTACGAAACCGAGCTCGGCCGACCAGTTTTCAAACGTGATCTAAGGAAATCTGAGCTGATTGTTATTTTTGTATCGTTTCTTACAAATATTGCTCAAATGAAAATTTTCTCAACCATTACAAATGAGATTATCCTTCCTTTATATACTAATGAATACACGACACTGTTCTCATATCTTTATGACGTCAACGCTGCAGATTTCTGGTGATTTGACATGCTTTCTCCCCTAACTGCCTCGCCAAAAGTGAAGTATACCCTATGATTTCCTGTCACATCATGTCGTAAAAGTACATTGTCATACTTTATGATTAATAATGACAACATGTAGGATCTTTAGTACGAAAGTAGATTTCAGAAGGAAAAGTCCAGACTATCCTGGTCGCGCGTCGGTCACCAAGAGGTCGACAAATAGACTTGCCGAAGCCTCCGACTGCTCCCACCTCGACCTATAACTCCGAGCTCATCAACCTATCCAAGTGGAAAGATAACACCAAACCGAGCTACCAGACTAATGTGGTCGGCCTCGGCTCTGAGGTTGTCAGTCTCTGAGATCTATACCTCGTTGTGTCCCCTGGTCGGCCAGATCCGGGAAATTGTGTCTGGACTCTCTTCCCTGCTGAGGAACAAACCAAACCCTCTGAACATCCGATCTTCCAAAAAGGGAGTGAATTCTCTTTATGCCCTTGCCGAACTGTTCAATTACCTTAGTTGCATAAATCCCCATCAACATTTGTCCCCTAGTGCTCGGTTCCAACGAGTGTACGAGTTGGTCGTCCCCGATATCTTCGCGAGTGTACGAGTTGGAAGTATATTGATCAGCCAGTGGGTGGCCGGCCTTAGGAACCACGTAAAAAGCTACCTTGGCGCCGAATCAGGTTGTCCCCGGTATCTTCATGTGCTCATGTCCTCACGCCGATGACAGGCACCTGGTGGGACGTAACCCGACCCCAAGGTGAAGAATGGATAGCCTCAACGGAACGAGTCCAGCCCCGACCTGGTGGAACATAATAGCCTCGGCGGAACGAATCCAGCCCCGAGCCGGTGGAACAGAATAACCTCAGGGGAACGAATCCAGCCCCGAGCCGGTGGAACAGAATAACCTCGACATAACGAATCCATCCCCCGAGCTGGTGGAGCTGGTGGATCAAAATAGCCTCGGCGGAGCGAATCCAGCCCCGAGCTGTGGAACAGAATAGCCTCGGCGGAACGAATCCAGCCTCGAGCTGGTGGATCAGAATAGCCTCGGCGGAATAAATCCAGCCCCGAGCTGGTGGAGCTGGTGGATCATAATAGCCTCGCCGGAATAAATCCAGCCCCGAGATGGTGAAATAGAATAGCCTCGGCGGAACAAATCCAACCTCGAGCTGGTGGAACAGAATAGCCTCGGCGGAACGAATCCAGCCCCGAGCTGGTGGAACATATGAGACTTAATCACGAGGGAAAATTTTCAACCTCTGAGGCTCCGTGGATCCCGGCGCAAACGTCTCTGTAGGACACAGAACTTGGGCGACGCATGCTGTTCTAGGCTCGCGGCCTAGTGGGAGTACGGAGTAGCCCGCGGGGGACTAAACCGGAGAATAATGGAGTCGCCACCCGGTGTGAACCGGGACAAAGATTTAAGGCCGCACTCACCCCTCGCAAGGGAATACCTCAAACCGTTGGGTTCGGAATGGTCCCTTACTTATGTCACTCATAATTTGTGCAATAAACTAACCGAATCTACTCAATAATCATGCTCAAGGGTACTTAGATCTAATATGCTTTCATCGAAATAACTCATAATCTAAGTTAACATGCTTGAAAGTAAGTCTTTAAACGGCAAACAAGATATCACACAATGAACATATTGAGCTATTGAATCTAATTAACGAATAACTACTTAAACATTGATATAAACTAAACAAAACATCATGCATAAAAAATAAAGAAACAACATGCCTAAATAACATAATCATGCTTAGAAATTAAATAATAAACTGAATTAAATCATGTTTTAACAACGAATAGATAACCTACGAACTATAACATGCTCAAACACAAATTTGGATGGAACTAAATATATGCCTCTTAAGTGGTACGTGGCATCGTGTCCCGAGTGCAATCCGCAATACCGTCCATTTGGAATCGGCTACAGAATTTACGTCCGAGTTTCCATCCGATATACCACAAAATGGAACACATATTCCGCCCATCTAACAATCACATCATGTTTCAAACGACTCTCATGCAATAATATTTTAAAATAAACAGAATAAACGAAAGATAATTAACAAAAGAGTGCCCTCAGGTCTAACTTTTTTTGTCGTCTCACGAAGGCGCGTTACACGGCCGTCGAAAGGGTTGATGTTCCGCTACTTTTCTGGTTCACTAATCCAATGTTTTTCCTCACTGTTTCACTGTTTGGGCTGCCATTTTCACTCCGTTTCGTTGCTGTTTTAAGGGTATTTTTTTGTCACTGTTTTGGGTTAATTTGGGGACTGTTTTGGGCGGTTTTTGGACTGGTTTTGGGTGAGTTTTCTGGACAGTTTTGGGTGTTTAAACGGTGCAGTTTTTGGGGTTAGTGAGATGCGGCAAGCTGGGCAGTTTGAAGGCTTGAATGGAGGGCAGTGAGCTGTTGAAGGGCGTGTGGCTTTGGCTAGTGTAGGACACAGAACTTGGGCGACGCATGTTGTCCCGGGCTCGCGGCCCGGTTGGGAGTACGGAGTAGCCCGCGGGGGACTAAACCGGAGAATAATGGAGTCACCACCCGGTGTGAACCGGGAAAATGAGATTTAAGGCCGCACTCACCCCTCGCAAGGGAATACCTCAAACCGTTGGGTTCGAAATGATCCCTTACTTATGTCATTTGTAATGAAATAATTTATGCAATACATGCAAAATAATTCAAATGACATACATGAAATATGATAATGCATATGACAATAAATAACCGAAGAGACAATGTACGAAATAACAAGGAAGATAAATAACACAAAACAAAAATACGGAACAATAAAACAACAATAAACATAAATTAAATACGAAATAATAAATGGCTAATACTACAAAATAAGTGCGGAATAATAAATATGTGACCAAAGAATTTGGCCGTTTTCAATGTAGGACTTTGCATACCCGGTTGGACGTATTCAACGTCCAACCAAGCATGCTGTTTCCAGGACGAAAAAATAAAAATTTAACAAAGGGTGCCCTCAGGTCTTACCTTTTAAGTCGCTTCTCGGGAGTGCGTTGGGACGTCGCCGGAAGAGTTGCGTTTTCATTGTTTTCACTGGTTTGATGGTTCACTGTTTCCACTCGCTGTTTTCTCTGTTTTTAGCTCTTTTATACTTCTTCTTGTCTCAGCTATTTCTGTCCATTGACCTTCCAAAGCATAGAAGTTGGATAAAAGGACATAAGCTTCATGGCTCTGGGTACCCAACTTCATCATATTATTTGCAACTCTCTCTCCAAGATGAAATTCTGAATATGTTACACAAGCACTTAATAGGGTTTTATATACTATGAATTTGTCATCATCTGGCACAATTTTGACGAATTCCTCTGCCTGATTCAGCAGCCCTGCTCTGCTCAACAAGTCAACTAGACAACCAAAGTGCTCAATTGTTGGTTGAATTTTGTAAACCCCTGCCATCATCCTGAACCATTGGCAACCTTCAGTAATCAAACCAGAATGTCTGCACACTGCTGATACAGAAACAAATGTGGCTTCATTTGGCATTATCCCTTCTCTTTCCATCTGATAAAAAGTGCGCAAAGCTTCATTCACATGTCCATAATTTGCTAGCCCCTCAATCATTGTCGTCCAAGTGACAACATCCTTGCAATCCGTTTTGTAAAATATAACCAAAGCCTCTTCTAGACTCTCATACTTGGAATACATGTCGACGATAGCATTAGTTTTTCGTCTGGTATCAATCTCTCATCAATCATTTTATCGAAAAGTTCTAAAGCCTCCTTTGGCCCCCTTTTTCTTTTTGCCTTAACATGTTCATGCATCATCGTACTCCATAAAACAATGTCTTTATCAACAAGCTTATCAAATACTTCGCGTGCCAAATCTACCAACTCCATTTCAATATAGCTATTGATCAAAATATTAAGCGACACAATTCCTCTCCTAGAACCCATTTCATCAAACAGTTGTCACGCTTCATCCATGTATTTACACTTTGCATGCACTAACCACAACGCAGCCATGAAGGGTTTTAACATAATCCAGTTTCTCTAATCGTGCACAAGCTGAGAAAAGAATCACTAAAGTAATCTTATCTGTCGTAACTCATTCGTATTCCAGCTCCATACATCTCTATGAATCGCTTTATCGAACAGAACACGTGCATCTTTCCATACAGCCATGCGTCCATAGAAATGAATAAGAGCATTTCCCACGTAAATATCACCATCTAGGCCAATTTCAATGACGTGGGCATGCAATTCTTTTCTCTTTGGGATCGAAAACACACAAGAACAAGCTTTGAACAGAGCTGGGTAGGTATAATTATCTAAATTGTTCGAGCTTTTGTTAATGAGGAAGTGGTTGTAAATGAGAATGGCTTTGATGGGTGTGTAACTTTTGGAGTAACCTCTGAGAATGCAATTCCATGTGGGTGTGGCATGGCTCAAGATCTGATGTCTTTGTTTATTCTTGTCTCCATGCGTGGCTGTGGGCATTTTGTTTGTGTGGTGCATTGGGTGTGCTAGTGTGATTCACGTGGAGGGCAGTTTCGGTGGAGGGCTGCGTGAATGTGGCAAGTCTGTGTCGGTTTGTGGCTTTTGTTTGCTTTTGTGTAAAGTCGAGTGAATGTGAGAGAGAGAGAGATTCGTGAGAGTGAACGTGTGTCGAGAGAATAAGCCTTAGGGTTCCATCGTCTGTTTTACCGTGAAAGAGAATCAGTGTATGCGAATGGCCGCTGAGAGTTTGTGTGTGGAGAAGGAGGCGTGAAGAGTTTTGGGTTTCATGGTGTCTTCATGAGTTGGTTTGTTTGTTGAAGGTCTGTGTCAATGGTGTGATTTTGATCGGAGGATAGAGACGAGAGAGATAGGAGGCAGGCAGCTGCTTTTTTGGGGAAGATGATCCTTAGGGTTTTTTTTTGATGATTGCCATGAGTTCCATGGACTGAAGCCAAAATCTAGGTTTAGTTTAAGGGTCCTTATATAATGGTGAGCTAGGGTTAGGGTTTTGGATGGGTACATTTGGGCTTTGGGCCAAGATTTTTAATTTTTTAAAAACAAGAATCGACTGAGCGAATCCGCGGACAACCAGCGAGTTAAAAATTGAAGAGCTATTAATTTCAGAATTTCCCATTCCGGTATACGTTTCCCGCGACTCTCGCGACTTTTAGGGTATTGCCTCCTTACGAGGCTCATCATTGGGCTTTCATGCAAAAATGCAGTGTCTACAGTCGCCCCCACTTTGATGGGACTTGTGTAGTGTGTGACAATGACAATCCTATCAAAGTTATGCAACATATTTTTACTTACCTGGCTCGCCAGCTGCCACCTGACTTGCCTGCTGCTTCGAACTGAGTTGATGATGTAGTGGACCTCGATCCTGGGATGCATCCTAATAACTGTAACCGACAACGGGGGCCTCGACCTTGGGACGTATCCCAATACCGCTGACAATGTGGGCCTCGACCCTGGGACGCATCCCAAAAACTAATGATGCAGTGGGCCTCGACCTTGGGACGCATCCCAATAACTGCAACCGACAACGGGGGCCTCGACCCTGTGACATATCCCAATACCGCTGACAATATGGGCCTCGACCCTGGGACGCATCCCAAAAACTAATGATGTAGTGGGCCTCGACCCTGGGACGCATCCCAATAACTGCAACCGACAACGGGGGCCTCGACCCTGGGACGCATCCCAATACCGCTGACAATGTGGGCCTCGACCCTGGGACGCATCCCAAAAACTAATGATGCAGTGGGCCTCGACTCTGGGACGCATCCCAATAACTGCAACCGACAACGGGGGCCTCGACCCTGGGACGCATCCCAATACCGCTGACAAAATGGACCCAAAACTGAAACTGATGATGATGTGGTTGTGCCATACCAAAGTTTATGAAATACATTTTTACTTATCTGGCTCGCCAGCTGCCGTTTGACTTGCCCGTTGCTTTGAATTGAGTTGATCTGGTGGTGCCATACCTCGCGTGCTAAACCCCATACTCGAGGTGTCGTTGTAGCGTCTCCATACCCGGAGTGCCATACCCGGCGTGCTAAACCCCATACCCGAGGTGTCGCGATTGCATCTCCATACCCAGAGTGTCGCAGTAATATCTTCATACCCGGAGTGCCATACCCGGCATGCTAAACCCCATACCCGAGGCGTCGCGGTCGCGTCTCCATACCCAGAGTGTCGCTGCAATATCTCCATACCCGGAGCGCCGTACCTGGCAAAACTAATCTGATGTCTCCATACCCGGCATGCTAAACCCCATACCCGAGGTGTCGCTGAAATATCTCTATACCCGGAGTGCCGTACCTGGCAAGCTAAACCTCATACCAAAGGTGTCGCTGAAATATCTCCATACCTAGAGCGCCGTACCTGGCAAAACTAATCTGATGTCTCCATACCCGGAGTGCCGTACCTGGCAAGCTAAACCTCATACCCAAGGTGTTGCTGAAATATCTCCATACCCGGAGTGCCGTATCTGGCAAGCTAAACCTCATACCCAAGGTAGTCGCTGAAATATCTCCATACCCGGAGTGCCGTACCTGGCAAAACTGATCTGATGTCTCCATACCCGGAGTGTCGTACCTGGAAAAGATTGATAATGATGTGGGCCTCGCCCCCAGAGTGCCATACCCGGAAAAGACTGATAGTGATGTGGGCCTTAACCCGCAGAGTGTCGTACCCGGCAAAGACTGATAATGATGTGGGCCTCACACCCAGAGTGTCATACCCGGTAAAGACTGATAATGATGTGGGCCTTGCCCCCAGAGTGCCATACCCGGCAAAGACTGATAGTGATGTGGGCCTCAACCCGTAGAGTGCCATACCCGGCAAAGACTGATAATGATGTGGGCCTCGCCCCCAGAGTGCCATACCCGACAAAGACTGATAGTGATGTGGGCCTCAACCCGCAGAATGTCATACCCGGTAAAGACTGATAATGATTGGGCCTCGCCCCCAGAGTGCCATACCCGGCTCGTTCATTCTCGAACTGCGTTCCATTCGCGGTGTGCCATTCTTGGCTTGTTCATTCCCAAACTATACTGAATGTGGGCTTTATTCCTTGACTGTGTTGACTGTGGGATTTTGTGCCCGAACTGAACTGAATGAAGGCTTTATTACATGGGCCTTATTCCCGAATTATGCTGACTGTGGGCCTTATTCCCGAACTGTGTTGAATGTGGGCTTTATTCCCAAATTGTACTGGATGTGGGCTTCGCCCCCAAACTGATACTGATGTGGGCCTCGCCCCCAAATTGATGCTGATGCGGGTCTCGTCCTCAAACAGATGTGGGCCTCACCCCAAAACTGATACCGATGTGGGCCTTGCCCTCAATTGATATTGATGTGGGCCTCACCCCCAGATTGATGCTGATGCGGGTCTCGTCCTCAAACAGATGTGGGCCTCGCCCCAAAACTGATACCGATATGGGTCTTGCCCTCAACTGATACTGATGTCGGCCTCGCCCCAAAACTGATACTGATATGGGCCTCAACCCTGGGACTCATCCCCAAAACTACTACTCATATGTTGCTGATTCCGGTTGGCTTGTCTTTGCCGCTTTCTCTTTTTCTTCTTTGAAACCTGTGAATACAAAACGAAACAAACACAAAAAGAATGCAAAATATGTTACGTGTATGCATGCATGCATGAAATGAATTTTCTATTCCGTTGGGTTAGGTCTTCCGCCAGTTCTCCAAGTGATTGCTCAGTCTTTTCTCTGGTCTCATGGCTCAATTTCTTGTTATACTTCTTATTCACGGGGTGGTAGACTGGTCGCCCCCAGTCTTGATTTAGCTTTCTGCTCTCCGCTGTTTGCACTTGGTCAAGATGAACCACATGGTGGGGCCTTCCATATCATCATATATATCACATACTACGAAATAGTCCCAATAGTTATACATATCATTGTCCTCAAAGAATGCTCATTAATGAAACCAGAGAAATTTCAAAACACCCAATGCAACTTGAATCCAAGTCTTTGAATAAATGATCTAATTCAGACTCACAATGTGTGTGTGCAAAAGTTCTTTCACAGCTTAATCATTAGGTAAGCTAACTCGATGATTTCGTTTCAAAAATCAGGATCGATGGGTCAAACCAACCTAGATGTCTCAGTTATGCTCTACAATTGCTTTTTCGTGCTCAACGTGGCATGATTTTATCTTTCTTTTCCTTTTTTTTTTTTCAACACACCTACCCTTTAAGGTAGCATTTCTCCTCATGGTGGTCCTAATACTCGCCCATGGGTAGCTTCACGCTTATCGGTTATAGGCGGTTTATTTTTTTTCTTTAGAGACTTTTTCTTTTATTTTCAACCATACCACACATCATAACACAAGCAAGTCAGGATAGACATCTAAGCAAACGGTCATTCACCAACCTACAATCTTTTTCAACTAGTCATCTTGCCAACTACTCAGGTTTTCACCGCTAAGAACCTATAATTAAGTGCTTACGAGTCTAACATAGGTCAATTACTCAAAGCATCAGATAAAAGCACATCAAGAGTTTATCGTTTCTAAGATTTCACTCTAAAACAAACAATTTCATCATCGGACTTACGTCTAACTATTAAGGACTAAAACAAACAATCAATCGATTTTTTTTCTTTTCTTTCTCTTTTTTTTTCTTACTATTTTTTTTCTTTTTCTTTTCTCTCTTTTTTTTTCTCTTTTTTTTTGAAGGCGCCCCCAATAGTCTTTCTATCCTTGCCGTAAGGTTTTATGTTTCTCGATTTCCTCTTCCTCGCTATCCATGTTTGCTAAACTCCTCTTGACAAACCTATTTTTTTTATTCTCTAACCCAACTGATATCTATGATGGCTTTTAAGACACGGGGTTAACATGATGCGTGTATGCATGAGATGCATGAGATACGTGCAATGTATGTAATATATAAGCCCATTTAAGAATTTTTACACTAATTGGCCCATTATCATTTTAAAGTATTCAATCACACTATTGCGCGGTGCAAACTTGTCCCAGTTGAAAAAGCCCAACATGTTTACATTTTGCGATAACATGGCTAAACAACTTCAAATGTTAAGAGGCCCAAACATAAAATGACCCATCGATATTTTAGAAGCTTTTGGCCCAACTGTCAAAGGACACGAACTCGTCCCAGTTTAAATGGCCCAACAAGTTCACATCTTTTGACAAAAGGTCCAACTGGATCCAAATGACGACGGTCCAAAAAATCAACATAAAAAAAAATCTACTAGTTCTACGACTAAGGTTCACATGTGGGTTTACGGGAGTGCGGACAAAGGCTCTCGCTGACGAAGGCTCTCACTGACAATGTCTTTAACTAAACCCCTTCAACCCACTGTAGACACGGTTAATTAAAGCACAAATCCAAACATTACAAGACATTATTTCGGGGTCGATTCACTATCCCCAGTGGAGTCGCCAGACTGTAGGACACAGAACTTGGGCGACGCATGCTGTCCCGGGCTCGCGGCCAGGTTGGGAGTACGGAGTAGCCCGCGGGGGACTAAACCGGAGAATAATGGAGTCGCCACCTGGTGTGAATCGGGAAAATGAGATTTAAGGCCGCACTCACCCCTCGCAAGGGAAGACCTCAAACCGTTGGGTTCGAAATGATCCCTTACTTATGCCATTTGTAATGAATTAATTTGTGCAATAGTATAACCAAGTCTTATGCAGTACATGCAAAATAATTCAAATGACATACATGAAATTTGATCATGCATATGACAATAAATAACCGAAGAGACAATGTACGAAATAACAAGGAAGATAAATAACACAAAACAAAAATACGGAATAATAAAACAATAATAAACATAAATTAAATAAGAAATAATAAAAGGCTAATACTACAAAATAAATGCGGAATAGTAAATATGTGACCAAAGAATTTGGCCGTTTTCAATGTAGGACTTTGCATACCCGGTTGGACGTATTCAACGTCCAACCAAGCATGCTGTTTCCAGGACGAAAAAATAAAAATATAACAAAGGGTGCCCTCAGGTCTTACATATTAAGTCGCTTCTCGGGAGTTTGTTGGGACGTCGCCGGAAGGGTTGCGTTTTCACTGGTTTGCTGGTTCACTGTTTCAACTCGTTGTTTTCTCTGTTTTTAGCTCTTTTATACTTCTTCTTGTTTCAGATATTTCTGTCCATTGACCTTCCAAAGCATAGAAGTTGGATAAAAGGACATGAGCTTCATAGCTCTGGGTACCCAACTTCATCATATTATTTGCAACTCTCTCTCCAAGATGAAATTCTGAATATGTTACGCAAGCACTTAATAGGGTTTTATATACTATGAATTTGTCCTCATCTGGCATAATTTTGACGAATTCCTCTGCCTGATTTAGCAGCCCTGCTCTGCTTAACAAGTCAACTAGACAACCAAAATGCTCAATTATTGGTTGAATTTTGTAAACCCCTGCCATCATCCTGAACTATTGGCAACCTTCAGTAATCAACCCAGAATGTCTGCACGCTGCTGATACAGAAACAAATGTGGCTTCATTTGGCATTATCCCTTCTCTTTCCATCTGATAAAAAGTGCGCAAAGCTTCATTCCCATGTCCATAATTTGCTAGCCCCTCAATCATTGTCGTCCAAGTGACAACATCCTTGCAATCCGTTTTGTAAAATATAACCAAAGCCTCTTCTAGACTCCCACACTTGTAATACATGTCAACGAGAGCATTAGTTTTTCGTCTGGTATCAATCTCTCATCAATCATTTTATTGAAAAGTTCTAAAGCCTCATTTGGCCCCCTTTTTATTTTTGCCTTAACATGTCCATGCATCATCGAACTCCATAAAACAATGTCTTTATCAACAAGCTTATCAAATACTTCGCGTGCCAAATCTACCAACTCCATTTCAATATAGCTATTGATCAAAATATTAAGCGATTGGGTAGGTATACTTATCTGGATTGTTCGAGCTTTTGTTAATGAGGAAGTGGTTGTAAATGAAAATGGCTTTGATGGGTGTGTAACTTTTGGAGTAACCTCTGAGAATGCAATTCCATGTGGGCGTGGCACGGCTCAAGATCTGATTTCTTTGTTTATTCTTGTCTCCATGCGTGGCTGTGGGCAGTTTGTTTGTGTGGTGCGCTGGGTGTGCTAGTGTGATTCACGTGGAGGGCAGTTTCGGTGGAGGGCTGCGTGAAGGTGGCAAGTCTGTGTCGGTTTGTGGCTTTTGTTTGCTTTTGTGTAATGCCGAATGAATGTGAGAGAGAGAGAGATTCGTGAGAGTGAATGTGTGCCGAGAGAATAAGCCTTAGGGTTCCATCGTCTGTTTTACCGTGAAAGAGAATCAGTGTATGTGAATGGCCGCTGAGAGTTTGTGTGTGGAGAATGAGGCGTGAAGAGTTTTGGGTTTCATGGTGTCTTCATGAGTTGGTTGGTTTGTTGAAGGTCTGTGTCAAGGGTGTGATTTTGATCGGAGGATAGAGACGAGAGGGATAGGAGGCAGGCAGCTGCTTTTTGGGGAAGATGATCCTTATGGTTTTTTTTATGATTGCCGTGAGTTGCATGGGCTGAAGCCAAAATCTAGGGTTTTGGATGGGTACATATGGGCTTTGGGCCAAGATTTTTAATTTTTTAAAAAAAAGAATCGATTGAGCGAATCCGCGGACAACCAGCGAGTTAAAAATTGACGAGCTATTAATTTCAGAATTTCATCTTCCGGCATACGTTTCCCACGACTCTCGCGACTTATAGGGTATTGCCTCCTTATGAGGCTCATCATTGGGCTTTCATGCAAAAATGTAGTGTGTATAGCTGGTCAGGGCTGTTTGCGATGGCAATTATTTGTTGTGTGGCTGTGGGCTGATTATTTGCGTTGAGGGCTAGGGCTGATTATTTGCGTTGAGGTCTAGGGCTGTTGAAGGTGCATAGGGTTGTTGGCTGTTGGGTGGATTGAGTGGTTATTTGTCTTTGGCGAGTGGCTATCGTGTGAGTAAAGGCTTGAGGTCAGGCAGCAATTGGCGTGAATGTTGAGGGCTGGTGAGTATTTAGCGGTGAGAAGGCATGTGGCGTTTGAGGCATGGGCTATTTGGTTTATGATGCGTGAAGGTGGGGTGCTAAAGACGTGAAGACATGTGTGAAAGTGAGGTCAAGGGGCTATGCAGTGAGCGTGGCGTTAAAGTTGGGCAGTGTAGTGGCTGTGAAGGAGCTAGATGTGTTGATTGTGAGGGTGTGGCTGATTATTTAGGCGTTTGGCTAAGTGAAGCAAAGGGGTGTGGACTGCACATGGAAGGATTTTGTTTGTGCCTTGGGCGCGACTTGGCTTTAGTGTTTCTTGTGCGAATGTTGTGTGTATCAGCCAGTTAGGGTTGAATGTGTGGAGAAAGGTTATTTTTATAGGCAATAGGATAAGTTTACCTTGTTGGAGAAGGAATATGATTTTGTGTATTAATGGGGAGATATTTTCAATTATTATGTGATAGGGAAAATCTTTAATTAGGGGAATTGATTTGATTTTTTCTTTTTAGTTAAGGATGTGATTTATTTTAATTAGGCAAGGGATCCATGAGATTTATTTAAATTGGTAGGTGATTTAATTAAATTAGGAATGTGTTTTATTTAAATTAGGAATTTAATTTAATTAGATTTTAATTTTATTTCAAGTTTAATTTAATTGGTGAATGTGATTTAATTTAATTTAATTTAATTTAAGTTTGATTTAATTGGTTTTAATTTAATTTGTGAGATGTGTTTTAATGGGCTTGGGTTAGGTGTGTGCTTTAAAACGGAGGTCCAACAAGCGAACCCGAAGCTACTCCAGCGAGTTAAATCCAACAATGTATCAATTCTTGACCATTTCCTTCCAACGTCCGCTTCCCGCGACTTTCACGACTAAAGAGGTAGTGTCTTCATACGAGACTCATCATCGGGACTTATATGCAAAAATACAGTGTCTACAGTAGCCCCCACTTTGATGGGACTTGTGCAGTGTGTGACAATGACAATCCTATCAAAGTACGTGCAATGCATTTTTACTTACCTGGCTCGCCAGCTGCCACCTGACTTGCCTGTTGCTTCGAACTGAGTGGATATGGTGGCGAGGTGCCTCGACCTATGAGGTTCATCCTTACAAGATGTTGCGATCTCTAGGAATCACTACCGAACTGAACTGATGTGAGGTGGTTCATTCCCGAACCATTGTTTGAGGTGGTCCATTCCCGAACCGTAACTGTGAGGTGATGAGGGTCTTGTTCCCGAATGGTGATGAGGGTCTTGTTCCCGAATTATGATGAGATTGATGGCGATGTGCTATGACCTCTGGGTCTTGTTCCAGAACCACCAAGTGGGTTTTTTTTCCCGAAGTGAGCTGAGGGACTTGTTCCCTGAATTGTGGGTCTTGTTCCCGTGGGTCTTTTTCCCGAAGTGAGCTGAGGATCTTGTTCCCTGAATTGTGGGTCTTGTTCCCGTGGGTCTTGTTCCCGAAGTGAGCTGAGGGTCTTGTTCCCTGAATTGTGGGTTTTGTTCCCGTGGGTATTGTTCCCGAAGTGAGCTGATGGTCTTGTTCCCTGAATTGTGGGTCTTGTTCCCGAACTGCGTTGATAGAGGGCTTTATTCCCCTGGGCTCTATTCCCGAACTTCGTTGAGAGAGGGCTTTATTCCCCTGGGCTTTATTCCTGAACTGTATGTGATGGCGAGGTGGCTCGACCTCTGGGCTTTGTTCCCGAACCACCTGTGGGCTTTGTTCCCAAACTGATTTGATGATATGTCATTCCTGGCGTGCTAAACCCCATACCTAGGGTGTCGCGGTTGCGTCTCCATACCTAGAGTGTCGCAGAGTTGATGTTGTTGTGCCATTCCTGGCGTGCCATTCTCGGCGTGCTCATTCTCGAGCTGTCCATTCCCGGAATATATCTCCATTCTCGGAGTGCCATTCCCGACATGCCATTCTCGGCGTGTCCATTCCCGGACTATATCTCCATTCTCGGAGTGCCATTCCCGGCGTGCCATTCTCGGCGTGTCCATTCCCAGACTATATCTCCATTCTCGGAGTGCCATTCCCGGCGTGCCATTCTCAGCGTGTCCATTCCCGGACTATATCTCCATTCTCGGAGTGCCATTCCCGGCGTGCCATTCTCAGCGTGTCCATTCCCGAACCGTTGATGTGATGTGGTCCATTCCCGAACCGTTGATGTGATGTGGTCCATTCCCGAACCGTATCTCCATTCTCAGAGTGCCATTTTCGGTGTGTTAATTCTCGAACTGTGCTCCATTCTCGGAGTGCCATTCTCAGCTTGTTTTTCTCGAACTGTGTTCCATTCTCGGAGTGCCATTCCCGGATTTTTCATTCTCGAACTGTGCTCCATTCTCGGAGTGTGCTCCATTCTCGGAGTGTCATTCCCGGCTTGTTCATTCTCGAACTGTGCTCCATTCTCGGAGTTCCATTCCCGGCTTGTTCATTCTCAAACTTTGCTCCATTCTCGGAGTGCCATTCCCGGATTTCTGATGATGTGTGGGCCTCAACCTTGGAACTCATCCCCAAAACTGATACTGTTGTGGGCCTCGACCCTGGGACGCATCCCCAAAACTGATACTGATGATGTGTGGGCCTCAACCATGAACTGATACTGATAATGATGTGGGCCTCGCCCCCAGACTGGTACTGATGTGGGCCTCGGCCCGAACTGATATGGGCTTCACCCCAAACTGATACTAATGTGGGCCTTGCCCCAAACTGATATTGACGTGGGCCTCGCCCCAAACTGATACTGATGTGGGCCTCGGCCCTGGGACTCATCCCCAAAACTGATGCTGATGTGGGCCTCGGCCCTGGGGTGCATCCCCAAAACTTATACTGATGTATGGGCCTCGGCCCTGAGACTCATCCCCAAAAATGTTGCTGATGTGGGCCTTGACCCTGGGATTCATTCCTGGATTCATTCCAACCTTTGACGATGTGGGCCTCGACCCTGGGATTCATTCCCGGATTCATTCCAAAACTCTGTTGATATGGGCCTCGACCCTGGGATTCATTCCCGGATTCATTCCAACACTCTAACGATGTGGGCCTCGACCCTAGGATTCATTCCTGGATTCATTCCCTGGATTCATTCCAAATTATGACAACGTGGGCCTCGGCCCTGGGATTCATTCCAAATTTTGACGACGTGGGCCTCGGCCTTGGGATTCATTCCCTGGATTCATTCCAAATTCTGACGACGTGGGCCTCGGCCCTGGGATTCATTCCCAAAACTACTGACAATATGGGCCTCGACCCTGGGATTCATTCCTAATGCTACTGATAATGTAGGCCTCGACCCTGAGTTGATACTGATGTGGGCCTCGCCCCAAACTGATATTGATGTGGGCCTCACCCCCAAACTGAAACTGATGTGGGTCTTGCCCCAAAAATGATACTGACGTGGGCCTCGCCCCAAACTGATGTGGGCCTCGCCCCAAACTGATACTGATGTGGGCCTCTCCCCCATATTGATACTGATGTGGGCCTCGCCCCAAAACTGATACTGACGTGGGCCTCGCCCCAAACTGATGTGGGCCTCGCCCCAAACTGATATTGATGTGGGCCTCAACCCCGGGACTCATCCTCAAACGAATACTGATATGGGCCTCGACCCCAAACTGAAACTAATGTGGGCCTCACCCCCATACTGTCAATGATGTGGGCCTCGCCCCCAGACTGATACTGGTGTGGGCCTCGCCCCAAAACTGATACTGATATGGGCCTCAACCCTGGGACTCATCCCGAAAACTATTACTCATATGTTGCTGATTCTGGTTGGCTTGTCTTTGCCGCTTTCTCTTTTTTCTTCTTTGAAACCTGTGAATACAAAACAAAACAAACACAAAAAGAATGCGAAATATGTTACGTGTATGCATGCATGCATGAATGTATTTCCTATTCCGCTGGGTTAGGTCTCCATTGTGCTCCTCGGTGCTTCTTACCTACAAAAGTCTTTGATCACCCCTAGGTATGCTTATAATTTTCTTCTGCCAGTTCTCTTCTGATAACTGGTTGGTTCTCTTTTGTCTCATGGCTCAAGATCTCGTTGTATCCCTTATTTGCGGGGTAGCAGACTGGTCACCCCCAGTCTTGGTTTAGCTTTCTACTATCCGTTGTTTGCACATGGTCAAGATGAACCGCATGGTGAGGCCTTCCATATCATCATACTATGCTACAAAATAGTCCCAATAGTTATACATATCATCGTCCTCAAAGAATGCTCAGTAATGAAACCAGAGAACCTTCCACACGTTCAATGCAACTCAAATCGAAGTCTTTGAATAATTGATCTAAGCTAGACTCAAAGTGTGTGTGTGTAAAGGTTCCTTCGCAGATTCCTCCCTAGGTAAGCCAACTCAATGATTTCGTCAAAAAATTGGGATCGATGGGTCAAACCAACCTAGATGTCTCAATTATGCCTGTAGTTGCTTTTCTGTGCTCAATGTGGTATGGTTTTCTTTCTCTTTTGTCTCTTTCTTTTTTTCTTTTCTTTTTTTTTCTTTCTCTTTTTTTTCAACACACCTATCCTTTAAGGTAGCATTTCTCCTCATGGTGGTCCTAATACTCGCCCATAGGTAGCTTCACGCTTATCGGTTATAGGTGGTTCATTTCTTTTCTTTAGAGACTTTTCTTTCATTTTCAACCATACCACACATCATAACATAAAAAATCAAGATAGACATCTAAGCTAACGGTCATTCACCGACCTACAATTTCTTCAACTAGTCACCTTGCCAACTACTCAGGTTTTCACCACTAAGAACCTATAGTGAGGTGCTTACGAGTCTAACATAGATCAATTATTCAAAGTATCAGATAAAAGCACATCAAGACTTTATCGTTTCTAATATTTCTCCCTAAAGCAATCAATTTCATCATCGGACTTATGCCTAACTATTAAAGACTAAAAACAAACAATTTTTCTTTTTCTCTTTTTTTTTTCTCTTTTTTCTTTCTTTTCTTTCTTCTTTTTTTCTTTTCTTTTTTTTTTCTTTTTTGTTTTCTTTTTTTTTTCTTTTTTTTTTTTTTTTTTCTTTTGTTTTTTTTGGGCCCACCATGGTCTTTTTATCCTTGCCGTAAAATTTTCTGTTTCTCGGCTTCCTTTTTCCCGATGTCAATGTTTATTAAACTCTTCTTTGACAAGTCTTCTTTTTCCTAACCCAACGGATATTTATGATGGCTTTTAAGACACGGGGGTTAACATGATGCATGTATGCATTAGATGCATGAGATGTGTGCGATGCATGTAATATATAAGCTCATAAGAATTTTACACTAGTTGGCCCATCATCATTTTAGAAACTTTTGGCCCGATTGCCATAAAGCACAGACTCGTCCCAGTTTAAATGGCCCAACAAGCCCATACCTCATGACAACAAGTTCAACTGAATCCAAATGACAATGGTTTAAAACATAAAGGAATAGTCTCTACTGATTGTACAACTATAGTTCATACGCGGGTTTACAGGGGTATAAACAAAAGCTCCCGTCGACGAAGGATTGCCCACAACTAGGTATCCCCACTCAAGGGTCCGAGCGACCAAGTGAGCGCACCTTTTTTATACCCAAAGGTACGTGCCAACGAGTTATGGTGTGTGACTGACTGTCAAATGGATTTCCCGTTGTAGATTCCCCAGAGGGAGGGTGGAGCGAGGCTCTCTTAAGTACCCAAGCCCATTAGGCTCTTATCACTTGGTGACATGAATAAACAACGAGTCCTCCAAATTAGTCCATCACGGTAGGCTACTAGTACATGATTATCTAGGTGTCTTCACAACTTTTCCTTATAGAAAGGTAGTGACTGAAGGAAGACACCAAACCATTACCTAGCCTTAAAAGTGTATTTGATTAAACCCCTTTCAACCTACGGTAGACACAGTTAACTAAAGCACAAATTACAATCACTACAAAACATTATTTCGGGGCCAATTCTCTAAATCCCCAGTGGAGTCGCCAGACTGTAGGACACAGATGTTGACGATGCTGTCCTAGGCTCGCGGCCTAGTGGGAGTACGGAGTAGCCCACGGGGGACTAAACCGGAGAATAATGGAGTCGCCACTCGGTGTGAACCGGGACAAAGATTTAAGGCCGCACTCACCCATCGCAAAGGAAGACCTCAAACCGTTGGGTTCGGAATGGTCCCTTACTTATGTCACTCATAATTTGTGCAATAAAATAACCGAATCTACTCAATAATCATGCTCAATGGTACTTAGATCTAATATGCTTTCATCGAAATAACTCCTAATCTAAGTTAGCATGCTTGAAAGTAAGTCTTTAAACGGCAAACAAGATTTCACACACAATGAACATATTGAGCTATTGAACCTAATTAACGAATAATTACTTAAACATGGATATAAACTAAACAAAACATCATGCATAAAAAATAACGAAACAACATGCCTAAATAACATAATCATGCTTAGAAATTAAATGATAAACTGAATTAAATCATGTTTTAACAACGAATAGATAACCTACGAACTATAACATGCTCAAACACAAATTTGGATGGAACGAAATATATGCCTCTTAAGTGGTACGTGGCATCGTGTCCCGAGTGCAATCCGCAATACCGTCCATTTTGAATCGGCTACGGAATTTACGTCCGAGTTTCCATCCGATATACCACAAAAGGGAACACATATTTCGCCCATCCAACAATCACATCATGCTTCAAACGACTCTCATGCAATAATATTTTAAAATAAACAAAATAAACGAAAGATAATTAACAAAAAGAGTGCCCTCAGGTCTAACCTCTTTTGTCGTCTCACGAAGGCGCGTTACACGGCCGTCAGAAGGGTTGATGTTCCGCTACTTTTCTGGTTCACTAATCCAACATTTTTCCTCGCTGTTTCGCTGTTTGGGCTGCCATTTTCACTCCATTTCGCTGCTGTTTTAAGGGTATTTTTTGGTCACTGTTTTGGGTTAATTTAGGGACTGTTCTGGGCGATTTTTGGACTGGTTTTGGGTGAGTTTTCTGGACAGTTTTGGGTGTTTAAACGGTGCAGTATTGGGGATTAGTGAGATGCGGCAAGCTGGGCAGTTTGAAGGCTTGAATGGAGGGCAGTAAGTTGTTGAAGGGCGTGTGGCTTTGGCTGGTCAGGGCTGTTTGCGATGGCAATCGTTTGCTGTGTGGTTGTGGGCTGTGGGCTGATTATTTGGGTTGAGGGCTAGGGTTGATTATTTGCGTTGAGGGCTAGGGCTGTTGAAGGTGCACAGGGTTGTTGGCTGTTGGGTGGACTGCGTGGCTATTTGTCTTTGGCGAGTGGCTATCGGCGTGAGTAAAGGCTTGAGGTCAGGCAGCAATTGGCGTGAATGTTGATGGCTGGTGAGTATTTAGCGATGAGAATGCAGGTGGCGTTTGAGGCAGAGGGCTATTTGGTTTATGATGCGTGAAGGTGGGGTGCTAAGGACGTGAAGGCAGATGTGAAAGTGAGGTCAATGGGCTATGCAGTGAGCGTGGCGTTAAAGTTGGGCAGTGTAGTGGCTGAACGTGGCTGTGAAGGAGCTAGATGTGTTGATTTTGAGGGTGTGGCTGATTATTTAGGCGTTTGGCTAAGTGAAGCAAATGGGCGTGGACTGCGTAGGGGAGGATTTTGTTTATGCCTTGGGCGCGACTTGGCTTTAGTGTTTCTTGTGCGAATGTTGTGTGTATCAGCCAGTTAGGGTTGAATGTGTGGAGAAGAGTTATTTTTATAGGCAAGAGGATGAGTTTACCTTGTTGGAGAAGGAATATGATTTTGTGTATTAATGGGGAGATATTTTCAATTATTATGTGATATGGAAAATCTTTAATTAGGGGAATTGATTTGATTTTTTCTTTTTAGTTAAGGATGTGATTTATTTTAATTAGGCAAGGGATCCATGGGATTTATTTAAATTGGTAGGTGATTTAATTAAATTAGGAATGTGTTTTATTTAAATTAGGAATTCAATTTAATTAGATTTTAATTTAATTTCAAGTTTAATTTAATTGGTGAATGTGATTTAATTTAATTTAATTTAAGTTTGATTTAATTGGTTTTAATTTAATTTGTGAGATGTGTTTTAATGGGCTTGGGTTAGGTGTGTGCTTTAAAACGGTGGTCCAACAAGCGAACCCGAAGCTACTCCAGCGAGTTAAATCCAACAATGTATCAATTCTTGACCATTTCCTTCCAACGTCCGCTTCCCGTTACTTTCACGACTAAAGAGGTAGTGTCTCCATACGAGACTCATCATCGGACTTATATGCAAAAATATAGTGTCTACAGTCTCCTTTCCAAGCATCAGTAAAAACAAAAAGTGGAACAAGCCAAGGTTAGCACAATGAAGGTGACTTAGCATATACTCCACACAGACCCAAAAAGATATCAAATCGGGTGCCCCGAGACAGCGTCCTGCCTGGTGCCTTCCCAAAACATAATTTTGAACCTTACAATTCAACGTCCTGGCTAGCCGGTCTACGGATCGATGAGAGGCCGAGACTCTTAGGGCATAAACCTCCTCATGATGGACGGCTCTGGAGCCTGCAAGCGCTATGAAGGCAGAAACCTCTCTGCCATGCTTCTCATAATCCGAAGCGGTTAGGTAGATACCTCACGGGGGAAGAAGACTCCCCGTGTACGCCATCCCTTGGATGTTTCTCAACGGGACTCACTAGCCAACTCGCAGGGGAAGAAAACTTCATGGGTCCGGTTTACCCAAGACCAAAATGGTCAAGGAGGCCATTCGGCCGTCCCCATGCCATGTGCTCCGATGGTTCTCAACGGGACTCACCAGCAAACTCACAGGGAAAGAAACCTCCTCGGGTCCAGTTTACCCTAGCTATTCCTCAAAGATGCAAGTCATGGGGTAGTAACGCTCCGGCTTCGGGGGTTTGATAATGACACCGGGGGTTGGCGTGTCGCGAGGGGTTCGCGCTTTTCCCACATGTAGTTCATCCCTTGATGCGTTCTGGATCCTCAAAGGTGAAATGAGCCAGGTATGAACATTTCCACCCGGGGGTTTGATAATGACACCTGGGATTGACGTGTCGCGGGTTTGGTGCCCTCTAACTACCGATCACCCATTCGCATCGAGCACATCCCAAGAATATTGAACACGACTTTCTCATTCAATTGTTAAACAAGTAACGTGGACAAGTTTTAAAATTCAAAAGAGAGAGCCATATTCATATTCATGGGATCTACCGCCCTACTTACAACTCTTTGTAGGTCATTTCAAGAAAGGCTCTATAATAATTTCCCGGTTCCGGTCGGGTCATCCAATGACTTTACAGCTCGAAGAAAAGGTCTTACTGGAAATACTTCCTCAACATCTCGGCGTTCCAGGGCTTCTTGAGCCGAGTACTGTCCAACTGATCTAAAAGATAGGTACGCGGTCTTACTAACTCCACCACTATGTACGGCCCTTTCCCATTTGGCTCCCAACGAGCCTTCTTCGGGTCTTCGAGTATTCAAGGTGACCCTCCTCAAAACCAAATCTCCAGGAAGGAATGACTGAATCTGAACTTTCTTATTGTAGAAACGGGTCATTCTCTGCTTACAAACAGCTGTTTTTATAGCCTACTTCTCCCGTATTTCTTCGATTAGGTCGAGGTGATTCCTGACGAGCTCTTCGTTCTGTTCAGTCTCAAAATGCCGGACCTTGTGGGTGATCATACCGATCTCTGCCAGAATTACTGCTTCACAACCATAAGCCAAAGAAAAAAGTGTTTCCCATGTGGAGTCCTTGTAGGTCGTCCAATGCGCCCACAATACTTCCGGTAACTCTTCGACCCACAGCTATTTACAAGATCTTAGCCAGGCCTTTAGATTTGCCTTGATTATTTTTTTGGTAGCCTCAACCTGCTCGTTAGACTTGGGATGAGCGGGTGAAGCAAATCTTAAGGTAATTTGGAGGTCTTCACAGAGCTTCATGAAACCCTTACTGTCGAACTGCTTCCCATTATCAATGATGATGGCCCGGGGAATCTCGAACCGGCAGATGATACTATTCTTTACAAATCTATCGCTTTCTTCTCTGTGATTGTAGATAGGGGTTCAGCCTCTACTCACTTGGTGAAATAGTCGATGGCAACTATGGCATACTTAGCATGTCTTCGCCCTGCTGGCATCGGCCCGATGATGTCTAGCCCCCACTGGACGAACGGCCAGGGGATGACTATAGTGGTCAGCTGCTCTGCTGGTTGATGATGAATGTTGGCATTCTTCTGACATCCCTCACACTTCCGAGCTACCTTCATCCCGTCTTGATGCATGGACGGCCAATAGAATCCATGCCTCAGCGCCTTGTACGTAATTGACTGCCCCCGACATGACTCCCAAAAATACCTACGTGGATCTCTCTGAGCACATAATCTGCCTTTTCGGTCGTAAGACATCTCAAAAGTGGTACATTTTACCATCGCCGGTACATGACTCCTTCCACCAAGCAAAATTTTGAGCTTCGGTACTTCAACTTTCTAGCCTCCTTCTTATCCTCAGGTGTCTCCCCAGTCTCTAAGTAACTCCTGATCGGATCCATCTAATAAGTCTTCCCTTTTGTGTCTATCTCCATCACCTCCGAATTCCCAACACTCTTTTCCTGCAAGCAGATCAAATGGATGATTCTAGGCTTCTCCGATTTAATTGAGGACGCCAGCCGAGCCAGCGAGTCTGCCTGATGATTTCTTTCTCGACTGATCTACTCGAATTGCACACTACCTATTTCCCCAGTCAACTTCTGCACCTCAGCCATATAAGCCATCATGTTAGGCGCTCTGGCCTGAAACTCACATTTTAGTTATTGGATGGCCAGTTGAGAGTCGCTCTTTACAATCACATCTCTGACACCCACCACCGCGCAGAGCCTTAAACCGGCCAGAATGGCCTCATACTCGGCCTCGTTATTTGTGGCTTCGAAGGCAAACCTCAGAGCATACACCACCTCATTGCCATCACTGCTCCGCAAGACGACCCCAGCTCCGTAACCTTGTAAACTGACCGAACCGTCCACCAATAACTCCCATTTGGTTTCTGAAACTTCTAAAATCTAGGGTCTAGCGAATTCAGCCATAAAATCTGTTAAAGCATGTCCATTTACTGTCGCTCTGGGCAGATATGATATGTCATGTTCGCTCAATTCCACCGACCACTTCATTAACCGACCCGAGACCTCCAACTTATGTAGGATCTGCCTCAAAGGATGGTCGGTATAAACCCCGATGGGGTGAGTCTGAAAGCAAGGTCGTAGTTTCCTGGCTGCCGTGATCAAGGATAAGGCCACCAGTTCATAGGCCGGGTATCTGGTCTCCGCCTCCAGCAAGGCTTTACTATTATAATACACTGACCTTTGAATTTTGTCGGCCTCCTGCATTAAAACTGAGCTCATATCATGTTTAGAAACAGCCAAGTATAGAAACAGAGTCTCACTTGGGACCGGTTTGGCCAACAGTAGAGGCTGAGCTAAGTATTGCTTTAACTGCAGGAATGCCTCCTCGCACTCTGTCGTCCAGCTGACCTCCTTCTTAGCCTTCTTGATCAACTTGAAAAAAGGATGGCATTTGTCAGTTTCTCGGGAGATGAACCGATTTAGCGCAGCCACTCGACCCGTTAAACTCTGCACCTCATTGACCATCCTGGGAGGTTTCAATTCCAGGACAGCTCGGATCTTCTGCGGGTTTGCTTCTATACCCCATTCACTGATCATGTATCCCAAAAACTTCCCCGATGCTACACCGAATGCGCACTTCTCTGGGTTCAACCTCATATTATGCTCTCTTAATAGCTCGAAAGTTCCCGCGAGGTCGGCCAAATGATCCTCTGGTTCCTTGGTCATCGTTATCATGTCATCAACATATACTTGCATGGTTTTTCTGATGAGGGGCTTAAAAACCTTGTTCACCAACCTCTGAAATGTAGCCTCGACATTCTTTAAACCGAAAGGCATCATCTTATAGCAATACAGCCCCCGATCTGTGATAAAGGTTGTTTTCTCCTCATCATCGGGATGCATCTTGACCTGATTATATCCTGAGAAGGCATCCATGAAACTGAGCAGCCTATGACACGCTGTCAAATCCACTAGTTGATCCACCTTTGAAAGCGGGAAACTATCTTTCGGGCAGGCCTTGTTGAGATCGGAAAAGTCTACGCACATCTTTCACTTTCTACTGGCCTTCTTTACTAAGACCATGTTCGATACCCACTCCGGGTATTTCACCTCTCTTATAAAATCGGCCTTTAACAACCTTTCCACTTCGGCTCCTATCGCCTCGCAACGTTCCTAATTGAATATATTAGGTTTGGTGCTCTGAGCGCCAATTTTATTATGTATTTCCTTGTAAATACTAATGTAACATTTTATTATGAATAAAATGGACAATTTCTTTTATATAACTTCTTCTTTAATATGGTAAAGACGTAACCGACCTTAGAATGATTAGTTATGATACTGTTGCAAAAGCGTCGTAACTGACATTGAATTGTATCATGACGTTGTCATTCTTAAACAGTTTCCGGTCAAGGTTTACACTACTTGGTCAGTAAAGTAAACCTGTTGAGACCGGTAAATGTCGTATATTGGAATCTAGGATTTCGATGGTTTCTCAATGAACCATGAGTCTTGGAGACTCGTATGGACGAGTAGGTGTTTATAGTGGATAAACAATGAACGACTTACCGAAGATTCTTAATGGATGGTACACCAACGTCAATAAGAATCTTCTCGGGTTGAGTGAGCATAGTGATTCTTTGACTTGAGATACCACTGTGGATATCTGAGTTATCCTCCACACTTAGATGGCAGTCATGTCACCGATCTACTAAGATCAGACCTCCGTCTGTTCATTGGGTGTGGACTGATGCTCATGATATCCTGTGTGTATCAAGATAAGATCCGTCAGCTCTGTGTACAGATCATAGGTATTCAATATGGAATTAGCAATCTGTTAAATCCATTGGCCCGTGGTACACTGTAGAAATTAGTTCTGAGTGTTATTTGAGGGATTGCTAATAGAAACGTCGACGTGATTATATCTATAGA
Organism: Zanthoxylum bungeanum; assembly: GCA_019454045.1. Classification (NCBI taxonomy): domain Eukaryota; kingdom Viridiplantae; phylum Streptophyta; class Magnoliopsida; order Sapindales; family Rutaceae; genus Zanthoxylum; species Zanthoxylum bungeanum. Next base: position 67,365 of record SKCR01038870.1, on the reverse strand, counting down.
GATTTGACGTATTTATCTATATATCTGGATTAATCCGAATACATGTGACGAATGGATTATACGTATACAGTGACCTCGACCTGTATGATTCAGTGAGTTTATCAGTGTTCGTCATAATTTACGGGTGGGTGAATTATGGACACGAAATTTGATTTCGTGACGGATATGCTTGAATCTAGAGAGTCTCACTAATTAAATTTACTCGTAGAGCACTAGGGCAACTGTTATGAATAATATTGATTATTTATAGCTCGTTTAACGGTTAAACGGAAAATACATGCAATCGGGACCTAATCGTCATTTCCGAATTAATGTGAATTTGTATTTAATATTTGATATTATTAAATACACATTAATTAAATATCAAATTGTGATATTTGACATATATCATTAATATATGTATTTGAGATATTTAATGTACATATAATACATATATTTAAGATATTTATTATTTAATTATTTAATTATTTAATTGTTAAATAATTAAATTGATTAATAAAATAAATATCTTAAAGTCATGATTTGCTTTATTGAAGCTTTTAAATGGCTTGATATTAGAGATCCATTTGTTATTTACTTTATAAAAGAACATGGTTATCATTTATTAAAGTTAAAACTTGTCCCAATGGAATTAATTCAAAAATTGAAAACGCTTGTTATTGTTTTTCCATGGCTCACGTTAATCTTGGGAAAAGATATATAAGCTTTTGTTTCAATTTTCTTTCATTACACAAGTTGAAAATAAGAATTACAAAGTAAGGTTGAGAGAAAACAAGAAGAACAAAGAAAGGAAATTAAGCAAATTCTTGATTTTTGTAAGTAATTCCAACTTTCTTCAATTAGGAAATTGTTTCCATGTATCTAGGCTTCAATTTGTGATGCTTAGAATTTTCTCTACTCCTTAAGTATGTAATTTAAATTGTTCTTAACTTGTTTGGATGAGTTCATGCATGTATAATTAATTTATTTGCTAATTAGTGTAATTAAGCTTAATAAATTAATTAGAAATTTAAAGTTGCCATTCTAGAGTTAATTAGCCATTCATAATTAGCCTAGAATTGTTCTTGATTAATTTCATGATGGTGAGAATTAATTGGTGTGGTAATTTGAAGATGAAAGTATTGAATTTTATTAATTTAGTGTAAATTGCCTAATTTGAGTGATTTATGAAATTAGGGTTCTTAAACCACTCAAATTTTGGGGCTTTTCTTATATATGCTTTAATTTGATGTATATTTGATGCATGTAAAATTTGGGATTAATTGGAGTTCATCTTGATGTGTTTTGACCAAATTGGGCCAAATTGCAATTAATTAAAATTCTGGACTGTTTTGTAAATTCTGGAAAAATTCTGGGTAATTTTCGCAAATCTGAAAAAAAATTTCTGGTTTTGTTTCAAATGTGTAAAAATTATTTTGGGATTGATTTGGAATCAATTAAATATGTAATTGACATATTTAAAACTAAAGTAATGAATTTGTAAAAGTTTGGGGTAATTTTGTAATTAAAAGAAATATGATTTCTTGGGTTATAATTTCATAATTTAAGTATTGGTTAATTAAATAAATAAGTTTATTTAATTGTTCCAATAAAAAATTTGAAATCGGAGAAATCGTTTTTCCGCGTCCCGCTGCGCTAACCCTGTAATTCCTAATAAAACCTCAACAAAATGGTATCAGATCGAGTCTGATTCTGGAACCCCGATATATGATTATGCCTTGAAAATTCAATATTAACTTTAATCTTGACTTTAATGCATGCTTGTATTTATTTAATTTGATTAAATAAATTAAAACATCTTTAGCGGAAAATCCTTATTTAAAATAAGGTTTATAATTTAATATGTATTTGATGCATATTAATCGATTTGTCTTGTCAATACCGCTTATCGATAAATTTTCTACAACTTTATCCGAGAACGTGCCAAAGCTGTGAGGATATGGCCATTAGAAATTTATCTATACCAGATATATTTGATATTAGGTGAATTCAAGCGAAAGCGCAATCCTGAACGTGCCAAAGCTGTCAGGGTTACGTAAGTATCTTGAATTCATCATTGACAAGTTTGTTGGACAATTATGACCATAGTGTCACTATTTGTACAGATCATTGTGTTGTTGTACAAATTAACTATGTGACAAAGAAGATTGCACTCTTATCATTTGTGATTAGATCACCTAGATGTATAAATGATAGGAGGTCCTTATGTTTTGTTCCTGGATTGATAATGATATGAGACAGTATCAATCCACGAAGGATAAATCATTAAATATCTCTAGTCAGAGTATTATCGAGATTGGACATCGATAAATGCGTAAAAGACTAGTATTGCACTTGTGCGCGTTGTGAGGGCACAACGGCATAGTTCTCATATATTTGGGTATATGATACTCACGCAAGTGTAATAGGAGGTTGTGTTTCACCGATGGTACGAGAAACAGCTTCGCTCTGGATAGACCCCCTCGGAATTCCATTGGTAGTATGACTATGTGTCTATGGAAGTCTGAAATCAGGGTAGGTGGATTTGGTCTTAACTTGAGACTTGCACCGCTAATGCTTGCGACAATCAATATACTTTGGTTGCGGTCGTCCAAGGCTTTAACAGGTTCTGTGTACGCCAATACTGGGTATATTGAGAATCGTAGTGTGTTGGGTGTGATGTCAAGACGGAAGTGTCACTCCAGTCATATGGAGATGATGGTCACGTAGGATACGGTACTAGTACTCTTAAGTACTGCAGTCATCGGGATAAAATGACAAGGTCATGTTTATCCGATTATAGAGACTAGTTACCAGACATCCGACATGTGCTTCGTACGGGGCAGACACAATTCCAGTCTCAGGCCTAGCACGTGATCATCTGATACTGGAAAGAAATACGCAATACCACGTATACTACGCCTGATATAGATCGCTTATTCCTGTAAGCATGTTTCTGGAGAATTGGGTAGGCATGACGCTTTGCTAGAAGCCAACCTTGTCTTGTGAATCGGAGTAAACGTAGTACTAGGTACTTACGTGTTCGGATAGTCCGACGACCCGATTTACTGCCAACATATCTAGGGATCTCATGGGTCGCTTCTCGAAGATTCACTGATGACGTATGACTCGCACTTTAATTAATCTGGGATTAATTTAAAGAGAGAGAAAATTAATCTGGGATTATTTACGGAGATATTTTATCTGGGATAAAATATCATTAAGAGAGAGAAAAACGATTAATTTGGAAATAATCGATAAAATAATATATTCGATATATTAAACGAAATTGGATTTCGACGCGGAATTAAAATTAGATTTTAATTCGGGCGAACGAGTTAATTTAGAATTAATTCGTTAGCGACGTGAATAGTGATTTCGCTAGGCGTAATCGTTTAATTGCGTCGCAACGGAAAATTCGTTAATTTGGAATTAGCGAACCCGAGCCCGATATTATTTGTGAGCGCATTCGCATTTCGAATTCAAGTGCGGCACACAAGTCAAATCAAGCGTCAAATCATTAGTCACATCAAGCGTCAAATCACATGTCACATTGAGTGATGTGACAAGTTGACAATTGATTGATGTGAGTTGATGTGTATTGATTGACAAGCATTTAATGCTTGACATTTTGGAATTGAAAAAATGGTAAATGGTTATTTGATTTTGGAAATTAAAATACCTATAACATTTTTTTCTATTCTCTCTCTCCTGTTTTCACGGTTTCACTAAATTTTGGAGCCAAAATTGTTCCTCTTTCTGTCTCGGCCTCAAGGCCATCTTCTTCTTCCTTCTCACTGGTTTGACCGAAAATGAAGAGAAGAAAATAAGTGATTTTGTTGCAAAATCAAGGTGCTAGCACACTCTAGGAGGCATACCAAGGTGATAGGGCAGTGAGTTCGTGAGCATGGAAGATTATCACAAAGCTTGGAGCTTCAAATGACATCCATGGCCGATTCTTGGAGGAGGAAAACCACCCACTGGCGTGCAGTCTACTGCCATTGCCGAGCTTGACCAAGAGGGCAGTTCATTTTTGTTCTTCGTTACATCTCGACCGATCAATGTGAGTTTTCCGCACCTCCTTTGAATGTATTTACACTTGTTTCATGCTTGATTAATGATCTTGGGAAGCTTAGAGTAGACCAACAATGGTATCTTGAGCCTTTGAAAGCATGAAATTGATTTTAGGGTTAAAATTGGGCAAAACGAATTTGGGTATGATTTAATGAAATTGGATGAATTAGTATGCTTAAATGTTGTTGAATTGATGATTGATTGGATCAATTTGATGAAAAAGTGTTTGGAACAATTTTCCCCAATTTTGGTGTGTTGGCCGAAAATAGAGAACCCTAAATTGTCTTGGATTTTTTGTTTTTTGATCATTGGATGACTTGAAAATAATTTGGAATGTTGATTTAATGTTAATTTGGATTCAATTGGATTGGATATAAAATTGGACATGAAAATCCTCTTTGGCCGAGACTTTGAGCATGAATAATTGGGTTTGATTTTGATCAAAATGTGTTGGACATGTTTTGTTAATGATAAGCATGATTAATTAGACAAATTTGGTGTTTTGGAAATATTGATTTGGGTAATTAATAATGCTATACACTTTAGGTAATTTAATTGAGAAATTTGGAATTTTTTGAATTAAATTAGTTAGGCTTAAAATTGGATTTGGGCTTGTTATGTTGTTATTGGGCTTATTGGGCTTTGTTAACAAAGTTGGGTTTAGGCAAAGTTGGTAGGATTCAATTAGGCCCAAAACCGCCTCCATAAAGCCCAAATGCGACTTAATGAACCTTTAAAGTTTAATTGGGCCTAATGGGCCTAAATTGATTTATGGGCTTATGGGGTAACTCCCGGATTGGATTTTGGTTATTCGGTTTGACCCGAGTTGACCAAAAGTCAACGCCTCAAGAAATTAATTAAAAGCCCATTGGACTTTAATTGAATTGACGTTAGACGTTTATCGGGCTTTGAGACCCGTAGCGATTAAATTTGGAATTTAAGTCGTAAAGGTTCGTAATTAAAGTGTAGTATTTAATTTGGAATTAAATAGTGAATAAGAATTAAATACAAATCGAATTGGATTTAATTATGTAATTTAATTTAATTCGAGAATTCGTACTTTAAGTACTTATTCACAAAACGAGTTTGACTCGAGAAAAATCAAATCGTTGTTTGAACATTGGATGATCACTAATTATCAGATTAATTAATTTGATTAGATTGATTGATAACATGCTTGTGTGAATACATGGTTGCGATGCATGAATAATATATATAAGATGGATATTAGATGGGTGGGACAATTTTAGAAATTTTTGTAATAAATTTGATTTATTAATTGGACCTGCGAGTCCAGCCTTATTACCTATTCATTCTTTGTATTCTCTTCTCACCTATTCCCCTCAATGTAAATGAGGTTTCTTTAGAAGTGTAGTATAACGGGTAGAAGTAATACATGTGCTAGCTGGAGAGAGAAAAAGAGAGATTTGATCTAGGATCAATGTGTAAAGTATCCATCCGCATATCATTATTATTATTTTTTTCATATGCGCTTTATTATGTGTTTAGAATGCATGTTTAAGGGTGTATGATGATGAGACCTTAACAAAGATAATAAATTGGTTGCCAATTTACACGCGAAAAACCCTAAAATAATATTAAGCGTTTTTCCTTCCATTGAGTGATTCTCACTCAAGATCCGAGACTGGCATTGGCTTGTTGGCCAAAGTCAAGGCCTTTGTCCATCGAGGATGTGTTTGAATCACGAGAGCTTTGTTCCATATTGGTGTCTTGTCCAAGTTGTGGTTTGTTGGCCAAAGTCAAGACCACTTCTTGTCCATCGACATTGATTACGAAGCTTTCCATGGTCAATGGGTCGCGCTTAACTGGGATCACTAAGTTTGTTGTGCTAAAGCCAATGCTTAGTTGATTCAGAGGAAAAAGGTAAGGCAATATATTGGATATATTGGCATATATGAGATAAATGTTTCGGACTTGGATGTCCCCCTACCGGATCTAGGAATTGGATTGGATCTAATCGATCTTAGAGATCTACCTAGTTAAGTACTCGACAGAGGGTTAGAGGCTCGCCGAAAAATAGTGGGAGGCAATAATTGAATTTGCAATACTCGTTTAATTACTTGCCATACGCTCTCATTCAAATATCATTCGTCATATAAATTAATATATTAGTTGGACTAATATTTAATTTTTGTTTTAATTAAATCAGTTGGACTGTATTATAGTTGATTATATAATTGGATTATAGTAATCAATATATTTGAATTAATTAATTTCAATTTACAGTTGATTTTATAATTGGATTATAGTAATCAATGTAATTGAGGTTAATTAATTTAAATTATATTTGATTATATAGTTGGACTATAATAATCATTATAATAAATAGTACCACAAATCGTTGATTAAATAGTTGGACTATTAGAATCAAGATAAATGAAAGATTAGTGTTTAAAACATAATCCTGGGTGAAAATGTATTTAAACGACTATAATTTTCAAATTGGGAATTATTTCAGGATGGTCCTGGAAAAATAATAAGTTATTTTATTTGATAAAATAATATATTAAGCCTAAGCCCGGAGTTAAGAAAATAGTAGAGCATAATCTTTGGAAGATTTATGTAATGATAACTTAAGTGCTTAATCCATTAAGCTTGTCGCAGTAGACTCCTTAATTTCTGAATCAGAACTAAGGATTAGATCTTTAAAAGTATGATAACGAAATTGAAGGATATTCATAAATCTATGTTTAGATTTTAGAAGTACTAATATTGCAATAGTAAACTCTTGGAGAGTTAATGACTATTCTCAAGGAGACAAAGTCAAGGTTTGCAATATGGCAAGTAGCGCAAGGCGCACCTTACTTCGATATTCTAGAAGGCCAAGGCTTGGCCAAAGGCTTCTAGAGTGTTGTAACTGGCAAAGGCAAAATCATTATAGTCTTCTGGGAATATAAAGGACATATCCCAAAATGTCTGCCTAAATGTGGCAAACGGGATCGCGGAAGCGTGACTGCCGTTTGGACAAAGCAGACATGAAGGAATTGAAGACGAGCAAGGCTCTGACTTCAAATGTGATTGTCATAAATATATTCATTACTAGTATTTAAAATTGGATTTTAGATACTTAGTGTGATATATATATATATATATATATATATATATATATATATATATATATATATATATATATATATATATTGATGTTCAGAATCTCTTATGAACAGGATACTGACTTCAATAGAGATTAATCTGCGAATTGGAAACGGGACGACTGTCGTTGTTTTAACCGTAGATACCTAAGTTTAGGAACTACCCTCGGGTGTGTACTTAAGTTAGGAAACTGTTATTATGTAATTAGTTTGACTATGAACATTATCTCTATATCAGTGTTTAACCCGCTGCAGGTGAACCTTTATATTCTAGAACACTAATGTGTTTCATTATATAAAGATGATATTGAGATAAACACATTAGATGTGAATAACAATATTTATATTTTGAATATAAATAAAATCTCAAACATATAACATGACAAACAAACAGCTCAAACTGATTTGATCAGATGAAACTAATTGTGGCATTGTTGCCTGGGACACAATCAAACAAAGGCTCGTATATCCGCACTTTTGAAGAGTGTGTACTATGACTAATTTGATTCCATTCAAATAAAGTCTACGAATCTAGTTTATTGGGCAAAGTGCCTGAAACACTATTTACTTGGTAAAAGTGTAAATGCCATCGATTTGTTAGCCCTAGTTCATAGTGAAGCAAGTGGGCCCATGTCTAGCTAGGCTAGAGGTGGATATGAATATTTCGTTACCTTTACGGATGTGGCATCGCGTTATGGTTATGTGTCTCTTTTAAAGAACACAAATCGGAAAATTTTACAGTTTCGACACGAAATAGACAAACAGATCGGCTAAAGTATTAAACCGTCACGGTTAGACCGTAATGGAAAATACTTAAGCAATAACTTTCTAATATACTTGAAAGAGTAAAGTATTCTTTTAAATGAGGACTCCTCCCGGAACACGTCAAAGTGACGATGTGTCTGAATTGAGTAACCGAATTTTGTTGGACATGATAAGGTTAATCATGAGTCGCTCTGAGCTACCATTTCCTTCAACGGATAAGCTTTAAACAGTGCAAGAACTTATTTTGAATAAGGTTCCATAAAATTGTTTGACAAATTTCATATTAGATATGAACGGGAAGGAAACTGAGTTTCACATTCCTGATAATTTGGGAATGCTAGGCATATGTTTGGATGATACCAAACTAAAATCCAAATTGGATAAGTGCCAAATATAGGTTATCCTAGGGATACCATAAGTATAGTACTTATACAACTCACTAGAGAACAATTAGATTGTTGCTCACCATGTGATTTTCCTAAGAGGAATACCGATATGGAGTGGTAAGTGAGAGGATAGTAAAACTCGATGAAAATCGGAGTAATACTATTCAAGGCATCTATTCCTTAATGGAACATAAATAGTTCATCAAGGATGAAACTATTACCAATAATCTTCGAATACACAAGAACCGCGTATGTCGGAGAGATTCAGAAAACAACCTGGGGTATGGGTTTCTGATCTCACCTCATGAAGATGTCAATCTTATTGAGGTATACCAACTGACTACGTATGAGTAAGTGATACAAGGTATCGACTCCCAATTATGACAAAGTTTCATGAGTTCGAAATGGATTCCATGTATATCAACTATGTTTGGATACTAGTTGATGTACTGCAAGGCATTGTACATATTGGTAGTTATAAGTCTTCAAGGAATACGTACATGGATGGCAACATACCAACGTATAAAGCTAGGCTTTTAGCAGAAAGGTATCGTTATCAATATTGTGTTGATTACGATTCAACCTTTTAACTGTTGCCACGGTATATCCATTTGGATAATGCTTGCTAATGCTGCGTGTTTCATTTTTGAAATATGTCAGCTTTACCGGAAAATCGCTTTCCTGAAAAGGAAACCTTTTGGAGGATGTTTACAACATCCTAACGGTTTTGTCGTACCATAACTAGCAAACAAGGTTTGCGGGTTAATCGATCCATGTTTGGATTGAAGCAAGCATTAGGTTCTTGGAATTGTCGTTTTGATGTAATCATAATGGTTTATGATTTAATTCAAAACGAAATGATTCTTGTGTATATAAGAGGGTTAGTGGGAGCGCACTGAAAGTGGCTATCCTATAAATAATGATAATATGTCATTTGTTGGAAATGATATTCCTATAATAATAATCGGTGAAAGCTTGGCGTGAAAGCTTGGCTTTCGAGTAAACTCTCCGAGAACTCGTACATTGAAAAATATACGCGACCTGGTGTCTCATACGCTTTGAGCATATGGATTCACAAACAGGCCAATCCAAGTGATAGTCACTGGATTGATGTTAAGAACATCCGTTAGTATCTTAGAGAACTAAGGATGCTGTCTTAATCTATGGAGATGGAGAACTTGAAGTGACTGGGATCACTGTTGCAAGTTTCCAAACCGATAAAAACGACTATAAGTCGTAAACAGTACTATACAGTTTGAATAACGGTACAGTGAGCTGGAAATCTTCCAAGTAAGATACTGTTACCGTATAAACAACAAATGCGGGTTATTGCTGCAGCTGAGGCGGCAAAAGAAGCCATTTGGGTCGATAACAAATCTAATTCGATTAGATATAGTTCTGTTAGCAGCTGAGCTAAGCGTTAGCACAGGCTAAAGAATTAATGGTCTCATCAACGATCTAGATACATACTTCGATAATCATCTGATTCGTTCGGATGATACATCGCGGCGATGTGATGATCGAATAAATCACATCAGACGATAATCATGCAAATCCGCTGACGAAAGCATTTCTCAGCAGTTTGAGCCAACCGTACATAGTTCAAGTGTAAGACACTCGAGTGACTGGCTATAGGCCAAGTGGGAGATTGTTGGACAATTATGACCCATAGGGTCACTATTTGTACAAATCATTATGTTATTGTACAAATTAACTATGTGACAAAGGAGATTGCACTCTTATCATTTGTGATTAGATCACCTAGATGTATAAATGATAGGAGGTCCTTATGATTTGTTCCTGGATTGAGAATGATATGAGAGAGTATCAATCCACGAAGGATAAATCTTTAAATATCCCTAGTCAAAGTATTATCGAGATTGGACATCGATAAATGCGTAAAAGACTAGTATTGCACTTGTGCGCGTTGTGAGGGCACAACGACATAGTTCTCATATATTTGGGTATAGGATACTCACGCAAGTGTAATAGGAGGTTGTGTTTCACCGATGGTACGGGAAACAGCTTCGCTCTGGATAGACCCCTTCGGAATTCCATTGGTAGTATGACTATGTGTCTATGGAATTCTGAAATCAGGGTAGATGTATTTGGTCTTGACCTGAGACTTGCACCGCTAATGCTTGCGACAATCAATATACTTTGGTTGCGGTCGTCCAGGGCTTTAACAGGTTTTGTGTACGCCAATACTGGGTATATTGAGAATCGTAGTGTGTTGGGTGTGATGTCAAGACGGAAGTGTCACTTCAGTCATATGGAGATGATGGTCACGTAGGATACGGTACTAGTACTCTTAAGTACTGCAGTCATCATGATAAAATGACAAGGTCATGTTTATCCGATTATAGAGACTAGTTACCAGACATCCGACATGTGCTTCGTACGGGGCAGACACAATTCCAATCCCAGACCTAGCACGTGATCATCTGATACTGGACATAAATACGCAATACCACGTATACTACGCCTGATATAGATCGCTTATCCTTGTAAGCATGTTTCTAGAGAATTGGGTAGGCATGGCGCTTTGCTAGAAGCCAACCTTGTCTTCTGAATCGGAGTAAACGTAGTACTAGGTACTTACGTGTTCAGATAGTCCGACGACCCGATTTACTGCCAACATATCCGGGGATCTCATGGGTCGCTTCTCGAAGATTCACCGATGACGTATGACTCGCACTTTAATTAATCTGGGATTAATTTAAAGAGAGAGAAAATTAATCTCGGATTAATTACGGAGATATTTTATCTGGGATAAAATATCATTAAGAGAGAGAAAAACGATTAATTTGGAATTAATCGATAAAATAATATATTCGATATATTAAACGAAATTGGATTTCGACGCGGAATTAAAATTAGATTTTAATTCGGGCGAACGAGTTAATTTAGAATTAATTCGTTAGCGACGTGAATAGTGATTTTGCTAGGCGTAATCGTTTAATTGCGTCGCAACGGAAAATTTGTTAATTTGGAATTAGCGAATCCGAGCCCGGTATTATTTGCGAGCGCATTCGCATTTCGAATTCGAGTGCGGCACACAAGTCAAATCAAGCGTCAAATCATTAGTCACATCAAGCGTCAAATCACATGTCACTTTGAGTGATGTGACAAGTTGATAATTGATTGATGTGAGTTGATGTGTATTGATTGACAAGCATTTAATGTTTGACTTTTTGGAATTGAAAAAATGGTAAATGGTTATTTGATTTTGGAAATTAAAATACCTATTACATTTTTTTATATTCTCTCTCTCCTGTTTTCACGGTTTCACTATATTTTGGAGCCAAAATTGTTCCTCTTTCTCTCTCGGCCTAAAGGCCATATTCTTCTTCCTTCTCACTGGTTTGACTGAAAATGAAGAGAAGAAAATGAGTGATTTTGTTGCAAAATCAAGGTGCTAGCACACTCTATGAGGCATACCAAGGTGATAGGGCAGTGAGTTCGTGAGCATGGAAGATTATCACAAAGCTTGGAGCTTCAAAGGACATCCATGGCCGATTCTTGGAGGAGGAAAACCACCCACTGGCGTGCAGTCTATTGCCATTGCCGAGCTTCACCAAGAGGGCAGTTCGTTTTTTTTCTTCGTTACATATCGACCGATCAATGTGAGTTTTCCGCACCTCCTTTGAATGTATTTACACTTGTTTCATGCTTGATTAATGATCTTGGGAAGCTTAGAGTAGACCAACAAAGTTTGACCTTGGCACGCCTCCTTGTGAACGTGCCAAAGTTGTCACAACGAGAAATGACCAGGACCGAAAACCCAGGAATCATTATTGAGTGATCGACAATATGTTGTCTACCTAAATGAATATACGTAGGCGAGAACGTGCCAAAGCTGTGAGCTGAAATATATTCATAGAGTCCACCTTTCACTATTATGTTATGATTTGATTATCGCATGTTTTGTATTCTGTTTGGGGATTACAGTATTGCATGAAGTAGTGGGATGGGCATTTTTAGATTAGAAATCCATGATCTAGTTAATGTTTTATGATATATTATGAAACTGTTATAATCTTTTATCTGCTTATTTACTTACCGTTGATTCACTGTCTATTTGATAGATTTGCGATGGCGGCACCTCCACCCAATCCTTTTGCACGTATGCTTGATACGAACACACTGAAAGGCGCAAAAAACTTTGTGGATTGGGATATAGACTTGAGGATTGTCCTCAATTCCGAGAAACTGAGGTATATTTTGGAAGGTCCATTACCGCTTGCTATATCACCTGATGCATTACCTGAAGAACGTGAGACTTTCCAGCAATGGAATGATGATGATTTAAGGGTTAAATAATTCATCTTGAGTTCTCTTTCTTCTGAGCTTAAGAAGACTTATTATGAGATGCATGATGCCTATAACATGATGACACAACTTCGTGAATCGTTCATGAACCAGGAACAAGTCATTGTTCATAAAGTTTCGATGGGATTGTTTCATTCTAAACTTGATGAAGGGCAGGCTATGAGCCCACATGTGCTTCACTTGATCGATTTGATCGAGCAGTTGAGGCGACAAGATTTCCCTCTCAATGAGACTCTTGGTCGTAGTGTCATTCTCGGTTCACTCCCGGCTTCATATTGCCAGTTCGTTATGTATTTCAATATGAATGGGATTCATTGTTCTTACCGTGAGTTGCATAGGATGCTTCTCACAGTATAGGAAGATTTAAGTAATGGAGTTCTGACTCGCCTTCTGAAACCTACTTTATTTTCCGTTTCTTCCCAATCCAAGTCGAAGGGGAAGAAGTCTAAAGGAAAGAAGAAGAAGTGTTTCAATATTCCTCCGCAGGGTAAGACGGTGAAGCCTAAGAGAGCTTCTGAAGACAAGTGCCACCACTTCCAGAAAGTCGGGCACTGGAAACGTAACTGCCCGGACTATCTTGCGCAACTCAGGATGGAAAGAGCATCGACATCAGGTACTTTTATTTTTCCTATTATTGATATCTCTTTGGCTTGTGAAGCTATGACATCTGATTGGATTTTGGATTCTGCTTGTCCTATTCACATTTGCAATACGTTGCAGATGCTGATGGGAAGTAGACGGCTGAAATCTGGGGAGATGTAGTTGCGATTCAGGAGTGGCGACTCTCTGGATGAAGTTGCAGTAGGCATATGTGAGATTCCCTTACCCAATGGGAGACTTTTGTTACATGATTGCTATTTTGTGCCAGGATGTGTGGCGAATATTATGTCCATTTTTTGTATTAGATACTGAAGGTTATAATGTAAATATTAAGAATCGTTCTTTGTATTTATATGATAGTAGTAATATTCGTATCATTTGTTGTCCAAACGAGCATGGTCATTACATATTGCGCACCTCTCAAGATATCTTTAATACTGGAATAAATACACGTAAACAATCTGACATAAATAATACTAAACTCTGGCACATGAGGTTAGGCCATATAGGTGTGAAACGCTTAACCCAATTGGTTAAGAATGGTTTGATACATGATCTCACCATTGAACCTTATCCAACTTGCGAATCTTGTATTCGGGGTAAAATGACCAAAGCCCCATTTTCAGGTGTTGGACACCGAGCCAGTGACTTGTTGGAACTCGTATATTTTGATGTATATGGTCTCTTAAGTCAAACTGCTCACAATGGTTTTTCTTACTTCGTCACCTTTACTAATGATCTGTCACGGTACGGTTATGTCTATTTGATGAGACATAAATCAGAAACCTTTGAAAAGTTCAAAGAATTTCGAAATGAAGTTGAGAAACAAACTGGTCAATATATTAAATGTCTTCGATCCGATCGAGGCAGTGAATATATGAGTGGAGAGTTGGCTGATTATTTAAAGGAGAATGGGATTCTCGCTCAATATACTCCTCCCGGTACTCCGCAACATAATGGAGTGTCAGACAGGAGAAATCAGACTTTATTAGATATAGTCTGATCGATGTTGAGTTATACAGATTTACCCTATTACTTATGGGGTTATGCTCTTTTAACTGCCGCACATCTTTTGAACAAGATTCCTTCCAAGGTTGTTCCTACGACTTTGTATGAGATATGGACCGGTAGGAAACCAAATCTTAGTTATATTAAGATTTGGGGGTGTCCTGCTTATGCCAGGATGGCTCAGCAAGATAAGCTTTTGCCTCGATGGCAGAAGTTTAGGTTTGTTGGATATCCTTCAAATACGAATGAATATTTATTCTATGATACCGAGCATCGAAATATGTTCGTAGCTCGCTTCGTAAAATTTCTAGAAATAGAATTCTTGGCTGAAGGTGGTGATCATAGACATGTTGAACTTGATGAAGTACAACCTGGACCCAACGAACTAATGGAGGAACTTATAGTTCAAGAAGATAAAGAACCTTCAACACACACACTTTGTAGGTCGCAAAGGGTATCTAGACCTCCTGAACGCTTGTATTTGATACAAGAAAATAGTCTCGATGTTCTCTTAGTAGAAGAGACTTACCCTTTTACCTATAGAGAATCGATGTTGGACATCGACTCTGTGAAGTGGCAAGACGCCATGAAATCCGAGATGGACTCTATGCATGAGAATCAAGTTTGGAACTTGGTTCCACTTCCCGAAGGAATTGTTCCTATCGGTTGTAAATTGATTTACAAGAGGAAACGAGGGCCCGATGGAAAGGTTGAAACATTTAAGGCCCGACTGGTAGCTAAAGGTTACTTGCAGCGACCTGGTATTGACTACGATGAAACTTTTTCTCCAATTTCCATGCTAAAGTCCATCAGGATTTTATTGTCAATTATCGCATATCATGATTAGGAGATTTGGCAAATGGATGTCAAAACGACTTTTCTAAATGGATTTCTTGATGAAGAAATCTATATGGAACAACTGTAAGGTTTTGCATCCAACGAGAACTCGGGCATGGTATGCAAGCTGAAGAAGTCCATTTATGGACTTAAACAGGCTTCACGAAGTTGGAATCTTCGATTCGACGAGATAATCAAATTGTCTGGTTTTCTCAAGAATTCAGAAAGAATCATGTGTGTATCAGAAAGCCAGTGGGAGTATGGTGGTATTTTTAATTCTCTATGTTGACGACATCCTTATCATTGGGAATGATATCGGGATGATGCAAGGCGTCAAAGCTTACCTCTGTAAGAATTTTGTTGGGTTTCTACGGTCCCGAGGATCGATTTAAAGCAATGAAATTAACATGTGAATACAACAAGGAAGTTGCGGAATACTCAAAATGATCGGTTGAGCGATGCGAGGAACAACAAAACTTCAAGCTTTTCTCCTCCAAGGCTCGGCAGTGGGCTGTTTTGAAGTTCCAAAAATTCGGCCATCTTGGTCCTCCAAGCTCCAAGCTTTTGTGTTGTGATTCCAAGCTCACAAGTGCAGTTCCCTATCACCTTCACAAGACCCCGAATGTGTGCTAGCACTTGGTAATTTTTGCCATAAAAACCACCCTTGCACTCATCTTCATTCTCGGCAGTTTGGCAAAAAATAGAAGAGGAAATCAGCCCATTGGGCGTGAGAGAAGAAGAGAAGAGTGAGAGAGAGAGATGTGTTGGTTGTTACGAAAATTGTAATTAATTTTCCAAAAATCTAATACCAATTTTTGCTACCAAAAATTCAAAGCATTAATGCCTTCAACCACCAACATCAATCAATAGTGACATGTTGTCAAATCACTCAAAGTGACTAGACATCACATCAATCGATTGACTAGTGCTTTGACGCTTGATGTGACTTGTGTTCCGCACTTGAATTCGAAATGCGAATGCGCCCACAAACACTCTCGGGCTCGGGTTCGCTAATTCCAAATTAACGAATTTTCCGTTGCGACGAAATTAAATCTAATTTAATTAAATAACTTTGCCTAGCAAAATTACTATTCACATCGCTAACGAATTAATTCTAAATTAACTCGTTCGCCCGAATTAAAATCTAATTTTAATTCCGCGTCGAAATCCAATTTCGTATAATATATCGAATATATTATTTTACAGTGTTCTAAAATGCGCTAGGCGTTAGTCGGGCGGCGACCCAGCGCCTAGCGCCTGGAGCGCCTAGTCAGGGCCTAGGCGGGGCCTAGACAATTAATCGGAAATTGAGAATTTCTATAATTAGGTTTAAGATTTTGTATGATTTGGAGAAATTAATCATAGATAAATGTTATTTGAGTAATGACTAATATTTATAAATGGCCAATTTGATGAGAAACTAACAAAAATAGAAAAAAGATTAGATTTTTGAAATTATAGTTTATGCTCTAAATTGTGATTTTTTCAAATTGATGAGTTAGAGAGTTAATTTTATAAAGTTAAGGTTAGGGTTAAGATTTGGGTGTGAAATTCGGCCGGAAAAAGCAATTAATTTTGAATTTTACGTCGGTCAATGGCGGTTGACCGATGAATTTGAGACGAGCGCCTGGCCCAAACGATTTGGGGCTAGGCGGGGCGGCCATAGGCCGCCGAACCTATACGCGCCGCCTAGGCGCGCCTAGGCGGGGCGTTTTAGAACACTGTTATTTTATAGATTAATTCCAAATTAATTGTTTTTCTCTATTTAATTAATATTTTATCCCAGATAAAATATCTCTGTAATTAATCCCAGATTAATTTTCTCTCTCATCTAATTAATCCCATATTAATAAAGTGTGAGTCATACGTCATCAGTGAATCTTCAGGAAGCGACCCATGAGATCCCCGGATATGTTGGCAGTAAATTCGGTCGTCGGACTATCCGAACACGTACGTACCTAGTACTACGTTTGTACCGATTTACAAGACAAGGTTGGCTTCTAGCAAAGCGTCATGCCTGGCCAATTCTCCAGAAATATCCTTACATGAATATTTGATCTATATCAGGTGTAGTATACGTAGTATAGCGTATTTCGATCCAGTATCGGATGTCACGTGCAAGGCCTGGGGCTGGAAATGTGTCTGCCCCGTACGAAGCAAATATCGGATCTCTGGTAACTAGTCTCTATAATCGGATAAACATGACCTAGTCATAATATCCCGATAGCTACAGCATATAAGAGAACGAGTTCCGTATCCTACGTGATCATCATCTCCACTATTACTGGAGTGATATTTCCATCTCGACATCACACCCAATACACTACGATTCTCAATATACCCAGAAGAGGTGTACACAGAACCTGTTAAAGCCCTGTACGACCAAAACTAAAGTACATTGATTGTCGCAAGTATTAGCGGTGCAAGTCTCAGGTTAAGACCAAATAAACCTACCCTGATTCGGACTTCCATAGACACATAGTAATACTACCAATGGAATTCCGAGGGGTCTATCCAGAGCGAAGCTGTTTTCCATACCATTGGTAAAACACAACCTCCTACTACACTTGCATGGGTATCCTATACCTAAATATATGAGAACTATGCTGTTATGCCCTCACAACGCGCACAAGTCTAATACTAGTCTATTCCGCATTATCGATGTCCAATCTCGATAATACTACGACTAGGGATATTTAATGATTAAACCTTTATGGATTGATACTGTCTCATATCATCTCAATCCAGGAACTAATCATATGGACCTTTCATCATTTATACATCTTGGTGATCTAATCACAAATGATAAAAGAGCAATTTCATTTGTCACGTAATTAATTTGTACAACAACACCATGATCTGTACAAATAGTGACGCTATGGGTCATAACTGTCCAACAATCTCCCACTTGGCCTATAGCCAGTCACTCAAGTGTCCTACACCTGAACTATGTACCGTTCGCTTAAATTTCTGAGAAAAGACTTTCGTCAGCGGATTTGTATGATTATTATCTGATGCGATTTATACGATCATCACATCGCCACGATATATGATCCGAACGAATCAGATGAATAGTCGAAGTATATATCTGGATCGTTGATGAGACCATTAATTCTTTAGTCTGCGCTGAATCCTAACTTAGCTGCTAACATAACTATATCTAATCTAATTAGATTATTATGGACCAAAATGGCTTTTATTGCTGCCTCAGCTGCAACAATAATGTACTTTTGTTGTTTATTCGGTAACAGTATCTTGCTTGGAAAATTTTCAGCTCATTGTTCCGTTATTCAAACTGTATAGTACCGTTATTACGACTTATAGTCGTTTTATCGGTTTGGAAACTTGCAGCAGTGATCCCAGTCACTTCAAGTTCTCATTCTCCAAAGTATAAGACACCATCCTTAGTTCCTCTAAGATACTAAAAGATGTTCTTCACATCAATCCAATGACTATCACTTGGATTGGCCCGATTGTGACTCAATATGCTCAAAGCGTATGAGACACCAGGTCGCGTACATTTATTAATGTACGATTTCTCGGAGAGTATTAACAACTTTAAATCTAACCTAGTAGATCTTTATTCCTAGAATAAAGGTTGTTTCTCCCAAGAATTCTGTGGAGAATTTTCTCGAAAGCCAAGCTTTCACCGATTGTATTTATAGGAATATCATTTCCAAGAAATGACATATTATCATTATTTAGGACTTTCGTTGTCAGTGCGCTCCCACTAACCTTCTTATATACACAAGAATCATTTACGTTTTGAATTAAATCATATACCATTATGATTACATTAAGACGATAGTTCCAAGAACCCTATGCTTGCTTCAATCCATCCATGGATTGAATAACCCGCAAACCTTGTTTGCTAGTTTTGGTACGATAAAACCGTCAGGATGTTGTAAACATCCTCCAAAAGGTTTCCGTTAAGGAAATCGGTTTTGGCATTCAGCTGCCACATTTCATAAATGAAATATGCAGCATTAGCTAGCATTATCCAAATGGATTTTCCGTGGCAACATGTAAAAGGTTTCGTTGTAATCGACACAATGTTGATAACGATACCTTTTCGCTACAAGCCTAGCTTAGTACGTTGGTATGTTGCCATCCATGTATGTCTTCCTTGAAGACTTATATGGTACCAATAGGCACAATGCCTTACGGTACAACAACTAGTGTCTAAACATAGTTGGTATACATGGAATCCATTTTGGATATCATGGCACTTTGCCATGATAGGGAGTCGATACCTTGTATCACTTCCTCATACGTAGTCAGTTCGTATTCCTCAATAAGATTGACATCTTTATGAGGTGAGATCAGAAACCCATACCCCAGGTTGTTTTCTGACTCTCTCTGACTTACGTGGTTCTTGTATATTCGAAGATTACTGGTATAGTTTCATCCTTGATGAACTTTTTATGTTCCATTAAGATTCGGTGCTTGGAATAGTATTACTCCGATTTTCATCGAGTTTTACTATCCTCCCACCTACCACTGCATATCGGTATTCCTCTTAGGAAAAACGCATGGAGAGCAAAAATTACATTGTTCTCTAGTGAGTTGTATAAGTACTATACTTTGGTTTCCCTAGGAGAACCTACAACTTGGCACTTATCCGATTTGGATTCTAGTTTGGTATCATCCAAACATATGCCTAGCATTCCAAAATCATTAGGAATGAGAAACCCGGTTTCTTTCCTGTTCATATCTAATATGAAGTCTGTCAAACAGATTTTATGGAACCTTATTCTAAATAAGTTCTGTATTATTTATGCGTATCCGTTGAAGGAAATGGTAGCTCAGAGCGACTCATGATTAACCTTATCATGTCCAATAAAATTCGGTTTCTCTTTTCGGACACACCGTCAAACTGACGTGTTCCGGGAGGAGTCCTCATTGAAAGAATAATATACTCTTTCAAGTATTTAAGAAACTTATTACTTAAGTATTTTCATCATGGTCTAACCGTGATGGTTTTACACTTTAGCCGATCTGTTAGTCTATTTCGTGTCGAAACTCTAAAAGTTTCTGATTCGTGTTTCATAAGAAACACATAACTATAACGCGATGCCATATCCGTAAAGGTCACGAAATATTCATATCCACCTCTAGCCTAGCTATACATGGGCCCACTTACGTCACTATGAACGAGGGCTAACAGATCGATGGCATTTACACTTTTACCAAGTAAAAGGTATTTTCGGCACTTTGCCCAATAAACTAAATTCGTAGACATTATTTGATTGGAATCAAATTTGTCCTAGTACCCACTCTTCGAAAGTGTGGATATACGAGTCTTGTTTAATTGTGTCCCAGACATCAATGCCACATTTAAGTTTCAACTGATTAATTCAGTTTGAGCTATTAGTTTGTCATGTTATATGTTTGAGATTTATTTATATTCAAAATATAAATTCTGTTATTCACATCTAATGTGTTTATCTCAATATCATCTTTATATAATAAAACACTTTAGTGTTCTAGAATATAAAGGTATACCCGCAACGGGTTAAACCCTGATATAGAGATAATGTATCTAATCAAACTAGTTACATTGTAACAGTTTCCTAATTTAAGTACACACCCGAATGGTAGTTCCTAAAGTTAGGTATCTACGGTTAAAACAGCGACTTATGTCCCGTTTCCGACTCGCAGATAAATCTCAATTGAAGTCAGTATCCTGCTCATAGCTGATTCTGCACACCAGTACATATTTATATACCACTTCCAGTATCTAAAATCCAATTTTAATACTAATAGTGAATATGTTGATGACAAACATATTTGAAGTTGGAGCTTTGCTCGTCTTCTATTCCTTCATGTCTGCCTTGTCCAAACGGCAGTCACGCTTTCGCGATCCCGTTTGCCACAATTTAGGCAGACATTTTGGGATATGTCATTTGTCTTCCCAGAAGATTATAATGACTTTGACTTTGCCCTTTTCACACTCTAGAAGCCTTCGGCCAAGCATTGGCCTTCTAGAATATCGAAATAAGATGCGCCTTGCGCTTCTTGCCTTATTGCGAACGTTGGCTTTGTCTCCTTGAGAATAGCCATTAACTCTCCAAGAGTTTACTATTGCAATTATGTACTTCTAAGATCTTAGGATAGATCTATGAAGATCCTTCAATTTCAATATCATACTTTAAGGATCTAATCCTTAGTTCTGATTAAGAAATTAAGGAGTCTATTTGGCAAGCTTAATGGATTAAGCACTAAAGTTATCATTACATGAGTATTCCAAATATCATGCTCTACTATTTGCTTAACTCCGGGCTTAGGCCTAATATATTATTTTATCAAATAAAGTAACTTATTAGTTTCCAGGACCATCCTGAAACTTTATTCCCAATTTTGAAAATTAAAGTCGTTTAAAACATTTTCACACAGGATTATGTTTTAAATACTAATCTTTCATTTTATCTTGATTCTAATAGTCAAACTATTTAATCAACGATTTCATGTACTATTTATTATAATGATTATTATAGTCTAACTATATAATCAACTATAATTTAATAGGTTAAATTATATTGATTACTATAATCCAATTATAAAATCAACTATAATCGAAATAGTTTGAATACAGTCCAACTGTTAATTAAAACAACATTAATTATTAGTCCAACTAATATATTAATTTATTTGACGTAATATTTGATATGAGCGCGTATGGCAAGTTACTAAACGAATATTGCAAATTTAATACTTGCCTCCCACTATTTTCGGCGAGCCTCTAACCCTCTGTGGAGTACTCGGGAAACCTTGTTTCCGAGTGGGTTAGGATCTCATTAAATAACACACAATCTTGACTTTGGCCAACAAATTGTATGATAATTAAGTAGGTAGATCTCTAAGATCAATTGGATCCTATCCAATTCCTTGATCTAGCAGGTGGACATCCAAGTCCGAAACATATATCTTATATATGCCGATATATCCAATATATTGCCTAACCTTTTTCCTCTGAATCAACTAAGCCTTGGCTTTGGCACAACAAAGTTAGTGATCCCAGTTAAGCGGAACCCATTGACCTTGGAAAGCTTCGTAATCAATGTCGATGGACAAGAAGTGATCTTGACTTTGGCCAAAAAATCACAACTTGGACAAGACACCAATATGGAACAAAGCCTTCATGATTCAAACACATCCGCGACGGACAAAGGTCTTGACTTTGGCCAACAAACCAATGCCAGTCTTAGATCTTGAGTAAGAATCACTCAATGGAAGGAAAAACTCTTAATATTATGTTGAGGGTTTTTCGCGTGCAAATTGGCAACCAATTTATTATATTTGTT
This sequence comes from Zanthoxylum bungeanum, assembly GCA_019454045.1. Classification (NCBI taxonomy): domain Eukaryota; kingdom Viridiplantae; phylum Streptophyta; class Magnoliopsida; order Sapindales; family Rutaceae; genus Zanthoxylum; species Zanthoxylum bungeanum. The sequence continues at coordinate 44,967 of SKCR01038870.1, read as the reverse complement.
AAGGTTTCATCATCATACACCCTTAAACATGCATTTTAAACACATAATAAGGCGTATCTAAATAAAATAATAATGATATGCGGATGGATACTTAACACATTGTTCCTAGAACAAATCTCTCTATTTCCTCTCTCCCGCTAGCACAAGTATTACTTCTACTCGTTACATAACACTTCTAAAGAAACCTCATTTACATTGAGGGGAATAGGTGAGAAGAGAAATACAAAGAGTAAGGAGGTAATAGGCTGGACACGCAGGTCCAATTAATAAATTCTAAATTTATTACAATAATTTCCAAAATTGCCCCACCCATCTAATATCCATCTGATATACATTATTCATGCATCGCAACCATGTATTCACACAAGCATGTTATCAATCAATCTAATCCAATTAATTAATCTAATAATTAATGACCATCCAATGTTCAAACAACGATTTGATTTTGCGCGAGTCAAACTCGTTTTGCGACTAAGTACTCAAAGTACGAATTCTTGAATTATATTAAACTACAAAATTAAATCCAATTCAATTTGCATTTAATACTAATTCTCTATTTAATTCCAAATTAAATAATACACTTTATTAACGAACCTTAGTGACTTAGATTCTAAATCTAACTGTTACGGGTCTCAAAGCCTGATTAACATCCAATGTCAATTTAATTTAAAGTCCAATGGGCTTTTAATTAATTTCTAAGGCATGGACTTTTGGTCAATATGGGTCAAACCCAAATACCAAAGCCCATTTAAGGAATCACCCTTATTTGCCAAGAAACCAATTTAGGCCCATTAGGCCCAATTAATATTAAAGGTCCATTAAGTCATAATTGGACTTTATGGAAATGGTTTTGAGCCCAATTGGATCCAACCAATTTAGCCTAAACCCATCTTGGTACAACCAAGCCCATTAAAGCCCAATTACAACTTTACAAGCCCAATTCCAAATTTGGCCCAACATAATTAAATTCCACAATTCCAATTTCACAATTTAATTACTCAAAGTGTAATGCCATAATTAATCACCCAAATCAATATTTCCAAAATACTAATTAGCCTAATTAATCATGCTCATTATCATCAATTAGTGTCCAACACAATTGAATCAAAAATCAAACCCATTTCACATGCTTATAGTCTCGGCAATTAGGGTATTTTTATGTCCAATTTTAAATCCAATCCAATTGAATCCACAATCAACATTAAACCAACATTCCAAATCGTTTCAAGTCATCCAATGATCAACGAAACAAAAAATTACCAAGACATTTAGGGTTCTTCATTCTCGGCCAAGCCTCAACAATTGGGGAAAATTTGTCCAATTCAAAATTCATCAAATTGACAATGCATAACATCATGTTATCAATATTTAAGCATACTAAAACATCCAATTTCACTCAAACATGCTCAAATCAATTTTGCCCAATTTTAACCCTAAGTTCAAATTTCATGCTTAAACCGCTCTGATACCATTGTTGGATTTCTACGGTCCCGAGGATCGATTTAAAGCAATGAAATTAACATGTGAATACAACAAGGAAGTTGCGGAATACTCACAATGATCGGTTGAGCGATGCGAGGAACAACAAAACTTCAAGCTTTTCTCCTCCAATGCTCGGCAGTGGGCTGTTTTGAAGTTCCAAAAATTCGGCCATCTTGGTCCTCCAAGCTCCAAGCTTTTGTGTTGTGATTCCAAGCTCACAAGTGCAGTTCCCTATCATCTTCGCAAGACCCCGAATGTGTGCTAGCACTTGGTAATTTTTGCCACAAAAATCACCCTTGCACTCCTCTTCATTCTCGGCAGTTTGGCAGAAAACAGAAGAGGAAATCAGCCCATTGGGCGTGAGAGAAGAAGAGAAGAGTGAGAGAGAGAGATGTGTTGGTTGTTACGAAAATTGTAATTGATTTTCCAAAAATCTAATACCAATTTTTGCTACCAAAAAGTCAAAGCATTAATGCCTTCAACCACCAACATCAATCAATAGTGACATGTTGTCAAATCACTTAAAGTGACTAGACATCACATCAATCGATTGACTAGTGCTTTGACGCTTGACGTGACTTGTGGGCTGCACTTGAATTCGAAATGCGAGTGCGCCCGCAAACACTCTCGGGCTCGGGTTCGCTAATTCCAAATTAACGAATTTTCCGTTGCGACGAAATTAAATCTAATTTAATTAAATAACTTTGCCTAGCAAAATTACTATTCACGTCGCTAACGAATTAATTCTAAATTAACTCGTTCGCCCGAATTAAAATCTAATTTTAATTCCGCGTCGAAATCCAATTTCGTATAATATATCGAATATATTATTTTATCGATTAATTCCAAATTAATCGTTTTTCTCTCTTTAATTAATATTTTATCCCAGATAAAATATCTCCGTAATTAATCCCAGATTAATAAAGTGCGAGTCATACGTCATCGGTGAATCTTCGGGAAGCGACTCATGAGATCCCCAGATATGTTGGTAGTAAATCTGGTCGTCGGACTAACCGAACACGTACGTATCTAGTACTATATTTGTACCGATTTACAAGACAATGTTGGCTTCTAGCAAAGCGCCATGCCTGCCCAATTCTCCAGAAATATCCTTACAGGAATATGTGATCTATATCAGACGTAGTATACGTAGTATTGCGTATTTCGATCCAGTATCGGATGTCACGTGCAAGGCCTGGGCCTGGAAATGTGTCTGCCCCGTACGAAGCACATATGGGATCTCTGGTAACTAGTCTCTATAATTGGATAAACATGACCTAGTCATAATATCCCGATAGCTGCAGCATATAAGAGAACGAGTTCCGTATCATACGTGATCATCATCTCCACTATTACTGGAGTGATACTTCCATCTCGACATCACACCCAATACACTACGATTCTCAATATACCCAGAAGAGGCGTACACAGAACCTGTTAAAGCCCTGGACAACCAAAACCAAAGAACATTGATTGTCGCAAGTATTAGTGGTGCAAGTCTCAAGTTAAGACCAAATACACATATCCTGATTCGGACTTCCATAGACACATAATAATACTACCAATGGAATTCCGAGGGGTCTATCCACAGCGAAGCTGTTTTCCGTATCATTGGTAAAACACAACCTCCTACTACACTTGCATGAGTATCATATACCCAAATATATGAGAACTATGTCGTTATGCCCTCACAATGCGCACAAGTGTAATACTAGTCTATTCTGCATTATCGATGTCCAATCTCGATAATATTACGATTAGGGATATTTAATGATTAAACCTTTATGGATTGATACTGTCTCATATCATCTCAATCCAGGAACTGATCATATGGACCTTTCATCATTTATACATCTTGGTGATCTAATCACAAATGATAAAAGAGCAATTTCCTTTGTCACATAGTTAATTTGTACAACAACACCATGATCTGTACAAATAGTGACGCTATGGGTCATAACTGTCCAACAAATTTCTCCATGAAGGACCTGGGTGAAACTTCTTATGTCTTGGGGATAAAACTCTATAGAGATAGAGAAAGAAAGCTTATTGGGTTATCCCAATCAACGTACATAGATAAGATCTTAGAACGGTATAATTTTGTTAACTGTAAGACAGAAAACATACCGTTTAGACATGGCTTACATCTTTCGAAGAAGATATGTCCGCAAAAAAAAAATGAGAAGATTATAATGTCTAATCAACCTTATGCTTCGTGTTTGGGCAGCATCATATATGCCATGTTATGTACTAGGCCTGATATCAGCTTCGCAGTTAGTGTGACGAGCAGATATCAGTCCAATCCAGGAAATGACCATTGGATGGCCATTAAACATATCCTCAAGTATCTTAAAGGTACTAAGGATAAGTTTATAATTTATGGAGGAAACGAACTACAAGTTAATAGGTATACAGATTTCGATTTCCAATCGGATCCTGATGATAGAAATTCTACATCAGGATTCGTATTTACCCTTAATGGTGGTGCAGTTTGTTGGAAGAGTTCCAAACAGGGGTCGACAGCTGATTCCACCACAGATGCGAAATATATTACAGCTTCTGAAGCTGCAAATGAAGTTGTATGGGTTAGGAACTTTATCACAGAATTGGGAGTAGTCCCAAGTATCGAGAATCTGATTCTGTTATACTGTGATAATACTGGAGCCATTGCTCAAGCAAAAGAACCAAGGGCGTATCAGAAGTTGAAGCATGTGGAACGAAACCACATCATTCGAGAGATTATGTCGCGAGGGGACATTGTCGTGTGCAAGGTACCAAATGAAGATAATGTAGAAGACCCACTTATGAAGGCCATACCTCCGAAGTTATTTGATAAATATGTGGAGTCGATGGGTATTAGATACAATCGATATTGGCACTAGAGCAAGTGGGAGATTTTGTTAGGGTTGGTCCTATGAGCACCAATTTTATTATGTATTTCCTTGTAAATACTAATGTAACGTTTGATTATGAATAAAATGGACAGTTTCTTTTATATAACTTCTTCTTTAATATGGTAAAGACATAACCGACCTTAGAATGATTAGTTATGATACTGTCGCAAAAGCGTCGCAACTGACATTGAGTTGTATCATGACGTTGTCATTCTTAGACAGTTCCCGATCAAGGTTTACACTACTTAGTCAGTAAAGTAAGCCCGTTGAGACCGGTACATGTCGTATATTAGAATCTAGGATTTCGATGGTTTCTCAATGAACCATGAGTCTTGGAGACTCGTATAGACGTGTAGGTGTTTATAGTGGATAAAAACTGAACGACTTACTGAAGATTCTTAATGGATGGTACACCAACGCCAATAAGAATCTTCTCGGGTTGAGTGAGCATAGTGATTCTTTGACTTGAGATACCACTGTAGATATCTGAGTTATCCTCCACACTTAGATGGCAGTCACATCACCGATCTATTAAGATCAGACATCTGTCTGTTCATTGGGTGTGGACTGATGCTTAGGATATCCTGTATGTATCAAGATAGGATCCATCAGCTCTGTGTACAGAGCATAGGTATTCAATATGGAATTGGCAATCTGTTAAATCCATGGGCCCGTGGTACACTGTAGAAATTAGTTCTGAGTGTTATTTGAGGGATTGCTAATAGAAACGTCAACGTGATTATATTTATAGAGATTTGACGTTTTTATCTATATCTCTGGATTAATCTGGATACCTGTGACATAGGGATTATACGTATGCAGTGATCTCGACCTATATGATTCAGTGAGTTTATCTGTGTTCGTCATAATTTACGGGTGGGTGAATTATGGACATGAAATTTAATTTCGTGACGGATATGTCTGAATCTAGAGAGTCCCACTAATGAAATTTACTCGTAGAGCACTATGGCAACTGTTATGAATAATATTGATTATTTATAACTCGTTTAACGGTTAAACGAAAAATACATGCAATCGGGACGTAATCGTCATTTCCGAATTAATGTGTATTTGTATTTAATATTTGATATTATTAAATACACATTAATTAAATATCAAATTGTGATATTTGACATATATCATTAATATATGTATTTGAGATATTTAATGTAAATATAATACATATATTTAAGATATTTATATTTATTATTTAATTATTTAATTGTTAAATAATTAAATTGATTAATAAAATAAATATCTTAAAGTCATGATTTGCTTTATTAAAGCTTTTAAATGGCTTGATATTAGATGTCCATTTGTTATTTACTTTATAAAAGATAATGGTTATCATTTATTAAAGTTAAAACTTGTTCCAATGGAATTAATTCAAAAATTGAAAATGCTTGTTATTGTTTTTTCCATGGCTCACGTCATTCTTGGGAAAAAATATATAAGCTTTTGTTTCAATTTTCTTTCATTACAAAAGTTGAAAATAAGAATTACAAAGTAAGGTTGAGAGAAAAGAAGAAGAACAAAGAAAGGAAATTAAGCAAATTCTTGATTTTAGTAAGTAATTTCCAACTTTCTTCAATTAGGAAATTGTTTCCATGTATCTAGGCTTCAATTTGTGATGCTTAGAATTTTCTCTACTCCTTAAGTATGTAATTTAAATTTTTCTTAACTTGTTTGGATGAGTTCATGCATGAATAATTAATTTATTTGTTAATTAGTGTAATTAAGCTTAATAAATTAATTAGAAAATTAAAGTTGTCATTTTAGAGTTAATTAGCCATTCATAATTAGCCTAGAATTGTTCTTGATCAATTTCATGATGGTGAGAATTAATTGGTGTGGTAATTTGAAGATGAAAGTATTGAATTTTATTAATTTAGTGTAAATTACCTAATTTGAGTGATTTATGAAATTAGGGTTCTTAACCCACTCAAATTTTGGGGCTTTTCATATATATGCTTTAATTTGATGTATATTTGATGCATGTAAAATTTGGGATTAATTGGAGTTCATCTTGATGTGTTTTGAACAAATTGAGCCAAATTACAATTAATTAAAATTTTGGACTGTTTTGTGAATTCTGGAAAAATTCTGGGCAATTTTCGCAAATCTGAAAAATTTTCTGGTTTTTTTTTTGCAAAATTGTAAAAAAAAATTTGGGATTGATTTGGAATCTATTAAATATGTAATTGACATATTTAAAACTAAAGTAATGAATTTGCAAAAGTTTGGGGTAATTTTGTAATTAAAAGAAATATGATTTCTTGGGTTATAATTTCATAATTTAAGTATTGGTTAATTAAATAAATAAGTTTATTTAATTGTTCCAATAAAAAATTTTGAAATCGGAGAAATCGTTTTTCCGCGTCCCGGTGTGCTAACCCTGTAATTCCTAATAAAACCCCAACATAATATTCTTATATTCTGCTTGATCGGCTTATGAGCCGGATCCACTGCTAAACGGTGGTTGATGAATTTGTGATCTATCCCGGGCATGTCGCTATGCATGGCAACGGGCCGGGCTCGGCCCGGGCTTTGCTAAGCCCGGCCCGAGCCCGGCAAAAAAAAATTTGGCCCGGGCCCGAAAAAAGCCCGGCCCGGGCTGTCATCGGGCCGGGCCGGGCTTGGCCCGGGCCCGATTTCTTTATTATAAAAAATTATAAAAATAAAAAATTTATTATATAAATATATATATTTTATAAATAAAAATATTTATTTATTTATTTTAAGTCCGGACCCGATTTTTTTATTATAAAAAATTATAAATATAAGAAATTTATTAATAAATATATATTTTATAATTAAAAATATTTTATTATTATTTTATGCTCGGGCCGGGCCGGGCCCGGGCTTTTTGGGTTGAGCCCGGCCCGGGCCCGGGCCCGAGTCGGGCCCCCATTTTGAAGCCCGGCCCGGGCTTTTTCACCTCGGGCCGGGCCGGGCCGGGCCGAACCGGGCCTCGGGCTTTTTTGCCATGTATACATGTCGCTATGCCCCCAAGCAAAAACGTCTGCATACTGCTTCAAAAACTTCAGCAGGTCCTGCTTCAGGTTTTCCTCCAAACCCGCTCATACCTTTATAACTTTTTTCTGGACCGAAGAGTTCTACTGACTCAAACTCTTCAGCTGCCCCCAATTAGGTAAAATATTCGGGCCGTGGTCTGGAGACTCGACTGTTTCCTCTTCTTTTTCCCTTTCTCTCCTCTTCCGGCTATCTTTCTAAACACAAAGAGTCTCATTTGAGACGGTAGCGAAACAACTCCTGGCTACTTTCTGACTTCCACACATTATCCCAATCCCAGCTCGGGTGGGAAACTTCAACTTCAAATAATAGCATGACAAGGCTGTCTTTATTTTCATCATGAAAGGCCGGCCCACAATGACCTGGTAACTACTCATATAGTCTACCACTGTGAAATCCATCGTGATCGTCCGGATGCGAGGGAAAGTCCCGATCGTCATGGCCAAATGTATTCTTCCCAAGGGGAAACTTCAACTTCAAATAATAGCATGATAAGATAATGGCATACTCCACCCCCAGACCATCCAAGACTTCCTTAGAGATTCTGTCAACCGCACTCCCCGGATCCACCAAGATCTTATCTACCTCGGCCCCTCCAATTACTGCTTTGATTATCAGGGCATCGTCGTGGGAAAAACTCACCCCATGGGCATCCTCATCCGTGAACGTTATAGGGACCGATCGACCTCCAAGAACCCTCGGAGCCTGCTCCGTCGCCAATACCTCTGATCCTCGGATCCGACTGTAATTCTTCCTCGATCGGTTCGAATCTCTGGTCAGTGTCCTCCCGCCAACGATGGTAAACATCTGTCTATGCTCCTGCCGTTTTCGGGCCGCCATGGCCCATTGGTCGATGTAATCATTCAGATAGTCGTTTTGCGCCAAGTTTTCCACCTGTTTCTGCAGGTCTTTACAACCTTCCGCTGTGTGCCCCCTCGTGTTATGATGCACACAATAGGATTTCTCACTATTATTCTCCACTGGGTATTTCCTCAGATCCGGCTCCACCAGGAGGCCCCTACCTTGGATTTCCTTGACGATCTGAGCCAACGACTTGTTCAAAGTTGTGTACCCTGGCCCTCCGGCCACATGATTTACTTGCATCTGAACTCTCATCTCATGTGGTACACTACTATGAGGCATTGGTCTGAACTCCATTTGTCTATGAGGTGGTTTCCTCAACTCTCTGTCCGGCCCCCATGGTAACTTCGGCCTCACCATCTTTTCTTTTTAAATTCCCCATCTCCGGGCGACCTTCTCTTCTTCTTCCATTAACACAAACTTTCTGGCCAACTCCAGGGCAGTGGCGTAATCCGGGATGTCCTGGACCCTCTGGTGAGTCCACAACTTCCCTATCTTAAGGGTCTCATTGAGACTTTCCAGTGCTTCCGACGACTCGTACGCCCCGACCTCGAGCACTAAATTATGGTATCTTTCAATAAAGTTCTTTAGGGGCTCATACTCCCTCTGCTTAGGTCTACCACTCTCTTTCCTTCTGTTATCTCATTTCTCCTCTGACTTGGACCAGCTTCCATCCTTTCATTATTCACTTTTTCCAGCCTTTCTAGCTTCTCCAACATGGTCTTCATGAGAGTCTGGTTCTCCTCCCTATCCTTTCTCATGCTTTCCTCCATTTTTTCCATCCATTCTGTTGTTGAACTCTCCGACGATCTATGGTTCCCGTCTTCTGCCATTGTCTTACTACGCAAGTTGTATTTTGCTCTTTCCCCACAGACTGAGCGAAATGTTGACAGGTGATTTTCATCCCAGGGACAGTTTCGAGATAACCCTCCCGAGACAACCCTCCTTCAACCTTGAATTTGTTTGGTTATGGGAGACCAAAAACAAATATGACAAAAGGCAAAGAAAACATAAAAATCGACAAGAGAGTTTAACGTGGTTCGGCGGAGCAAGTCCAGCCTACTTCCACAGGCACAAAGTGGAGTGTTGCTTTTATTACGAAACCGAGCTCGGCCGACCAGTTTTCAAACTTGATCTAAGGAAATCTGAGCCGGTTGTTCTCTTTGTATCGTTTCTTACAAATATTGCTCAAATGAAAATTTTCTCAACCCTTACAAATGAGATCAATCTTCCCTTATATACTAATGAATACACGACACTGTTCCCATATCTTTATGACGTCAACGCTGCAGATTTCCGGCAATTTGACATGCTTTTTCCCCCAACTGCCTTGCCGAAAGTGAAGCATACCCTCTGATTTCCTGTCACATCACGCCGTAAAAGTACATTGTCATACTTTATCATTAATAATGACAGCCTGTACGATCTTTATTACAAAAGTAGATTTCGGAAGAAAAGTCCAGACTATCCTGGTCACGCGTCGGTTACCAAGAGGTCGACAAATAGACTTGCTGAAGCCTCCGACTGCTCCCGCCCCGACCTATAACTCTGAGCTCATCAACCTATCCCAGGTGGAAAGATAACACCAAACCGAGCTACCAGACAAATGTGGTCGGCCTCGGCTCTGAGGTTGTGGGTCTCTAAGATCTATACCTCGTTGTGTCCCCTGGTCGACCAGATCCGGGAAACTGTGTCTGGACTCTCTTCCCTGCTGAGGAACAAACCAAACCCTCCGAACATCTGATCTTCCAAAAAGGGAAGGAATTCTCTCTCTGCCCTTGCCGAACTGTTCAATTACCTTAGTTGCAGAAATCCCCATCAACAATAAGTTTTCAAGTTTCATATGTATACATGAATAATGGAAGAGAGGTTGGTCTAGCATGAAAGATAAGAGCCACTCAGTTAGCCTAGGAAACTTGCCAAATATAAACCCCAAAAGGACTCTCAGGTTTTGAAAACCCTCAATGGTGGACGTAGGCAAGTCATCCTTGGCTAGCAAAGCAAAGCTCTTCATCTTCATACAAGACCACTCTTCCTCTTAATTTCAAATATTTCACTGCTAATATTGGATTTGCAGTTTGACATTGCTGCATTGTGAAACGTGTATTTATAGCCATGTAAGCATCAAGATGAATTTTATTAGAAGATTGGATTCTTGCTGTCCCATTGACCCCATTTATGTATCGAATATATTCTTGACTAATCTTAATGGTAGGTGTTGCTTTCATGGGCTGACTTGTATGATGCATAAATGGAATGAAAAGGAAGCAAAAAGACTTGGTGATGATCAAGTGAAAATTAACTATAAGGCTGCAGGAGAAAAGTGCAGAAGCTTCAGCATGTTGATGAAGCAACTTGCTGGTATTAATCTGTTCATTTAGTGACTTTTTTATTCTTTCAAATGTGGAAAATGACATTCATCACAACAATTCTTCTATAATCATTCTCATTAAAAAATGCAATTTTAGACTTTTTATTGTTTATTGATCTTATGTACAAATATTATTATGTTAATATAAGGATTTTGATTTTTAAAAGATCTCGTTTCATGCATTTAGCCGAATATAACCTTAAATTATTGAATTTTATTTTAAATATTTTGGGCTGAAAATAAAGCTCACATATGATTTTTTAGATGGTTCGGAAATATCTCTTACAATCAACGTGTTGTCACGTTATACAACTGCGATAAAAAAATTATCATATTATTATCTCGTTATTTTTTAGATAAAGTCGCCTCTTTGTAGAATTTCTTTCCGAGAAACTGCCTCTTCGTTCCAAAGAGACTAATGATTCAAAAGTTTGTCATCTTTATGTGAAATCTCTTCACTACGCCAAACGACATTTTCTAAAAGCCCTTAGGCTGCAACCTTACGTCGAATGTTGCTTTTTGGTTTTCTCAGAATGATGCTAATAATAAAATTCATTTTAATCCTACACATTAATTTATAGCTGCAACATTTTGATTACTATTCAAGGGAATAATATTTGAGCAATTGAAAGGAATTCAACCCCAAAAATATGTGATGTTGAAATATTCATTCAACAAAGTTAAGGTTTAAAGTTTGTTGATCGATGAGACATAATTTGAAAGATTGATCAGTCACATAATCTTGACCACCTTTATGTTGAACTTTACACTAAGCTCTCTAATTATATTCTAATGCCAATATAAAAAAAAAATAATGAATGCCATATAGCTCTCTTCAACACAATGTCAAAGCCTACACTATAATTATTGTTCTATTTTGACTTGGAAATTCATGTGTCAATATCACACTCTCACATCTGGTTTTTCAACTGGGTGCTTATCAAACACTTTGCAATATGCATATGCCTTGGCGAATTTTATTTGCCTTTAAAATTATTCCAAGCTTCTTCAATAATAAAGTAATAACTCCACATTCCTTCACTTGCATTCCACTTTATGCCTTTCGAATACCGTCTATGTTGTTGCCTACTTGGCAATCCTATCTTTTTATCACCTGTGTTTTTGCCAAATTCCAGTTAGATGGTATTATGGTTGGACTTAAAACCTATATATGGATTTTTAAATCTTAGGTTGAAGTACCAACCCATATATGCACGATTATAAATAAATTCACATATCTCCCAAGTGTTAAAATTTCTATTGTGCATTTCCACAACCACATCTCACTTGGATAAAGTCTTTCTATGAGGAGAATATTGTGCAGTGTATGTGTGTTTTTTTTGTTTTTCTGTGTGTAATATCGCTTCCCCTATCCTTATCGAATATAACATATCCATGGAAGACCTATATATATTTAGGTTGAAACAAAAAAGCAATTTAAGGAACATGACAAAATAGCCCCGTAATTTCGGGAGATTGAGTGCCTCCTCATAAAGGGGAGTCGCAGTGACCAAACTCGAATATTGGACAACGCTGAAGGCTTTTTCGTTAGCGAAATCTCTTTCTATTGGGAATTCAAAAAGTTTTTTTTGTACAACAAATAAATAAAATTATACATTTCGTATCATTGTTCGGCTTCCTACTTCGATTGTTCAACTTCAAGAACAAGATTAGAATGTGTCCTCCATTTGACTAAAATATGGTTTGTTGTTGAGTAAAGTTAAGCTTAGACATTTGGCTGCCATCCAAAAGTTAAAATGAAAATAAATGAAAAATAGCAAATTCATCAGTCATCAAAACACTCATAACTAAATGCAATAGTTCAATTTCCAGATGCAATTAGGTTCCATTGGATCTTCAATAGTGAAAAATTGTGCGAATATGAAGCCCTTTTAGTTGGGCCTAGGTGAGTCATCTATTTGGGCTTTTTCACAGTTGGGTATTTATAGGTTTTGACAAAGAGGGAGCCTAAATGCATCCTAGCTGTTCATCAATCAATAAATTCGTGCAATTATAGGGTTGTAGTGGCTTGGTGGTGTAGGATCCAGGATCTTACCTTGAGGTTCTTGGTTCGAATCCAGGGGTGCACTTCTTGTAAGAGTCTGGGACAACTGGTGATTTTACCTGCGCCGCGACCCAGAATGAGTGATTTGGTGGCGGGATTTCCATCATTTCCAAAAAAAAAAAAAAATAGGGTTGTACTTTATCATCAGAAAATGATGTGCTCACAATATTATTATTGACAATATTGATGAGCATTTAAGATCTTCCTCCCACGGAAAAAATTTGAGAGAAGCTTGATCCAAAAACACTAAACACTTCTTCTAAAAGTTTCAAGTCCTCTCATACGTGTTGTTTATTTTTAGTATGTACCCAAACTTTACGTCCTACTAATCTAAGGACGTAGTCACTCTTTATAAAAAAAATTTTTTTTTTTTTGAAATCGTTAGAAATCTGACTGTCAAATCATCAATTTCGAGTTTAATTGGAGTAGATAAAATCATTGGTTGTCCCAAATTCTGACAAGAAACACACTCTTTGAATTCGAATCCAAAATTTGAAGGTCATACCCCGAAGCCTACACCACCAAACAATGCCCCTCACTCCCATATCTTTGACACATTTTTTGTTGAGAGTATCTTTGATACCATATATAAAAATCATGTCTCATTAATAAGATATCATCCTCTTTGATAACTCATCCTTATTTTTTAAACTTCGAATATTCCTTGGGGCATCTCACATTGCATGCATGATAAAATAAAATCAATTAAAATGACGATAATAGCAAGGGAAGGAATCTACACACAACCTTCCTCAAAATCCCATAAAACAAAAAGGATACTATTGACGACTGATTTTCGTTCCAAGGGTAAATCAATAAATTTACTCCTCGAACAATACGCCATCAACTGTGAATTTGTTTGGTTTGAGAACCAAATACAAACTTAGCAAAATATGAGAAAACACACAAACAAAACAAATGGTTTAATGTGGTTCGGCGGAATGGATTCAACCTACGTCCACGGGCGCAAGGGAAAATAAAGTTTTTATAACGTGATCGGGTATGACCGACCTACCTATCTAGATCTCTCAAGCTCGTCTGACCAATGTCTTACAAACTCACTCTTGCACTTAAATTTTTTTGCTCTCTCTTTTACAAGTTATGCGTGAATAAATTTAGCCAACATCTTACAATGAATTCCAATTCCCTTTATATACTAGATTCAATTGCAATGTTACATCAATCTCATGACGTCACCCACATGAATCTGTCAGTGTCGAATGGGCTCTTTTCCCCGATTACTCTACAAATCATAGCTCTGCCGCCTGACACCTATATTATCTTCCATCTGAACCTGCCACACGTTACCTTACAATGTGAGCCTGTAACCTGTCTATCCCTACACGATAGCGTGCGCCAAAAGATAAGCCAATGAACTGTTCATTTCACATAAAACCTTTTAGGAAGCATAAATCTCCATTTAGGGCTTACGTAATTCGAACCTGATCTTACCATCAACACCCCGACCCGACCAACTGAGTCGAGTAACTGGAACCATTTGTCAGCCTGCCCTGCTATATTACCAGATTGGGTCGGCTCTAGGCCTTCATTCTGCTTTGCTTTTCTGAACACATTTCCTACTCAGGTCGTGATCTTTTCTAGGTAACACCTCGGGTTGGATATCAGGTGCAATCCATCACTGACTTCCTCGTTGGGCCGGACGCCTCAGCTTCTTGGGCCTGGATCCCCGAGGTTTGGAAATGGATGTTCCTTTTATACCCTTCAAAACACTCTATGGATCTTAGGGTCCAAAAATCACCATTAACAGATACAAACAATGGTGGAATTATGATTAAATTGAAGGTGTGGCTAATTTTTTTTAGTGCCTTTAGGTGTAGGATAATTTCAAATTTCACAAGGGCTAAATTTTAAAATCAATGAGAAAATTTACGATTTCAACTTGGACTTAGGCATGGGTAGCCAACCCATCCCATCCTCGGAAATAAATAAAAAATAAAAAAAAAAAAGAAAATAATCCACAGTAAGCAGGAAATAAATTTCAAAAATGATAGACACACATACATTTATCTCGAAAATAATTACATCTCTCTCATTGTAGTTATAGTGATCACTTTAACGATCACTATAACTACAATGAGAGAGGTGTAATTATTTTCGGGATAAGTGTATGTATGTGTATCACTTTTCAATAAATTTTTATATATTATATGACGATCCTATCCATCAAATCAATCATCATTTTTGTAATTTATTAAATTCAAGGTAATTACCCGTCAACACCGAGTGCAATTAATCAACAGCTCCAATGATTTCAGGCCTGCATATGCATGTTTACGTATTTGCATGCGAATGATGGTCACATCAAATATATAATTATATTTAATAAACGTATACAAGCCATTATTGCTTAAAAAATCATATTGGCAGTTGAAATCAAGCATCGATTTCACTAATTAGTTAAGAATATAAGCTTAAAATAATTTGCAATCACTGTAGAATCCTACTTCATTGCAGGCTCATGCATTTTAAAATACTGAGATATTTGAACCATTGACTATTTCTATATATGCAAACATCAAAAGCGACACCTAATCAATTGACTTAGTAGCCATTTGTGAATGTAATTGTCGTGACACCGCCTCCTCTTGGGTTGATTAAGATAATACATAATAATAATTGTTTTATTATTTATGTTAAAATTTGAATCAATCCTTATGTTGACACGTGGACGAAACTCGAAGATTAACAAACCTATTTTTAGACTTTAGAGACAACAATGAGGTTATGCTAATTTTTCTTCTTCCTTTCTTTCTTTGAATACAAGTATAAATTTAACTAAATTGAATGAGACACTCAATGTTCCGGATTTTATTTTTAACATTAGCAAAATTCTCGGAAGTTAAAAAAACAAGAAAAGAGATTGCATGCATTGACTTGATCCGGACACAGTCTATCTTAAATCGGGTAAAAAAACTCGTCTCTGGGCCCAAATTTTACATAATAAAATCTGACTTCAACTCAGATACAGTGGACTTACATAAAAAAAATCGAGTTTAAAAAAAAGTACAAACTTTAGTAAATACATCCACCTTTTTTTATTAATTACACCCCATTTTTAATAAAAATGCTTACTAATTATATTAAATATAATCATTTTGAACTAAGTAAAATAAAACCTCTATAAATGAATATTGTTGGGACCGAGAAAAAATATTCATTTAGCGAGATTATTTATTTATCAATAAATGAATAATTTATTCATTTTACAATAGTTTTATATTTTTTTGTTACATCTTATTGTACTTTTATTATTACTTTAATTAAGATTTATGCATATTTATTGAGAAACTAAAAAATTAAACGAAGATATGACTATTGAACAACAAGTTGGTGAAGATGAAGGCATTTATAAATTACATGAAGCTATTTCTGGTCTACGCTATAGAGATACAATAGATATTGAGCACCTTTTGAATTATCTCAGTGAAAATGATGCAGTGATGGAGTCCTCTATTGAGGAAGAGATTATTCAAGGGGTAATGGATACATTTGCTGATAATGATCGAGATTCAGATAACAGTAATAATTTTCAAGCGGTAGAAACATTAAATAAATACTATCTACAATAATAATAATAAAAATATATCAAATATAATGCATGTTTTATAAAAAATTAAGGATGAGATTGAGTTCAATTTAAGAACAAAGAAAAAACAAACAACTTTATATATATTTTTTCAAAAATAGTTGAATTGATAATTTTTTTTGAAAAAAAAAAATTCAATAATAATATGAATTTTATATGTTATTATAATTAATATTTTATTTCATATTTAATTAATTATTCATTTATATTTTCTTATACATTTAGTGAAATAATTCATTTGGGTTTTTAAGGATTCTGAAAAAATTATTATCTTATACATTTAGTGAAATAATTCATTTAGTACACATATCCAAATCGGGACAGAAAAAATTTATACATTAATTAAAATTATTCATTTATTGCACATCTAATTTTTGAAACAATACAAATATTATCGAGCCAGCGTGTCCTTCCCGGACTCGAGCCGTGCATGGCCAAGCCCGGACCGGGAAATTATCAGCTAGTGGGCCCAATCTCGGTTGTTAACACACAAGCGCGTAAATTTTCAGAATTTCATATCGAAATCGAAGCAAATGTATACGCGTTTCCTTAGGCATATGGTCGTTGTTTTAACGCGCGAATATAATTCCTTAAAAAAAAATCGTACCTGCCTTTAATTATTGCCTAAAAAACATCACCCAATAACTTCACTGGGATTGAAGGCCTCGAAGTATAGGCCGTACACCGCACTTCTTATAAACGACATAGTTTTATAACATAATAACTAATTCAAGAAAATTATTCATAAAAAACAAGAAATAAAACTAGAGTGACGGCAATCTCTAACAAATGATTGGTCAAAGCCAAACAAGTCATCATTTATAACATCAATCTGACGGTCACAATAATGTGGCTGTGACGGATATGATGAAGAGTGAGTGTGGTGATCGAGGGGATGGACTTTTGGTAGCTATATCACTGTCTTTGCTGCCACTAGCCTGGTTATTGAAAAGAATGGACCCCACTTGTTTTCACATAGGCTTATTAATTTCTTTACTCTCTCTCTCTCTCTTTGATTTCTGACGACGGCATTTCGGCTCAATTACCGATTCGTTTAACGGTGTCGCCTTCGTTTACGCGCGTTTATTGGGGGTGTTTTGCACGTGCCAATTATACATAGATAATGCCACGTGATTAGGGATGGCAATTTTACCCACAAACCCGCAAACCCGCAAAAACACACCCGCAATGGGTAGGATTTGGTAAATATATTAGTGGATGCGGTGCGGGTTTGGTAATTTAAAGCAAAACCCGATGCGGGTGCGGTGCGGGTTTGATATTTAAGAAAAAAATGCGGGTATCCATTGCGGGTATCCACATACCCGCAATATTATTTTTTATTAATTAATATTTTTAGGACAATATAAAAAAACCTTCATACAAAACAACTAACAAAACCTAAACCTAAAACATTAATCCACAGTTCCACACTCCCACTCAGCCGCAACCCGCAACCTGCCCAACTGGAGATTTTTTGCATGACTATTATTGTTTTTTTTAATCACATTTGTTAATAAAATTATAATACAAAAATTTTGATTAAGTTCACATGATCAGAAACGGGAGAGAAGCAAAATAAACTATTGTTTGCTGCAACTTCAGTAGCTTTCCTGCTTCTTCATTACACTTACATCACTTGAGCCTTGTAAGCATCACTTTCATTACACTTAGCATAAAAATATGACCAAAGGTTGGTGATTACTTTTTAGCTTATTGTCGATTGAGTTGGAAAACTTAGATCATTATAATTATGAAACGAAGAACTCGTTTTAATTATGTTTATATGAAAAAATAAACATATGGTACCGAGTCTTTCATACATTATATTATCTATGTACTGTATATACATACATTGCATGTTGTATATGTCAAATGAAAAATAAATGTGAAAACTATAGCTAGCAATTAAAAATAAATTATTTAATTAAAAAAATATTTATTAAGAACACAAAATAATTCAATATTTTAAAAACCCGCAAAAAATCCGTTGGGTACCATTGCGGGTTTGGTAATTTATTTTTATATGCGGTGCGGGTTTGGTAATGAAAATTAAAACCCGCAACGGGTATGGTGCGGGTTTGGTAATTCATTTACATATGCGGGTGCGGGTTTGGTAATGGCAAACCCGCACCATACCCTACCCACTGCCATCCCTACACGTGATCCTCCCTTCCACGTCCCAATAATCTATAATAGAGGTGGACTCGAAGCAATTGCTTCGATTCAATTCGGTATGGTTATAAAAAAAAATTATAATTATATTTATTTGGTTTTTTTAAAAAAATAACGGTAAATTTTTCTGAAAAAATTATATTTTTTAATTATCGATTCGGCTAGATACAATTTAGTTTTTTCAATTTTTTTATAATAACAAAAAAATTAAAAAATTAATAACATTCATTAAATCTAATATTTACTTAAATTTTTCTATACTGTAACTCTTTTAATCATCATAACTACACCGATAAAAATTTTTCATAACATAAAATCATCATTTGAATGATTTAAAATGTGGGAAAATAAAAAGAATAATAACCAAAGCAAAAAATTATAAATATTTAAATTAATATCACTAAACTCTAAAAATTAAATAATGTAACAAATATTATTATAAAATAACAACATAATATGATTAGATTTTTAAAAAATCAATAAATTAAATTATTCAATTAATTCGGTTTGATCCAGTTTTTTAGTTAAAAAATTATTTCAATTTGGTTCAGTTTAGTTTTTTTAATTAAAATATCGAACAACTCTTTTTGAAAATAAAAAAATATCACTTCGGTTCGGTTTTTTCCGGTTCTATTTATTTTTTAGTTTGAATTATTTTTTATCCACCCCTAGGTCAAATCGGTTGTAAATGATCTAGTGTAAATTATTTTTTTCCCTAAACATTTGTGAGAAATTTGTAAAATTTAACTGAGAAATCAAATAATTTAGGTGTTGACAGTCGATTTTCATACATTTAAAGGGTAGCATAAAATATAAAAAATTTTATGGGTCAACAACAAATTTTCTCCTGCCAACAAATATCATCAAAATCTCTCACCACTCTTGATTTTTAATGATTCATGTAATAAAAATGAGTTTGAGGGAAATGAATGTTGGAGAACTTGCAGTGGGGATTATAGTTTTGATGCATATATGATATTTTCTTAAAATAATATATGCCTAAATTATGTGTTGTAATGGTTGTAGGATAAATATGTTGTGATATTTGCCATAGAGCTTCATGTAATATAAACATAATTATTTGTTATGAAATAAAAGATACATTATTCATTTATCAAAATGTTTGATTTAAATTGCATATTGTAAATTATCTTATTTACCCTTGATTACTCATGTGCCTTTAAACTTAGTGTATGAGTGTCATACACAAGAGGATTTAAGTCAGAAGTTAGTAATCTAAAATAGTCCATAGAGAGTAGAGAAAGCGGATACTTTGTTTGCGGTTTATCTATAGTTGCGGTCCATTCTATAATTGTATGACGATATTGATCTGAGATCGTCCATGAGAATGAAGGCACATTGTATGATGTGATCATATAGGACTGAACCTAGATGGAAATGAAATACTTATAATATCTGTTAAATAAAGAAATTCATTTCAATATACTAGATGATTATATATGGATTGATCTGAATCCTGAGTGTACTGCGAACTCATGCATGACAGACTATGTCATTTGATTTACAAAGATGAGATTGGTGTAGCAATCCCGACCAATAGCTACATACTTTGGGGACATGGTTTGGTGTGTATTAGGAACGTTTTACTTACATATGGAGTTCACTACTTCTTGCGAGAAGTAGATGAGTGTCTTCCTTAAGGGTTGATTCAGTACTTGAACAATCAGAGCGCTCAAGTCTTTCTATTGCGAATATAAAGATTAATATTCATAATAGTTATGAATAAATTATTCCTTAGAGAATCAATTGTACTTAAAGTAAAAATAATTAGAGGGGTATAACAGATAATATGACCCGATTTTAATTATGAGATACTCGTGAAAGACCAATCTGTATGTAATGACTATATCGATGGACACTGACGTAGTTCGACATATATTATCCATCTACGACAACGAGAATGCAGCTTCGGGTTTTTAGTGGAATAACCCGATGTTAATAATTCGAAATATTTAATTAAAAAATTTAATTAATATTCTTGATTATTGGAGCTCGAAATCGTAGGTCCATTTGGTCCCCATTCTAACTCGACATACTGTAGCAAATTAAATATAATTGAATAGTCCAATTATATACTCACATATATTATTATTATTATTATTATTATTATTATTATTATTATTATTATTAATGAGATTAATAATATATTTTGTCACACATGTAACTTTATATTATATTTAATATAAGGTTTTTATTTAATAAATTATTATGAGATAATCATTTGATTTAATAAGTATATTAAATAGTTTGATATATCATTTATGGTGATGTAGAATTTTTCAAATATGATTTGTAAAAATTCAACATCCAATTAATGTCATTTACATCTTATTTTGACATTCAAACATTGTCATTATGATGACAATTAATAAGTTGGTTATTGTAAAAATTAGGTGTGGAAAATGCTAGGGTGACCGAATTTTACAAGGAGTGGGCTTAAGGTTTTATTTAATTTTTACAACATTAAACCCGTATAAAAAGGATAAGAATGTTGTCTTTTTACCCTAATTTATTTTCTTGAAAAACTTAACCACCATTGTTCTTGTTTTCTTGCAGTACGCTGCCTTGTGTAAAATATTGATAAAGAGCATTTTAATCTTCAAATCAACTCTAAACACTTCCAATTTTCTCCAAATACTTTAATACACCTAAAATCCAATTTTAGCATAAAAATCATCATCAACACATGTTATACAACAAACATACATGTATTCTAAATACATATATGTATTAGTTTGAATTAAAACACAAATTAAAATAGAATCCCACAATGAAATGACTCATGAACAATTATAGGTCACTCAAAAGTGGTCAAATGATTCTAGAATGATAGTCATAACTCTAAGCTTTAATCTAGAGTTCCAAACTCTAATTTAATGTTCCATGTCTAACATGAAAATATTTGACCCAATTACAAGCATATTGTGTTTATGCTTACAAAACATCCATACACAATTCATTAGTCTAATTTCAACTTCAAGTTATGTTATTATGCATCCAATACATAATTCATTACTATAGGTTTCACTAATGATAACTCACTAATGAAAAACATAGCTTTGGAGAAGATCAAACTTACCTAGCAAGCTTGATTCAAAGATCCAATTTACTTCTCCTTCTTGAAATGTTGTGGAGAACTTCCAAAGTTTGCAAGCTTGCCTCCAAGATCCAATCTTGATTCCGATGCTAGCAAGCTTCACTACAAGATCCAATCTTGATTTCTCCTTGTTGAAATATTGTAGAGATCTTCCAAAGTTTTTCTATACACTTCTTTTACTTAGACTAATCCTTATAACTCTTGCTTGTTTTTAGCTTTCTCAAGCTTGATTGAAACCTTGCTCAAGCTTGCTATTTATAACAAAAGTTAAGCAATTTTTAATTAATAAAAATTCTAATAAATTTTTATGTGGGCTTAATCTAATTTGTCTAAATATGTATAATTAGGTGTGACTAATCACCTTTGTCTACCACTTTGATTTAATCCAATTAAATCAAGATAAAGTTTAATTAATAGATTAGTTACATGTATACCACTTGATTTAATCCAATTAAATCAAGCCAAATACACCTATTATTACATATTTGTAATTACCAAAATATCCTCCAATGGTAGAGATATTTATGAAATTACAACAAAGCCCTCATGTGATTTTAGATTAATCCAATTAGGTCAAAGTAAATAATTAATGTTATTCAATAACACTTAATTATTTTAGTTGATAATATCAAATATTATTGACTACTCAAGAGCTCAAAGAGTACACTTCATATTGTGGGACTCTCTAAGTTTATACACGTTCGTCATATAAGCCTAGCTTATATATACGCAATTTGACCACCTCTGAATTCGCGAAGAACACAAATGGTCTTTCTGAACTATACAAGTCGTGGTCATCACATATGTTTAACAATCATTCCATCGTAGGTTATCCGAGTTGTGCTTAGGAAACATAAATTACACAGTCAAGTTTCCGAGACGCACATCTCATGTCAAAATGTACACAATTATTTACAACTAATCAGAAACTATTTCTGATATAAGCGATCCTCATTAGGTGATCGACTTTGGCCAAAGTCTTAAGAATCGTGACTTACTCACATGAATATCTAAACCCCTTATGGTACATATACGGGCCGACAGATCCTATCTTGATACGCACTTGATTAACGAGTGCATCGGTCCACACCCAACAAACATCTAGCGGTCAGACCATGAAAGGTCTGACATATATGACATCAAAGTGTGAATGATCACACACAAAATCAATGCTATCATATAGTCAAATGATCACATATGCTACTCGACTCGAGGAGATTCCTATCGACGGTGGTGTGTAATTTCAACTATTAGGAATCACTTGTGAGTCATTCAGTATTCGCTCCAATGAATACACACATGTCTATACGAGCTTCCCTTGCTCATTGTACATCGGGTTAAACCATTGGAACTTTAATTCCAATATAGGACATGTGCTAGTCTTATAGGTTATAAAAATTCGACCGTATTCCAATACCAACGACTAAGAATACTTACTTTAAGAATAGTTTATAATAGTAATATTATCTCAATGTCGGACCACCTAGTGTCCAGTATTACTACAAGACTATTCTAAGGTTTATGTCATTCTCAGCATATCTATATATCTATCAATCTAATATGCATAATGACATTACCATTAATAAGGTTTGAAATGAAAATATAGTTATTTTATTAATAAATAATATAATATAATATATAATATATTATTCGGACTTGCGCTCCAAGCAACAACTCCATCAATTCTTGATCTCTAAAGAGTTTAGATATTGATTTTGTGAGTCAAGTCCACCCTTATTTTTGTTGATTGTGAGACATAACATGGAAAAACATTCGATGTTAGTACATAAAGGGATATTTCAAGAGTGTTGAAATGTTGTTTTTGAGAGAAAAATCATACCTGAAACACTACTACATCACACGTAAATTACGGGTTGTTTTGGGTGAGTTATGTGAACATTTTGGGTGAAAAACGGTTCAGATTTGAGCTGCTATTTGGTGGTTGAAAAATTGCTAAAACCATAAGCAAAACATCAGACCAAGGGCTGGTCAAATTTTTGAGGCGCATTTCTCATGTCGAAATGTACATGATTCTTTACAACTAATCAGAAACCATTTCTGATATAAGCGATCCACCATAGGTTATCGAATTTGGTCAAAGCTTTAAGAATCGTGACTTTACTCACATGGATACCTAAATCCCTTATGGTACACATACGAGCTGACAGATCCTATCTTGCTTCGTACTTGATTACTCAATGCATCGATCCACACCCAACGAACATCTAGAGGCCAGACCACGAAAGGTTTATGACATATATTGCATCAAAGTGTAGATGATCTCACACAAAATCAATGCTATCATATAGTCAAAGGATTGCATATACTACTTGACTTGAGGAGATTCATATTGACGTTGGTGTGTACTTCCAACTATTAGGAATCACATGTGAGTCATTCAGTATTCAGTCCAACCAATGCCCACATGTCTATACGAGTTTTCAAAACTCACAGTACATCGAGTTAAACCATTGGAACTCTAATTCTAATATACGACATATGCTAGTTTTTTAGGTTATAGGAATTCGACCGTATTCCAAAACCAACGACTAGGAATATTTACTTTAAGAATAGTTTACAATAGTAATACTTATCTCAATGTCGGACCACCTACTATCCAATATTACTACAAGATTATTCTAAGGTCAATGTCATTCTTAGCATATCTATACATCAATCTAATACATATAATGACAATACCATTAATAAGATATGAAATGAAAATGTAGTTATTTTATTAATAAATAATAAAATAATAATTCGGATTGGCACTCCAAGTACCAACTCCAACAAATGTAAATACGATTTACTTGTCACCGAGTATATTAGTGGAGGATAATAAATCCACATGGATTGTTGATTCTGGAGCCACTAATCATGTTTGTTCCTATTTACAGCTACTTGGTTCATGGAAATACCTTGCTGAAGGTGACTACACCATGAGGGTCGGGATAGATAATGTCGTATCAACAAGAGGAGTGAGAGTTTCTAGTTTAAACTTTTTAAATAATGGTTATTTATGTTTGAACAATGTGTTATATATTCCTGGTATTCGCATGAATTTGATTTCTGTTTTTAAACTTTTAGATGATGATTTTTCTGTTTCATTTAATAATAATTCGGTTACTATTGATTGAAATGGATTAATTATATGCACATGGAACTCTGAAAATAATATATATAAATGTGTTAAGGCCATTAACACATAATTCAATGCTCAACACTGAAATATTTAAGGTTGAAAAACCTAAAATAAAACGGCAAAAGATTTCTCATGATGACACATATTTGTGGAATCTCAGACTTGGTCATATTAGCCTTGATCGGATAGATATGTTGATAAAGAACGGAGATTTAAACCAGTTAAAGCTTGAAACTTTACCAGTCTGCGAATCCTGTCTATAAGGAAAAATGACCAAGAGACCTTTTACTGGAAAATGTATAAGAGCTAGCCAACCATTAGAGCTAATATATTCGGACGTTTGCGGACCGATGAATGTAAAAGCCCAATGAGGTTATGAATACTTCGTCATATTTATTGAAGATTATTATATATATGGGTACATTTACCTAATGCAGAACAAGTCAGATATCTTTGAAAAGTTCAAAGAGTATCTTGCTAAGATTGAGAACCAATTGGGTAAGACGATCAAAACTCTACGATCAGATCATGGAAGATAATAACTTGATAGAGATTTCGATGAATTCTTAGTTAAACATGGGGTAATATCCAAACTTACATCACCTGGAACACCACATCAGAATGGTGTTGCAGAAATGAGAAATCAGACTCTAATAGACATGATAAGATCTATGTTTAGTTACAGTTTACTGCCTAGTTCATTATGAGGATATGCATTGCCGATAGTATTGTACATCCTTAATGTAGTTCCATATAAATCTGTTCCTAAGACTCCCTTAGATTTTTGGAATGGTCGTAAAACTAGTTAACGAAATTTTCGCATATGGGGGTCTCCAGCACATGTGCTAAAAATAAGACTAAAAAGTTGGAACCACGTTCTCAGGTCTGCCTATTTGTAGGTTATCCTAATGAGATTAGGGGTGGGTTCTTTTATAGTCTGTAAGATAACAAAATGTTTATGTCGATAAATGCTACGTTTCTTGAGGATGACTATATGAGAGAGTTCAAACCTCGAAGTAAAGCGTTACTGGAGGAGTTACTTGCTGGTTCAACCAGCACACCATCGTCAATAACTGTTGGCAGAAACATAACACCTTCGACATCTGAGCGTCAAATGCAAGTATGTCAAAATGATCTGCCACCTAGACACAGTGGGAGGGTTGTACGACAACCTGATCGTTATCTAGGATTTGGATAGACACAAGTTATCGCATCCAGTGATGGTGCAGATGATCCATTGACCTATCGTAGTGCAATGAATGATTCTGATAAAGAGGAATGACTCAAAGCCATGAACCTCGAGATGAAGTCTATGTACTCCAACAGTCCAACTCAGTCTAGAAACTTATAGACCAACTAGATGGGGTAAAACCCATAGGTTTCAAGTGGATCTACATGAGAAAGAGAGGAACATATGGGAAGGTATAAACCTTCAAGGCTAGGCTAGTGGCCAAAGTTTATACCTAAAAAGATGGAGTTGTCTATGAGGAAACTTTCTCGCCAGTAGGCATGCTCAAATACATCCGCACTCTTCTATCAATTGCCGCATATTATGACTATGAAATTTGACAGGTGGACATCAAAACTGCATTCTTGAATGGCAATCTTGATGAGTGTATCTATATGGTACAATCAGATGGGTTCATAGTCCAAGGTCAAGAAAAAATATTTGCAAGCTACAAAGGTCTATTTATGGACTTAAGCAAACATCTCGATCTTGGAACATAATATTTGATACCACGATCAAGTCTTATAATTTTGAGCAAAACGTCGATGAGCCTTATATATAGAAGTGCGTCATTGACGAAAAAATGGTTTTTCTCATTTTGTACATCGATGATATTTTACTCATTGGGAATGATGTAAAAATATTATCGGACGTGAAAACCTGGCTAGCTAACAAATTCCAAATTAAAGATTTGAGAGATGGCAGTTATGTACTTGGGATCCAGATTCTTCAGGATCATAGGAGACGACTATTAACTATGTCTCATGCATCTTATATCGACAAGATCCTTGTGCGATTTGGGATGCAGAATTCCAAGAAAGGTAATTTGCCTCATCGACATGGAATTCATTTATCGAAGGAACAATCTCATAAGACACCTTAATGAGTTGAGAAAATGAGACATATCCATTCTGCCTCAGCAGTTGATAGTCTCATATATGTTATGTTATGTACAAGACCAGACATCTACTTTACTGTAGAAGTAGTCAGTAGGTTTTAGTCTAACCTAGGATTAGATCATTGAGTGACTATAAAACATATTTTCAAGTATCTTAATAGAACGAGAAAGTATATGTTTTTGTATTCTGGTGAGGATATGATCCTCTTGGGATATACTGACTCTGATTTTCATACAGATGTTGATTCTAGGAAATCAATATCTGGATCAGTATTTACCCTAGATGGTGGGGCCATTGTGTGGAGGAGCATAAAGCAATCTTGTATTGCTGACTCCACCATGGAGGCCGAGTATGTATCAGCTTGTGAAGTAGCAAAGGAAGCAGTCTAGCTCCGAAAATTATTCGGAGATCTGGAAGTTGTTCTAGACATGGATAAACCACTCATATTTTATTGCGATAATAGTGGTGCATGGGCGAATTCCAAAGAACCAAGAAGCCACAAAAAGGGAAAACATATAGAGAGAAAATATTATCTCATAAGGGAGATAGTGTAGAGAATAGAAGTTTCTGTCACGAAGATTGCATCCGTAGATAACCTGACTGACCCGTTTACAAAGACCTTGTCGGCTAAAGTGTTTGAAAGTCACCTAGAGGGTCTAAGATTACATGACATGTCCTATTTGCTCCAGTGCAAGTAGGAGATTTTTGAGATATATGTCATATAGCTTCATGTAATATAAACGTAATTATTTGTTATGAAATAAAAGATGTATTATTTATTTATCAAAATGTTTGATTTAAATCGCATATTGTAAATTATCTTGTTTACTCTTGATTAGTTATGTTCCGAACGTAATTATTTGGAACCGGGTTCCCCCAATGGCTTGGAACCCTAAAATCGTTTTCCAATTTTTTTTTTAAATTTTAATAATAATTTTAAAGAAATAGCAATGAGATTTAAAATTTCAATACTAAAACATGAATGCCCACACCCACATCATTTTTATAACCAACTCTTGGTTATTAATTTCTTCATATAAGCGATGTGGGACACAATAGCCAAGTAACAAATATCCCACACCGCTTATATGAAGAAAACACTAGCCATGAGTTGGCTATAAAAAGAATTCTATGTTAATTTTTTTTTATAAAAAAGATTCTATAAAAGTGATGTGATAGTCTGAAAAAATATTACCATTAAAGGGTCGTTTTGGTATAGAATTTTTTCTTAAAATTTATTATTAAAATTTTAAAAAAAAATTGGAAGGGGAACCGTAACCGAACTGGAACCGTCCGGTTCGGTTCTCGGTTCCACAATAGTGTGGAACCAGAACAGAACTAAAATTATCCGGTTCGGTTCTGATTCCACACTTGTGGAATCGGGAACAGTTCGGTTCGGTTCCGATTCGGAACCGAATCGAACCGCCGGCCACGTCTACTCGTGAATGGCCAATCTGTATGTAATGACTATATCGATGGACACCGACGTAGTTCGGCCTATATTATCCATCTCCGGCAACGAGAGTGCAACTTCAGATTTTTAGTGAAATATCCCGAAGTTAATAATTCAGAATATTTAATTAAAGAGTTTAATTAATATTTCGGAATTAGTCGAGCTCAGAACCATATGTTCATTTGGTCCCCATGCTAGCTCGACATACTGTAGCAAATCAAATATAATTGGATAGTCTAATTATATACTCACATACATATATTATTATTAATGAGATTAATAATATATTTTGTCACAGATGTAACTTTATATTATTTAATATAAGATTTTTATTTAATAAATGATTATGAGATAATCATTTGATTTCATAAGTATATTAAATGGTTTGATATATCATTTATATTGATGTAGAACTTTTCAAATATGATTTTTAAAAATTCAACATCTAATTAATGACATTTACACCTCATTTTGACAATCAAACATTGGCATTATGATGACAATTAATAAGTTGGTTGTTGCAAAAATTAGGTGCGGAAAATGCTAGAGTGGCTGAATTTTACAAGGAGGGGGCTTAAGGTTCTTGTTTAATTTTTACATCATTAAACCATAAGTATAAAAGGATAAGGATGTTATCTTTTTACCCTAATTCATTTTCTTGAAAAACCTAACCACCATTGGTCTTGTTTTCTCTCAAGAGAAAGAACAAAAACAAAAGAAAAAATTCTGGTGTGATATTCTTGATCTTTAAAAAGTTTTGAGATTGATTTTGTGAGTCAAGCCCATTTTTTTTGTTGGTTGCGAGACATAACACGAAAGATCATCCAGTATTGGAATATAAAGGGATATTTCAAGAGTGTTGAGGGGTTGTTTTTTAGAGAAAAACCATACCTGAAATACTATTACATCACACGTAAATTACGGGCTGTTTTGGGTGAGTTGTGCATGCGTTTTGGATGCAAAACGGTTCAGATCTGAGCTTCTGTTCAGGGGATGTTCGGGGGCTGAAAATTTTCTAAAAACAGAAGCAAAACATTAGACCAATGGCTGGTCAAATTCAGCTAAGAGAGGGAGAGAGCATAAAAATTTTTCAAGGTCGATCCTGGTGCCTAAAACGTTTCCGATGTGCGAGGGAAAGCGTTTCCTACAAAATACACTATAGGATACAACAAAACTTAGAGATGCAATATAACACTTGTTGAATCTCCACTTGAGAAATTTTCATATGAAAATTGTTATATATGATGATTCATTTTCGTGCTATATATATAGACAACTAAGATTTGCCTATAAAATACATACTATTTTAGTTATATTTTTCTGAACCAACGTCTCATTGTCGCTCCAATGAAAAGCCATTGTCACGATAATATACACAAGCTTCATGTTATCATGATAATGAGTTACTATTGGCGTGACAATATAGGCCAAAGAGCTTTTTGCATCATCGTCTCATTGTCGCGCCAATGAGTAACCATTATCACGATAATATTAGTCAGAATGCATCTTTATGTCTCTGTATATCATTGTCGATCCAAAGTCGAACCCCATGACCTAACCAAGTAGGATCCCCATTACATCATCGTAGGGCAATAACCGAACCAACATGCCATATCATATAACATCTTACATTGATAAATTAACCATCATTTGTTGAATATGTGTATATGTATATATCCAAATTCAACAACAGTGAATGATACTATAAATTACAATATGTAATGGTATCTCTAAAGAATTAGAAAATACATGTCCTACCTCAAATTTATAGAGTGAATTATGATTTTAGTCTAAAACAATATTCCATACTTTTATCATACTTAAGGTGATTTACCGTGACCTTACCCTTAAATGTAAAAAGAAAAATGACATTGTAAACACTGCATTTTTTCATGAGCCCAATGATGAGTCTCGTATGGAGGCACTACCTGAAAAGTTACGGAAGTCATGGGAAACGAATGCCGGAAGGAAAAACTCCTAAATTAGCACCTCATTGGATTCAGACTCACTAGCCAGCCTCGTATTCGCTCAGTCAGTTTCTGTTTCAAACCTTAGCCTCGACCCAAAACCCCTGCATACATGAAAGCCCATACAATTCATGCCCACGCCAAACACCACACAAATCCCCTCAAATCACTTTCCAATTTAACAAAGATTTGAAATCCCATGCAAAACACATGCTCAAATTCCCTCATCAAGACTTTCCAATTAAAAAGATTTGAAATCTCCATCACCAAATTTATAAGATTATATTCCAAAATTATTTTCCATGATTTGTTTTCCTTTTTGGAGATCCATCCAAATCATTATACAAAGGGACCAAGTTTCATCTTTGAGGGGAGGCTTCACACGTGAACAACAATCACAAAAAAAAAGAGGCTCTATTTCTTAACCCTTGGACGACAACATCAACAAAAAACCCTAGGTCTCTTTTCTTCCATCACCGAAACCAAACCAACCCAACAAACACCATCACCGAAAAACTAAAAAACAACAAAACAACCAAAGCTATGAAACCCAAAACAACCCTAAAAACCGTGACCAAGACAACCAAAACAAAAACAAAAACAGCCATAAAAACCGTTCCTAGTGTGAGATTGTTCAGAGAAGGTGATCTAGTACTGAAGCAGTCGAAGCCACTGCTAATGGACCCAAGGGGAAAGTTCAGGCCCAATCGGGAAGGGCCCTACCTAGTCAAAAAGGTGATGGGGAATGAGGCAGTGGGACTGTCAGATTTGGAAGGGAACGAGTTCACCGAGCCCATCAATGTGGAATGGCTGAAATAACATTTTGCTTAAAAAAGTATACAAATATGCCATAACAAGGCGTATTCTTCTTGGATGAAAGTCAGTGCGGATATCGGACTCATGCGTTTGGCATATTCGGATCATGTTTGGACCTTCTAAGCCTATCAAGGTTTTCATACAAGTTGGCCTATTATCATTTTAAAGCGTTCAATCAGATTATCGCGAGGTGCAAACTTGTCCCAGTTGAAAAGACCCAATAGGCTTACACTTTTACGATAAGGTGGCTAAACAACTTCAAATGATAGAGGGCCCAAACACAAGGTGGCCCATCGTCATTTTGAAAAAATTTGGCCCAATTATCATAAGATACAAACTCATTCCAGTTTAAGTGGCCCAACAAGTTCATATCCTATGACGAGAGGCCCAAATGGATCCAAATGATAATGGTCCCAAACACAAGCATATGGGTAACTTCTATAGGACATATAACTATGGTTCATATGTGGGCTTATAAGGGTATGAATAAAGGCTCCCGCCGGTGAAGGGTTGCCCACAACTAGGTCTCCCCACTCAAGGGTTCGAGCGACCAAGTGAGCGCGTCTTTTTTATACCCTAGGGTACGTGCCAACGAGTGATGGTCATCACATAACGATCTGCCGCCTTGAGTGAAAGTGACTCCACGATACATGACGCTATCAGGGTAAAAAAGGTATGCAAAATATATGAGACTTGGGTAACCAAAGCCAAAGCCACAGACACTACAAGGCATTATTTCGGGGCCGATTCTCTATCCCCAGTGGAGTCACCATCTGTAGGAGCTAAGCGGGATTTACCGTTATGCCTATGATGTTCGGCGACCACGACACTGTTGGGCTCGCAGCCCTAGAGAGTACGGAGTAGCCCGCGAGGGACTAAATAGGAGAATAAAGGAGTAGCCACCCAGTGTGAACTGAGAAAAGATTTAAGACCGCACTCACCACTCGCAAGGGAGGACCTCAAACCATTAGGTTCGGAATGGTCCCTTACTTATGCCAGTATAATGGACGGGTTCACACAATGGTATAGCCAAGTCTTATGCAGTTAATGCAAGATAATTCAAATAAACACACAAATTTACACACCCATAAAAATTAATATAAATAAAAGTAAATTAAATTAAGAAATACAAGGTATAATAACGAAAACTATAATAAACAAAGATAAGCGGGAAAAGCGTCGATAAATAAATAGCAAACAAAAAGGGGTTAATCACACATATATGAATATTTCTCGAGTGGTACATGAAGTTATATCCCAAGTACAGACCACACTACCGTCCATTCAGATTCGGCTACTGTAGACGCTGGTTTACGCCCGAGGCCTACAATTGAGATTTCATGAGGGGGCACTGGCGATCCTGCAAAACAAAGAGGTATGGTGAGCGTGGAGGGTCTGCCCACCGGTGTGGTGGGTGCCGTAAGCACTCCGACGCCCAAGTCAGTGAAGGGCTTTAAGTAGTAGTAGTGGGAAGGTCAAAGTTAGATACTACCTTGAGCTTCGTAGGGTGCCGTGAGGACGGTAGGAAGGAGGAGTGGTGGGCTTGAGGATGTCCCAAAGCTGTGATTAGGAGAACTAGAAGTTGAATGTTCGCTCCTCATGGAGCCTCGTTTCCTATATATACATGCCTCAATAATGTGTGACTTTTATTACGATTTGATTGCTCGTCCGTTGGGTCTTGATAACGGTCGAATTCATGAGGTACAGTTACTGCGTTTTGCCCATCGTAGGCAGGAACGGACGAGTCTTTGAATGATGTTTAAGGACTTGGGCGTTACGTGGGCTGGCCTTTTGTTTGGCCATTCGGTTACGGGCGCTGGTGCTCATTGGATATGGGCTTTCTAAACATATTTTGGCCCATTCAGACTTTATGAGACCTGGCCATTTGAGGTGGCAATCCGGGTCTGGATCTTTATTTTGGGGAGTCATGGGTGTTATGTATTGGGTCTGAAGCAAAATGACGAAATTGCCCATGATCCAAATTTGGCCCGTACAGTTTGTCCCCTACTCTCTAAGTCAAGGAGTCCTTGGCTTGGAGAGTACTTAACGCGTGTGTCGCCTGGGACGAGGCCATAATGTGTAGGTGTACTCGAGCGTTGATGCTGCCTATTGATTGAACCAAACGAATGTCAAGTTATGGCCATTGGGGAAGTACCCAGTCGACCGAACCAGATGATGGTCGGGATAATGAACTTGACTCTACCAGAAGCCATTGGGGAAACACCCAGTCGACCGAACCAGATGATGGTCAGATTATAAGTCACACGACATGTGTGTTCCATATCTATAAATTGACTCGACACGAGTCTATGAGGGATGTCCCCGGTCGTCTGGACTTGATGAGGCCAGGAAGATATAAGTCATACGACATGCGTAATCCATGTCTACAACTTGACTCGTCATGTGTCTATGAGGGATGTCCCCGGTCATCTGGACTTGATGAGACCAGGAAGTTATAAGTCATACGGCATGTGTAATCCATGTCTACAACTTGACTCGTCATGAGTCTATGAGGGATGTCCCCGGTCGTCTGGACTTGATGAGGCCATGAAGATATAAGTCATACGACATGTGTAATCCATGTCTACAACTTGACTCGTCATGAGTCTATGAGGGATGTCCCCGGTCATCTGGACTTGATGAGGCCATGAAGATATAAGTCATATGACATGTGTAATCCATGTCTACAACTTGACTCGTCATGAGTCTATGAGGGATGTCCCCGGTCGTCTGGACTTGATGAGACCAGAAAGTTATAAGTCATACGGCATGTGTAATCCATGTCTACAACTTGACTCGTCATGAGTCCGTGAAGGATGTTCCCATGTTGTCTGGACCAAATGAAGGTCCAGATCTTGAGCTGTATGGCATTGCCTGGCATCTGAAGAACATGTCGGTTGGGACAAATGGTATTATTAATATCTGAGGATGACTATTCTTTTATCTTTCCAGATTATCCCCAGTCTGCTGGATCTTGCAAAGTTTGTAAACCGATCGCCACTTTATTTAAACATGATGATGGTTCATGATTGTCCTTATTCTGCTGGACTCTACGAGACCTAATAACGCAACACTTTGTTGTTGTTCCCATATTTCATAAAAAACAGCCCAAGTCTATTACATGATCATCATCCATGTACTGTTGGAAATAATTGGCCCACGAAAAGAGGCCCTGAAAGCCACGTAAAATGCCATACACTTGTATCCAAAGAAGCACGCCATACACTTGGATATGTTACTGGAGGCATGTACGTCGGCTGTAAGATGTTCTCTTCACTGGATTCATGCACGTCGATTAGACGCGTGCATTTTAGCTAGAGGTATTCATATCGGCTGAATTCATGCACGTTACTAGATTCACGTATGTTGGCTGCATGATATTCTCTTCATTTCATTCACGTCAGTTGGAGGTCATTCTCATTACTAGGTGCACGCACGTAGGTTGGCTGGAAGCATGGTTCGTCTTTTTCTACACGAAGGGGCATAGAGTAGGTTTATGCCGACATACACCCTGATTGCTTGCTGGTGTTATTCCTCAGTATATGTCGACGGAAGCAAGCTATTCCTTAGCTCCTGTCGAGCCCAACAATATATGTGAATAAGAAATCACAGCAACATCACGTGAAGAACATCAAGTGCTTCAGTATTCTGCATATTCTCAATTGATGCAAGAAGCATGTTACTTTCCTTCCCATCAGGACCCATAGTAGGTTGCATGAATCCCTCAATAGCAGTAGGATTCACATGAAGGTTGGGATTTGTATAGTCCCTGCTCCGATGAGACGGGGGATTCTTCTACCACCCAAAGCGTTCCTTGCAGTAGATATAGTTTCAGCATTAGTGAACTAGATTAATGCTTGTCCAGGCTCTGATACCGAAGTATAATAATGAACCATCGAAATGGCTTGATTCAAGTCTGCGAATTCGACGAAGGCCTGATTAAAATTGGCCCTAACATTGCACTTGGTGTTGACGATCTTGCCGAAGGGTTTACATAACTCCATGAGTTCCTCTTCCGTACATTCCCAGGGCAAATTATGGAGGTAGAAGATCTTCGACGGAGTCTACATGTACCAGAACTGTGGCTGACTCAAGCTCGACATCTAGGGTTTTGATTTTGTATTATTATTTTTTAACTCTGATTGTTTGTCTATTTCTGTATGGAGGGGTGTATCGTGGGTCTCTCAATGTGGCATCTGGGTGGTTAGCTCGCACCCTTTGATGTCGTATACATGGTTTTGTCCCCAAGCTTGGTGAAAGGATGATTCATCACAAGTACCCTTGGTGTCTTCACTCTTTTTGGATACGTTCTTGGTGGCTTCAAGCTTGGTGATAGTGTGTTTCACGTGATGTACCTGCTTCACAGGTGTCCAAATTTCAGCCACTTAGTTATACGTTTGCACTTTTTTTGCTATCTTCTACCATTGTTTTGCAAACATTCTCCTCGATTTGACATTTTCATGTAGCGTGGGTCTTCATTTGCACTGTTGGTAGTGAGCTTAGGGGTAGCTCAAAGCCCGTGCTTGTGGATGATGATATGGTGTTTGTGGGATCCCACGCTTCTCGATTTCAACCTGCTTTAGGTTTCATTGGAGCTGTCTGTTGTGGTCTGGGCTTTATCAATGCATGGACTGTTTCCTATGCTTCTAGGCTGCTTAGGAGGCTTGGTGAGCTGGCTTCGGTTTCTACTTATTGGATCAGTATGCGCTGGTCCTTGAAGTATGGGTTGTTGCTGAAAAAAGTAGTATGTGCTGTCACTTTTGTTGTAGACTGCGGCTTTCACCTATCTCGTGGGGGATAAGCTTTGCTGTTAATGGCAACTTTGACTTTGAGCATATTTCCACGTGCCTTGGGGCTTTGGGCAGTTGATTAATTGGCAAGTGGGCCATTTTTCTTATATTTAACTTGGGCTTGTAAATTTTAGCGTGGCTTCTTGGGCTGGATCTCATGAGATTCCTTCTTGTAAGTTTGAGAGTGGTCCTCCATGCTTGGCACCTTGGGCCTAGTTTCGGATTTGGTTGTTCCTCATTATGAGATCTGGAAGTCCAAGGTTATTTGTGATGGAGTGTGGGTTCTTCACTTTTGGGTATTATTGTCGTGTGGGTCTATTGTCGCATGAGTAATGGGTTCGGTGATAGAGTGGGGAATTGGTTTGGTAATGGGTTTCCTTCGAGCGGAGTACTATCCTTAAGAATGAGTCTACTGCCTCGAAATGAAGTGAGACACTCACCCCCATAATGGATCTTCACAAGCGTTAACTGAAGCATCTTCATTGAGTCCAGTCTACATCCTTGCAATGTCGAGTGGGATATAATCCTCATATTGTGTCTTCATTTGATGAATCTTCCTTGAGCCGAGACTAAATCCTCGTATTGCCGGGTGGAATGACAACTTGTTGTATCTTTATTTAGAGCATCACTCTTAAGCCAATACTACATCTTTATAGTGTCGTGTGTGATGGATCCTCAACCATCTAGTTAGGACTTCTCCTATCTCATATCAAATGAGATCTTGAACAAGTGACAAGACTCATATGTGTAGTGTCGAATGGAATCTCAAGCAAGAGACAAGCAATATATATAATAATGCTAATTGGGACATCCGCAACAACATATTGATGTCGAGTGGAAGATCCCTAACAAGTCATATGTTCGACATTTGGAATGTCGGCTATGCCATTCATAACGATTACCCAGTTTTAAATTGTAGTGTCGACTGGGACACCCATGACAAGTCCCGTACTATAACACCAATTCTAAGTCTAGTGCCTTACTAGTGTCGACTGAGAGATTCTTAAAAAGTGCAAGCCATACCTGTAATGTTGACCGGGATGTCTTTGCCAAATCTTCATTCGGGTATTGTCGACTGAGATAATCTCCTTATGCCAAGTACATCGCTTCATCATATGAGGTGAATGGTAAGGAAATGGTTCCATTGAAGGGACACGCCTTGTTCCTGATGTAGGTCCATGAGACTCTGGTCGAATAGAGTCTAAAATTGTCGACAATCCTTTAATATCTTCTGGAGGAGATAAGAATCCTCTTATCGTCGTCTGAAGAAGATAACACTTCTTACATGTAGTCTGGGAGTGATGGCAATCCTTCTTACATTCTACCTATGCCATCTAGAGTAGATGGTAACCGCCTCAAGCAGTCTTCGAATAGATGTCAATTATAGATCATACTTCTTGGTTGATTAGGTATGCTGAGAATTATGAGGGTATTCTCATGTTGACTGAAGGAAGTGTGTTGACTGGTCTAAGTGTTGCTTCACTGGTAATCTGGCACCGGGTAGGCTGGAGAATCATGGAGCCTTTTTTGGTGATTAAGTGGATGGTTGTTTGATGGTGGATTTCCACTTGCCATATTCTTGAATGCTCATAATAGATTGGATCAGATGATAGGATTGTTGGGATGACCCGTAGCCTCGGGCCTTAGGGAGGTTGAAGATATGTGCTCCAATGTTTGTAATTATTTTTGGAGGATGACTAATTAGGTAATCATGAGATCTGGTGTTTGCTCGTTGCGTTACGTTACACGAGTGGTGTTTGGAAGGATCATAAATGGAGAGATCTTTGTATGCTATGAATCGCTAGGGCCCCACGGTAGGCGCCAAACTGTAGACGCTAGTTTACGCTCGAGGCCTACAATTGAGATTTTGTGAGGGGGCACTGGCGATCCTGCAAAACAAAGAGGTAGGGTGAGCGTGGAGGGTCTGCCCACCGGTGTGGTGGGTGCCGTAAGCACTCCGACGCCCAAGTCAGTGAAGGGCTTTAAGTAGTAGTAGTGGGAAGGTCAAAGTTAGATACTACCTTGAGCTTCGTAGGGTGCCGTGAAGGCGGTAGGAAGGAGGAGTGGTGGGCTTGAGGATGTCCCAAAGCTGTGAGTAGGAGAACTAGAAGTTGAATGTCCGTTCCTTATGGAGCCTCGTTTCCTATATATACATGCCTCAATAATGTGTGCCTTTATTGCCATTTGATTGAACGTCTGTTGGGTCTTGATAACGGTCGACTTCATGAGGTACAATTACTGCGTTTTGCCCGTCGTAGGCAGGAACAGACGAGTCTTTGAATGATGTTTAAGGACTTGGGCGTTACGTGGGCTGGCCTTTTGTTTGGCCATTCGGTTACGGGCGCTGGTGCTCATTGGATATGGGCTTTCTAAACATATTTGGGCCCATTCAGACTTTATGAGACCTGGCCCTTTGAGGTGGCAATCCGGGTCTGGATCTTTATTTTGAGGATTCATGGGTGTTATGTATTGGGTCTGAAGCAAAAGGACGAAATTGCCCCTGGACCAAATTTGGCCCGTACAGCTACAGAATTTATGTCTGGGTTTCCATCCGATATACCTCAAGGGATAATAACATGCATAATCATCAATACAATGTAAACATACATAAAAAATATAACCATGCATATGCGGATAATCACTAACATGAATAAATAAAATAAAAGGCAAAATAATAAAATAACGATGAAAAGAGAGATAACAAAATAAATGAGAAATAATAAAATAACGAGGAAAGTGAAAAAATTAATAAAATAAATAAATAACAAAATGCCAAAGATGAGATGTGGCCAAAGATTTGGCTATTTTTGATGTATGACTTCGCATACCCGGATGGACGTATTTCACGTCCAGCCAGGCATGCCGTGTCCGGAACTATAAAATAAATAGAGTAAAGGGTGCCCTCAGGTCTTACCTTTGAAGTTGCTTCCTCGGAAGTGCGTTTAGGCCGTCGTCGGAAGGATTGAAGCTTTGCTATTTTTGGGCTGCTGTTTTGGTTGTTTTGAGCTGTTTTTTTTGCTATTTTTGGCTCGCTATTTTTATTGTTTTTCTTGATTTTTGTCACTGTTTTTTGGGTTATTTTTGCTGCTGGTTTCTCGATTTTTTGCGACTATTTTTGGGTTATTTTTGCTGCTAGTTTCGGTGGGTTGTCTCTCTTGTTTGTTCTTGTTCGGTGATGCTTGTTGTTTTTTTGTGTTCGGTTATGGGCTGGCTGGTTGCTTTATTGTGTTCGGTTATGGGTGTTTTTTGTTGGTTTACTGACTTTGTCGTTGTTGGCTTGTGTTTTTGTTGGTTTGTATTTTTGTTGGTTTGTGTTTGGTTGTTTTGTGTTTCAGTTTTGGGTGTTTGGCTTTTGTTTGGTTGTGTTTGGTTGTTTTCTTGTTGTTTTTAACGTCTAAGATAGAGAAGAAAGAGAGCTCCTAGGGTTTTTCTTTTCTTTGATTTTGTGTTGTTGTCGTGTAGCCTAAGTTTTTTTTTTATTTTCCTGCCAAAAGCCCCCTTCTTTAAGCTTGGTGATTGCTTTTTTTTATAGGACAAAGGGATCTCCAAATCATGGAAATAAATCACATTTATTTTGGGGAATATCTTATTTTGGGATACAATCTTTTGTTAAATTGGATGGGATCCCCAAAATTTCACTAAATTGGAAAGTGATTTGAGGGTATTTAAGCATGTGTTTTGCATGGGGTTTTCTTATTTTGGGCGTGTATGGCATGAGTTGCAGGGTAATGGGCGTGTATGGCATGAGTTGCAGGGTAATGGGCCGTGTGGATGGGTTGTATGGGCTTTCATGGGTTGCAAGGGTTTTGGGCCGAGGCTAAGGTTTGAAACAGAAACTGACTGAGTGAATCCGAGGTTGGCCAGTGAGTCTGAATCCAATGAGGTGCTAATTTTGGAGGTTTTCTTTCATTCTGGCATTCGTTTCCCGTAACTTCCGTAACTTTTCAGGTAGTGCCTCCATACGAGGCTCATCATTGGGCTCATATAAAAATACAATGTCTACAGTCGCCCCCACTTTGATGGGGCTTGTGCAGTGTGTGACAGTGACAACCCTATCAAAGTCATGCATGTATTTTTGCTTACCTGGCTCGTCGGACGTTGCCGGACTTGCCTGTTATTTTACTGCTTTTGCGAGATGCTTCGATCTCTAGGATTTATTCCCGAACAGAGTTGATTTGATGGCGATGTGCTTCGACCCCTGAGGTTCATCCCTGCGAGATGATTCGATCTCTAGGATTCATTCCCGAACCATTCCTAGTGTGAGATGCTTCGATCTTTGCGGTTCATTCCCGAACCATTCCTGGTGTGAGATGCTTCGATCTCTGCGGTTCATTCCTGAACCATTCCTAATATGATATGCTTCGATCTCTGCGGTTCATTCCCGAACCATTC
This sequence comes from Zanthoxylum bungeanum, assembly GCA_019454045.1. Taxonomy (NCBI): domain Eukaryota; kingdom Viridiplantae; phylum Streptophyta; class Magnoliopsida; order Sapindales; family Rutaceae; genus Zanthoxylum; species Zanthoxylum bungeanum. The sequence goes on along the minus strand of SKCR01038870.1, from coordinate 4,677 downwards.
CTAGTGTGAGACGCTTCGATCTCTGCGGTTCATTCCCGAACCATTTCTGGTGTGAGATGCTTCAATCTATGCGGTTCATTCCTGAACCATTCCTAGTGTGAGATGCTTCGATCTCTGCGGTTCATTCCTGAACCATTCCTGGGTGTGAGATGCTTCGATCTATGTGGTTCATTCCTGAACCATTCCTAGTGTGAGATGCTTCGATCTCTGTGGTTCATTCTCGAACCATTCCTGAGTATGAGATGCTTCGATCTTTGTGGTTCATTCCTGAACCATTCCTAGTGTGAGATGCTTCGATCTCTGTGGTTAATTCCTGAACCATTCCTAGTGTGAGATACTTCGATCTCTAGGGTTCATTTCCGAACCATTCCTAGTGTGAGATAATTCAATCTCTGGGGTTCATTTCTGAACCCTTCCTACTGTGAGATACTTCGATCTCTCGGGTTCATTTCCGAACCATGTTGGGTGTGAGATACTTCGATCTCTGAGGCTCTTCGACCTATAGGATTCATTGCCGAATTGAATTGGTGATGGCGTTTTGGTCCATCTGTGTGACTCTTTGATTCACTTGGGAGTTTTTTCCATGATGATGAGGTGCTTCGACCTCTGGGATTCATTCCTAAATTATTGATGATGTGGGCCTCGACCTTGGGATTCATTCCCAAAACTCTCGATAATGTGGGCCTCGACCCTGAGATTCATTCCGAGGTTCATCTATTTCTTTCCATTCTTGGAGTTTCTCTCCATTCCAGAGTTCTTCGTCCTCGCCTCTTTTTCTTCAAAGCCTGCGAATACAAAACAAAAATTATGTGTATGCGACATGTATGCATGGATGCAATCCCTATTCCGATGGGTTTTCTTTGTCCTATTGGCTTGATGTTATCCTTGGTTAGGCCTTCTTTGCGCTCTTTCGGCGCCCCCTTGGCCTGCTGACAGTTTCATTCTATCAATTCTACTCCGGTGATTTCTCAGTTCTCTTTGGTCTCATGGCTCAAGGTCCCGTTGTGTCCCTTATTCACGGGGTGGTAGACTGGTCATCCTCAGACCTGGCTCGGCTTTCTGCTCTTTGCTATCTGCATCGGGTCAAAGTGGATTACAATTTTTGAAAGCGGCCTCATCCTTTTGGGATACTGAAAATCATGTCTTCTGATTCCCAGATTTTGAAATATGCCCTCTACCTGAGGAGTTTGCTGCCATTCTCGGCTTGTATTTTTCTCTTATTACCATTCTCGGATCATGTCTTCTGATTCCAGAAGCTTTCCTTTGCTGTCTTGAGGATGTGGAAAAGATACTGCCTTGTTCTTCGTCCATTGAGTTGCAGGTCCTTTCGGATTTTAAACTTAGCGGATTGCTCTATTTTGCCTGAGTCGCCTTTTCAAGTTTTCAACTCAGCGATCTAAATATTTTTTCTTTCTCTTCTTTTTTCTTTTTTCTTTTTTTTTTCTTTCTCTTTTTTTAGATTGTCCTCATTCTCGAGGTTGTTCTCCATTCCCGGAGTGCCATTCCCGGCTTACTCGTCCTCATTCCTGAAGAGTTGTTCGTCCTCATTCCCGAGGTTATTCTCAATTTCCGGAGTGCCATTCCCGGTTTGCTCTATTTTTCTCCATTCTCAGAGTTCTTCTCCTTGATCTTCTGACCTTGGTCCAGCATCTAAGAAACAAAAATGTGATTTATAATTACTTGACTCTAATCTTTCCCGGTTAGCTAGGATTTATGCAATCAATGAACATCTTGAACATTTGTTTCAAAAAAGGCGTTTGCATTACTTCTTAGTACGTGTAAGAAATAAACTGCATTGCAAGGGTACCTCTGTCGCTAATTATTCCTCATAGATTTTACAATTAGCCATTTTTCTTGCTCACTCATGCTTTATATTTTGCTTGGGCTGTCCTTTGCAGATTTTCAACCCAACGAGCCTTTCTTTCTATTTTTTTTTCTTTTTTTTTTATGCAAAGTATTGTTTCAGCCTGTCCACGTTGATGGGCTCGATAAACTCGTTCCCTTCCAAATCTGGCAGTCTCACTGCCCCATTCCCCATCACATTTTTTACTAGGTAGGGCCATTCCCAATTGAGCTTGAACTTTCCCATTGGGTACATTAGTAGTGGCTTTGACTGCTTCAGCACTAGATCACATTCTCTGATCTTAGTGGGACACACCTTCTTGTTGAACGCCTGGGCCGACTGTGGGACACAGGACCTGGGCGACGCCGTTCCTAAGCTCGCGGCCTAGTTGGGAAGGATTACATAACATGGAGTCGCCACCCGGTGTGAACCGGGACAAAGATTTAAGGCCGCACTCACCCCTTGCAAGAGAAGACCTCAAACCGTTGGGTTCGGAATGGTCCCTTACTTATGTCACTTGTAATGAAAGGATTCATGTAATAATTTAACTAAGCTTAAGTAACACTTATTTCCAAGAGTATCATGCTTCTAAATTCTCATATGCAAAATAAAACTCATGTGTACGTTTTACATATATCTCATATTTAAAATTGCATGCTTAACATATATCAAGATAGCCACGAACATACAACTTTACATATCACATTCAGGAAACACAAGCACACATATCGACCATACAAGCACACATATGGGCACTTTTCCAAGCGGTACGTGGAATTGTAGCCCAAGTACAGACCGTACTACCGTCCATTCGGAATCGGCTACGGAGTTTACGTCTGGGTTTCCATCCGATATACCGCAAGAAATAATACTCAAATGTTATCATGACATAAGCATACGAATTGTAATACATTGACACATTTGCATAAGAAAGATCAATCAATAGACAATTATGCATGAATATAATAAGACAGACTCAGTTCAGTGTGTGCACGTTCGTGTAGCGTTCGTACGCGTTCGAACGGAAATGAAACAGAATGCTCACGTTTGTGTAGCGTTCGTAAACGCGTTCGAACGGAAATGAAACAGAATGCTCATGTTCGAGTAGCGTTCGTAAACGCGTTCGAACGGAAATGAAACAGAATGCTCACGTTCGAGTAGCGTTCGTAAACGCGTTCGAACGGAAATGAAACAGAATGCTCACGTTCGTATGGCGTTTGTTAACGCGTTCGAACGGAAATGAGACCTGATGCATGATAAGGCAAAATGTATGCGCGTTCGAGTTGCGTTCGTGAACGCGTTCGAACGGACACGGACCTGATGCATGAAATAGGATGCAATACATAAACAGAAAATAAAAGGGCGCGGCGAAGCACTGCCGTAAAGGTGACCTTTTGGGGCTCTTGATCTCTCAAAGAAAGGACCTTTAGACCAACATACTAAGCCCATGCGCGTCACATCACACATACAAGAATAGAACCAATCATATCAACCAAGTATGCCCGATTGAACACATCTTACATCCAATCTGAACACACATCAACCGGCGCGGCAAAGCATTGTGGTAAAGGGCTTTTAGCCCTCCCCATAGGGGATCTCACAACACACTTACTAATCCCATGCGCTCGATTGACTTATACATACGAAAATAAAGATAATAATATCAAACTAAGTATGCCGATTGAACGTATCTCGCGTCCAACCGAACATACATCAACCGGCGCGGCGAAGTAGTGTCACGAAGGTGGCCTTTTCGGCTCTTTGTCTCCTAATGGAGGACCTTTGGACTAACTCACTAAGCCCATGCGCTTGGTTGAATCATGCATAACTAACGACATATTGAATTCAAGTAAGCAAACTAAATAAACAAGAGCAACACAACAAAAGAAAGATGATGCCGTTTACCCAAGCGGTACGTGGAGTTGTGGCCCGAGTACAGATCATATTACCGTCCATTCGGAATCGGCTATGAAATTTATGTCCGGGTTTCCATCCGATATACCGCGAGAGTTGACACATCTCTCATTCATCCAATACCCACAACATACATCTTACACACGACGGATACCACAAATACAGAAAATATAATCAAAATAAATGGCCAGAAAATAAAATGAGAATAAGTGTGAAAGATACCCTCAGGTCTAACCTTTTAAGCCGTCTCTCGGACTCACGTTCCACGAAGATCGAAAGGGGTAAAGCTCCGCAACTTTTCTGGTCCACTGGTTCAACGTCCTAGCTCACTGCTTCGCTGTTTTGCTTACGGTTCGAACTCCGTTCTGCTCCTATTCGGCTTCTGTTTTGCTGCTCACTGCACGGGCCACCTGTTTCAACGTTTTCAAAGAACTATTCCAAGTTTGTGTGGGTTCTTAGTGCAATTATATATGATTATTTCTAAGATTATCTATGTAGTTTTTATGTTACTGCTTTTTTAAGGATTTGGGCTGCTGTTTTAAGGGTAATCTAGGAGGTTGTTTAGGCGTGTTTTAGGGTGTGGTTTTGTGGTGATTTTCGGTGGTGGAGGGCTGCTGTATAGGTGGCTGTTTCGGCTATGGAGGGTGGTGGCTTGTGGTGGTTTCTTTGTTTTCTTTTTGTGTGTGTATGAAGTGTTTTCTCTTTTTGTCTGTTTGTTTAGTCTTGGGTGTGTAGAGAGAGTCTAGAGAGATTTCGAGAGAGCTTGGGTGTGAATTGTGTTGTGTCAAGGAGAGGAATGGCTTTGGTGAGGGGTTGTTTATATAGAGATGGCTAGGGTTGACAAGGGAAGGGATCTTGTTTCCAAATTAGGAGAGGTGAGAAAGGTACACAAGATTGAGGGGGGACAAGATATTTTAAAT